>ONZH01021005.1:0-530000 GCA_900303285.1 Rhinella marina | reverse complement strand
GCCATACAGGTTCACGCAAAATTATTATGTGCTTCGCCTGCTGCTGCAGTGTAACTCGGTCACTCTGTAGTCACAGCCATACAGGGCCTCAGTAAATTTTTATGTGCTTCGCCTGCTCCTGCTCTGTAACTTGGTCACTCTGTTGTCATAGCCATACAGGGCCACGATAAATTTTTATGTGCTTCGCCTGCTCCTGCAGTGTAACTCGGTCACTCCGTAGTCATAGCCATACAGGGTCACGATAAATTTTTATGTGCTTCGCCTGCTCCTGCACTGTAACTTGGTCACTCTGCAGTCATAGCCATACAGGGCCTCGATAAACTTTTATGTGCTTTGCCTGCTCCTGCACTGTAACTTGGTCACTCTGTTGTCACAGCCATACAGGGTCACGCTAAATTCTTATGTGCTTCGCCTGCTCCTGCAGTGTAACTCGGTCACTCTGTAGTCACAGCCATACAGGGCCACGATAAATTTTTATGGTCTGGGTTAGCACAATTGCCTTGAGGGTCACCACCAGTCTGTTGCCCGAGAATTTGTGGTAATGGTGGGATTAGGCAGCCTCAGAGGCATCCATGCATGCTTACCCTGCTGTTTCCTGTCCATTTCCGTGGTGTTTCCATCATTTTCTGAGGTTTCTAGGTTTTCACCCAGCCTTCTCTAGGAAGAGCCTTGGTCCCCTGCAAAAAATGCTCGAGTCTCCCATTGACTTCAATGGGGTTCGTTATTCGAAACAAGCACCCGAGCATCGGGAAAAATTCGACTCGAATAACGAGCACCCGAGCATTTTAGTGCTCGCTCATCTCTAATCATTTCTAAAGTCTAAAGGGAGCACTTTTCTATGATCATTTTTTCTTCTTTTTTTTTTTTTTTGCCCTTAGACTCCAATGACTTAAAAAAATACACTGGTGTCATTTTATATTGGTTTTTTAAATTGAAGGAAAGTTAGTTCTTTCCAGTCTGGACTGTTTTGAGCACGCTTGGCTTTCACTAGAGGAAAATAAAATCCCATTAGCATCAGTGATGAAAAGAAATGAGAAATTGGTTATGACATAAGAGCAAGCAAACTGAAAGGGTCCCATCCATGGGCATCCACTCAAGAAGGCGAGGCAGGCCTATGTCTCCTCTGGACTCCATCTCTTTCAACTACCCCTTATATTTTCTTAATGAATAGTAAATACACAAGCGTGGCCATACATCATGTTAGATATCTATTCCAGAAGAGGGTGCCAACTGCCAGAGGCTACATTATGCAAATAAAGGGAGTATAAGAGACAGGAAGTTAATAGAAGTTACATTATTTCATGTGTTTAAAGGGAGAGTAGGACTGTAAAGTACATGCTGTATTTGCCTATGGCTATAGGGGGCACAGAATGTGTGGTCACACTGGGGTCACCGGTACCTTAGGGGATGGCAGGAGGAATGATTATGAATACATCACAGATGTGAGATATCTGACACAGTGCAAACTACTGGTACGTGATAGCTGGGGAACTGCTATAGATTTTTGGGGCCCTGGAGCCCCATCCTTAACCAGTTAGTGACGAGACTTATTTTGGGCCTCTGTGGCCAAGCTATTTATTTTCTTTCTTTTTTTTTTTTTCACGATGAATTGAATTTTTATTTACACAGTTTTGGGGTACAATGTATTTTAGAACTGTTTTAGGAGGAGGGATGAAAACAAAATAGCAATTCTGTAATTATTTATTTTGTTTTTATTTTGCTCACCATGAGGTATAAATGCAGTAACCCAGAGGACTACTGCAAAGAGTTAATAACTGCTAAAAGGGTTAATTTAATGTTACTAAGGTAAATGTGATTTTCTGTTAAAGCACTTTTTTCTATAGGTACTGTGTATACCTAATAGCAATGTATAGTTAAGGCTGGCAGACTGGTTAGGTTACCGGGGTGACAGACTTAGTCCCCCTGTTTAGTGAGTCTTAGCAGAGAGGAGCTACAGACAAGACACACATGCAAGCACCTAAAAAGGGGTAATTTTTTCTACTGGCACCTATTATAAGGGATCATTTTTATACTGTCACATTATAAGGGGATATTTTTTGTACAGGCACACATTATAGGGGGAATTATTACTACTGGGGATGAAGAACATGATTACTATTATTGGCACTATGGGGGCATCATTACTTCTTAGACAAAATGAGGGGCATTATTACACAGAGTGCACTCTGGCAGGGAGTTATTACTATTGGTGAGACTTTTGGGAGGACTGGTACAGTTGGGGGCATCCTGGCACAGTATCACCTTAGCACAATTATTTTGGGAGAACACTGTTTACAGCACTAAGTGTCAGGGGCAGTATTTGATGGGCACAGTTATTTTTTATGACATTGTATTCCAATAATTATTGAAGGGGCACTATCTGCATGGTACTAGTATTTTCAGGGGACTGTTTCTGCAGTATGGTATTAGGGAGCACAGTGGGCACAGTGTTGGGGGTGGCAGGATGGGGTGTTTAGAAGATGGGGAGGAGGATGGAAAAGTAGGAAAGTGAGATGTCTGTTTGCCAAACTCTGCAGACAAGAGGTGGCTGAAAGAGATCATCATGGCAGTCTGCTCTGAATGGAGAAGATAAGGAAAGAGATCATCTACAGCAGAGGAGTTGTCACTGGATATAAGAGGTATGTGGTACAATATTACCCTGTATGTTTTGTAGCTCCATATGTAATGTTTTCCAAGTATGCCTTTAACAGTAGGGCTGGAGAGCAGGTGGTAAGATGAGAATTTGGCATTGGAGAAGGGGGGTGACCTCCTTTGTGCCCCTCAGAATAAATAATAGCCACTTTGTGCCTCCTAGTATAGATAATGGACCTCTTCGTGCCCCCTTCCTGTATCTCAATAGACTGTGGCATTTAAGAGGTTAAATGGCCTGGACATTACGTTCTTCTAATCCTGACATTTGGAGCAAAAGCATTGTGGTCTTATGGAGTTGGATTTCTTCCACTGCACATTAAAAAGGTGTATTGACCATCATAAAAAGGCATATTTGCTGCCACTAATGGTTTAAAGCATACTTAGGGACCATTCACAAAATGTATTGTCCTCTTACCTATGTTGCGGACCGCAAATAGTGGTCCTCAAAACACGGGCAGCGGCCACTTGAACTCTACATTGTGGATGTGGACCCTTTGACTTGAATGGGTCCACAATCTGCAAAATACGGCAAAAGATAGGCAATGTCCTATCTTTTGCGATGCGGAGGCACGGACCCAAAATCCCATGGAAGGGCTTCCGAGTGTTTCCGCGGGCTTCCGATCCATGCTTCAGCTCTGCAAAAGATAGGACATGTCCTATTTTTTGCCATATCTTGCGGATCACAGACCCATTCAAATCAATGGGTCCGCATCCATGATGTTTTGCAGACCGCTGTTTGCGGTCTGCAACACAGGCACGGCGACCATACGGTTGTTTGAATGGGCCTTTAAACTACATGTATAAGGATGTTAAAAGAGGTTATGTGAAGGCTGTTTAAGTAACTGCCATCACACAGCCATTTTTAGCACCAATTAAAGTCTATGGGGTTCGGCTAGTGAATGGCAGCCATCAAAAAATAGGACATGTCCTATTTTTGGCTGTTTTGACAGCAAGGCACATTGAAATCAATTGGACCCTTTATAATGGATGGTTTACAGGAATGCACCCATCTAACGGCCGTTAAAAACGGGTGCATTAGTGCAATATGGCCTTTTATGGGTTAAAAAATCACTCAATTCATCCACTTGCACGCACAGAAGCAGTCGTTCCTCTGTTGATTGTGAAGAACCTCCAGAAGGACCTTCGCTCAGCGTGATGACGTCACCACGCAACCATGCTAGGAGCACGCAGTGATGTCATCACTCTTAGGGCAGGTCGCTTACAATCAAGAGAGTAGTAACTGCCTCTGCTCATTTAAGTGGATGAGGTGAGTGATTTTTTTTCTGTTTTTCATGGATAAAAATTGATTCATTCTATTGTCTTTTTTTAAAATAAAATCCCAATGGGGGGCAGAGGGTGGGCTGAGTATAGAATAGCAAACTGCAAGATGACTCTTAGTATTTCTATTGACTCCAAACAACTTTCCAAGCCGACCAAAGAGGTGCAAGATCATTCATCCTATGTACTGCAGTTCCCACAGCGGGCTCTTCCAACGGGTAGCTAATCCATTGTCAATGCATGGTGGGCATCCGAGGTGATGTACCCTTGCCACTAGCAGTAAAAGATCAATTGCACTTACAGTATTATCTGTCCTTTAAACTTGCCCCCAACAATCTGTATATTCTGTTTTTCTTTCTTTCTCAGGCTACATTTACACGACCGTTGTGTTTTGCGGATACTGTCCCGTGTGTGTTCCGCAATTTGTGGACCGCACATGCCACTGCTATCATAGAAATGCCTATTGCAGACAACAATAGGACATGTTCTATTCTTTTTGTGGGGCTGTGTGCTGTCCGCATCTTTTGTGGCCCAATAGAAATGAATTGTTCCGGATCTGAGCTGCAAAATATGCGGCTTGGAGCCAGCAAAAACTACTGTGATGTGAATGTAGCTTCAGAGAATAGTAACTTCTCTTCAGCAGGCAAGGATAGATACACTTTGGAGTAGGCCTCACACTGCACAAGCAACATGCAGCTCCTCATTCTCTGGCTGCTTAAGCTACACCACTCAGCTCATCAGCCAAGCCTTCCTACTTCTGAGTAGGGCACAATAAAGTAAACAATGCTACGATTTCAGCTCTTGGAATAACATGAACGCATACATAGAAATACAATAACTCAAATAGCAAATGTTAACCCTTTGCAGTGATCCTCTGGGGCACTGCAGCAAGAACAGTAAAAAGTCACAAATGGTGTGTGCCATAATTTGCGACTTAGACAAAGGAAAAGTGGCTTAAAATGCGTAATAATTGTGCCCAGGTCAATCCATTGGTAGCTGTAGATGTATATTAGATGCAGGGCAGCCAAATATGTTGTACATTTACTGTGTCATTTTCTTCCTTTCACTAGTTTGCATAAATGTATAATCTGAATCTTCATAATTGCTGAGAGAGTGGCCTCAGTGTGCTGTGTTACTCTGAGTCAGATTCCCCTCCTAACCTTTGACCCTTTGACTCGTGTGTTGTTTCACGGAAGCACTGAGTGCAAAACTGCAGCTTATACCATGTTTTACTTTAGTGACTATATTTGGTGACTAAAAAAAAAATCTCAACAGAAGATGACTGATAGAAATCGTAATTCCACAGCACCACCAAAAGTAAATTGAAAAAAATGTGATTTATTTCACCAAGACAGCGACGTTTCAGTCCTCTTACTGGGACTTTTCTGACATGACTGCTTGAGAAAAGTCCCAGTAAGAGGACTGAAACATCGTTGTCTTGGTGAAATAAATCACATTTTTTTCAATTTACTTTTGGTGGTGCTGTGGAATTACGATTTATATATATATATATATATATATATATATATATATATATATATATCCTGAATGAAGTCATATGAGGTGAGTTGACTTGGTGGGTACATAAGATGTGTGATAGTCTATCTGCACACATATTGCTTGTTGCTGTCATTGGTAAAAGGGGTAAAAAGAGATGATTTTTGTCTTTTGAGCCAAGGGTTGCAGTATTTCTGAAACTGCTCAGTTTGCAAACTGTTCACATGATGCTGTGGTGAAAGTGAGTGTTCAAATGGAACCAAAGAATATGAAAGCGTTATTGAAGCTACGGAGCACCATGTGCCATTGATGTGAGAGGTGAACACTGGCTACGATGATTTGCATCATCAGAAAAGGCTTTAGTTTGCCCGGCAGTACCTGAATTGGACCTCTGTTGATTGGCAAAGGGTTGCCTTTTCCAATAAGTCACATTTTCTGCTTCATGGAATGGATTGACGTTGGCATGTCAGAGAGGAAATGTCAGAGAACAAACATCCTGCAACCATTGCTGGAAGAACACAAGCTGGTGGTGGCAATGTTCTGGTCTGGAAAATGTTCTCGTGTCATTCTCTGGGCCCAATTCTCCATGTAGAAGACACTCTCAACCAATTTGAGTATGAATCCATCTGCGCAAACATACACCAATACATGCTGATTGTCTTCCCTAGAGTAGATGGGATCTTCCATCAAGAAAATGCAACATGTCACATAGCTAGAAATGTTTGACATTGGTTGGAAGCACATGACTAAGACCTCCAAGTACTTCTCTGACCTCCTAATTCCCCAGACTTGAACCCAACTGAGCTTCTGTGGAACCACCTGGATGGATCCTGCTCCATGATTCCTCCACCAGCTGTGGGATGCACTGCAGTCAGCATGGCTCCACATACTTGTGATCACCTACCAGGACCTTATTGAGTCACTCCCAGCCCGTCTAGCTGCTGTCCATGCTGCACATGGGGTTACTCTGGATATTAGCTTGTGGTCATAATAATGTGACTTGAGTCTGTATATAAACATTATAAGTCAGTTAAAGGGAAAATCTTGGCAGACCCTTTCTTTTATTAGCCAAAAATTTTAGAGGATCCAATCAGCTTTGCATTGCTCACAGATTTCTGTCTGACTTGAATTTCTCTGCTTACCTATTGGCTCAGTAGTCAACCATGAGTCAAACCTGAGGACTACCTTTATGTGCTCATTGTTACTTAAAGGGGTTCTCCAGGAATTAAGAAAATGAAAATACTTAAATATTACTTTATAAAAATATATTTCCAAATATCTTTTATTATTTATTATGGCTCATTTTGCTATGGGAGTAATCATCAGGGGAAACAAAATGACCGCTATCCTACCAGTACACACAAAACCTGTCCTAATCACACAGCAGGACAAGCAGCACAACACTGAGGTAAACAGCTCCCTCATCCTCCTCTCTGCTCTACTTCTCAGTGATTTTGATCCTGAATACAGATGATAAGAACTTTAGCTGAATCTCTGGGGAATTTAGTTCAGAGGAGACATGAAATATAGAGAGGATGGACAGGACAGACAGTGGTGATATGGAGCTGTGGTAATGGAGACTGCATACAAGTGTTGCTGCTCATTACCCCCACCCTCCTCTCTGTACTTCATGTCCCCTCATCATTTCCATTCCCACAGAGCAGAAAGGAGGAAGTGAAGTTACTTGTCTTCCTGTGTGATTATGACAGGTTTTGTGTGTACTAATAGGACGGCGGCCATTTTATTTCTACTAGTGATTGCTCCGTAGACAAAACTAGCCACTCTAACTAATGAAAGGTATGTGGGAATATATTTATTATAAAGTAATATTTAAGTATTTTCATTTTCTTAATTCCTGGAGAATCCCTTTTAGGTGACAATGGTTGCCAAGATTGTTGACCATGGTTAGTCTACCAATGAGACTCTACAAGACCACACTAAGAATGAATATATCGATAGGAGGTACAGAAGTAGCTGTCAGGGATACATAGCTAGAAATGGTGAAGAGGCAGCAGTTGTGTTTTAGCCCTGGTTATACAGGGAACCCCAAAGGCCTCTCTGTCACCTAATAAGATAACAATATCATATACCAGAATAAGGGTACATTCACACAACCGTATAAATGGGTCCGCAATGGGTGCAGACCCATTAATTTCAGTTGGGCCGCAAAAGATGCTGACAGCACATAGTGCACTGTCTGCATCCATAGTTCCGTTCCGTGGCCCTGCAACAAGAATAGGCATTTCTATACAGCGCCGACCCAATCTGCAATTTGCAGACCGCAAAACACAGCACTGTCGTGTGAATGTAGCCTAAATTACACCTGATAGGTTGGAGTCTTGTTACTTTCAAGTTATGCCTCTGAAATTTAGTTCATCTCCATATATCAAGATCAATTTAATTTGCTTGTCACTCTTGAAAATGAATGGTCAAGTTGTATATTGCTCCAGACCACGTTAGACTTTATCAATGGTTCATCAAAATTTGAAATGGCTAAATGGGTAACCCATAGATGACTTAAGGGAGGTATAGGATTGATTATGTATCTGGAATGGAGATACTTTCTAAATAGAAACCATAGCATTACAGTTATATTTATAAAAATATATTAAAACAAACATATTATAGAATGCAGTTTATTTTATATGGTGTGAAACCGTTCAAAACATACCCACAACTATGGACTCGGTGGATTTCTGTGCAGAAGGTATACATTTTTCAAGCCATTTACAGGATAAAAAAAAACACACTCCAGCTGTGCAATTAAACTGGAAGGTGAAGCCAAGGTGATTATTGCGCCCGTCTGCAGAGCTGTTATCATGCCATTACACCCCCCAAAAAATGAATATTACTACTGTTGTGCCGCGCAATGCAAATTGAACAAAAAACTTTAATGACATGTTTATAGCTTCTCGAATAGACTCAATATTGATTCCATTTTTCCTATTGTAGCCTTACTTGAATTATATGTTGGCAAATTTTTGCAGAAATATTCAACTCAAGCCAATTAAATTATAGCTGTCAATAAAAATATATGAATAGGTCATTTCACTGGCTGATTGGTCTACGTGCGGTTTAGAAAAATAACAAGTGGAGGCAAAATCCAGCCCTCAGATTTGTAATAAAATATAGCATAAAATATCACCTGCTGACTTTCATATACATGTATGTAGGAACATTGTACTGTCCAGTCCTAAGACCAAGAAAAGAGGTCTTTAGCAAATCTTCATAAACCTTTGCATAAGCCACAAAGTATCATATAGTGTGCAATGGGGCATATTGTACAGTGCCTAATTGTAATTGTCGTACAGTGTGGTGCCCAAATAACAGTGCCATACTGTCACGACAGGGAAACAAGGGATAGTGTGCCCTGTCTGAACCCCACCTCTTTCCCTGCCTACTTACAGTAGATGCCCTAGGCGACAAAACCGTAACTTGGAGACGGTCCCTATGCTGAGTACGTGCACAGGGTAGGGAAGGGAAAACAGGGAAAGACGAACACAGACAGAACAAACACAATAGCAGAATCGTCAGCAAGCCAAGTCAAGAACAGGAGGTCACGTCAAATACCGAGGGGAATCGCAAAAGCGTAGTCTAAGTCCAAAGCCAAAATCCAATATACCAATAATCCAACAGCAAGGTCCAACACACAGCACTGATCTCAGAAGACTAATCACAGGCATCTGAGTGAGGCAGTTGCCATCTTTAAATAGCCCGCCCAGGATCATGTGATGTGGCCAGCATCACATGACCTGAGGCGGAGCAAGCTGTCCAAACAATATGTAAAGTAGCCATGTGGTGTGATCAGCACCACATGGCTAAACCCAAACAGAGAATTAACTCATGAAGTGCTGGCTGACAAGACCAGCACTTCAATTCCCTATTGCTCGTCTCTAGGGGGGCGTAGAGGTCCGGCGACGTCGTGCAGAGGGAGCGCGACGCCGACCTCGCGTGACAGTACCCCCCCCTTCACGAGGGGCCACCGGACCCTTACCAGCGGGAGCAGGCTTATTGGGATGCTGCAGATGGAACTTTCGGATGAGCAAGTCTGCATGCATCCTGGTCAACGGTACCCAAGACCTGTCCTCAGGACCGAACCCCTTCCAATGTACGAGGTACTGGAAGGAATTCCGGACCCTTCTCACATCCACAATTCTGGCAATCTCATGCTCCATTTGTCCTGCTACCTCAACCGGAGGCGGAGACTGTTCCTCAGGACCAACGGGAGCAACATAACGTTTGAGCAAAGACACATGAAAAACATTATGAACACGAAGGGAGTCGGGTAAACATAACCTAAAAGAAACCGGATTGATCACCTTGGTGATCCTGTAAGGACCAATGAAGCGAGGTGCAAACTTGTAGGATGGTACCCTCATGTTGAGATTTTTAGTCGATAACCATACCTTATCCCCAACCTTAAAATTCACACCCTTAGAACGTTTTCTATCAGCCTTAGCTTTTTGAACTCCTTGGGCCTTTTCCAGGTTCGACTGAACCTGTGCCCAAACTGTGCACAGTTCTTGAGAAAAATCATTGACCTCTGGGACAACCGACGCAGATGGGGAAAAGGAGCTAAAGCGTGGATGAAAACCCATATTGCAGAAAAACGGCGACATCCCAGAGGATGAATTAACACGATTATTAATTGCAAATTCAGCCAGAGACAGGAATCTGGCCCACACATGTTGGTTATCAGAAACATAACATCTGAGATATTGCTCAACGGATTGGTTAAGACGTTCAGTCTGACCATTGGTCTCCGGATGAAAGGCTGATGAAAAGGACAAAGAGATACCAATCTTATTACAGAACGCCCTCCAGAACCTAGACACAAACTGTACTCCCCTATCAGAAACGATATTCTCAGGAACACCATGTAGTTTGACAATATTATCAATGAACACGGACGCCAAGACCTTTGCAGAGGGTAATTTACACAAAGGAATAAAATGACACATTTTGCTGAATCTGTCAACCACCACAAATATCACGGTTTTACCCTCAGAGCACGGCAAGTCCGTGATAAAGTCCATGGACAGATGTGACCAAGGTCTACTAGGTATGGGTAAAGGATGTAACTCACCCATAGGTCGTGTCTTGGTATTCTTGGACCTGGCACAAGTGTTACACGCAGTTACAAAAGCCTGAACATCTCTGGAGATTGACGGCCACCAATACTGCCTAGAGACCAACTCCTTGGTGGCATTGATGCCAGGATGTCCACACAAAACAGAATTATGGCACTCACCCAGCAGTCGCAACCGCAAATGAGCCGGCACAAACAATTTGTCATTGGGGGTACCAATGGGAGCAAGATGTTGTCCTGCCGAGATTTCAGAAGCGAGGTCAGATGAGGTAGCGGCCACGATGATATCAGCTGGCAGGATGGGCTCAGGAGGGACGTCAGGAGGCTGATACGCCTGGAAAATTCGGGATAAGGCATCGGCCTTAACGTTCTTGCTCCCGGGTCTGAAGGTAACACAAAAATCAAAACGAGTAAAGAACAAAGCCCACCTCGCCTGTCTAGGATTCAATCGCTTAGCCGATTCTAGAAACATTAAATTCTTATGATCCGTGAGGACCGTAATGCGGTGAAATGCCCCTTCTAAAAAATGACGCCATTCCTCAAATGCCCACTTGATTGCAAGTAACTCCCTATTCCCAATATCATAATTCCTCTCGGCAGGAGAGAACTTGCGGGAGAAGAAGGCGCATGGCATAAGATTAGTTAAGGTGGAAGACCCCTGGGACAGTACAGCCCCCACACCATCCTCAGACGCATCCACCTCCACTACAAAAGGCTTACTTTGATCAGGCTGGACCAACACAGGAGCATTAATAAAACACTGCTTTAACCTTTCAAAGGCCTCAATTGCTGCAGGGGGCCAATTGACCAGATCAGCCCCCTTGCGAGTCAAATCTGTAATGGGTTTGGCTACCACTGAAAAATTTTTGACAAATTTACGATAAAAATTAGCAAACCCCAGAAATCGCTGGAGCGCCTTCAAAGAGGAAGGTCGCACCCAATCCACAATGGCCTGTACTTTAACTGGGTCCATTTTGAAAGAAAAAGGGGTGAGAATGTATCCCAAAAAGGCCACTTCCTGAACACCAAAGGTACACTTTTCCCCTTTAACAAACAACTTGTTTCCACGCAACACCTCCAGCACTTGCCTGGTGTGAGATACGTGACTCTCCCAGTCTGCAGAAAAAATCAGGATGTCATCAATATAGACAATTACAAATTTCCCAATAAATGGTCTAAAAATGTCATTGACAAAGTTTTGGAAAATTGCCGGAGCGTTACTTAACCCAAAAGGCATTACCAAGTACTCATAATGACCCTCCGGGGTATTAAACGCAGTTTTCCATTCGTCCCCCTCACGAATCCTGATTAGGTTGTATGCCCCTTCAAATCCAGCTTGGTGAACCAACAGGCCCCCTGGACCTGATTCAGCAAGTCAGGAATAAGGGGCAACGGGTATCTGTTTTTAACAGTGATTTTATTGAGCTCCCTGTAATCGATACAGGGCCTCAATCCTCCATCCTTTTTACCAACAAGAAAAACCTGCCCCATGGGAGAACTGAAGGCCGGATGTGACCCTTGGCCAGACTCTCTTTGAGATAATCCCTCATGGACTGACGTTCAGGAGTAGAGAGATTATAAATGCGACCTTTGGGATATTTGGATCCCTCAATAAGGTCGATGGCGCAATCATATTGCCGGTGAGGAGGGAGGAACTCAGTCTCGGACATGGAAAACACGTCCGAAAAATCGCCAATATACTTGGGCAAGGAAAGAGACTCAGTGGTACCTCCCAACTGCAATACTGATCTACAACAATTGTCACAATTCATTCCCCATTTTTCCAATTCACCTACCGACCAGTTGATCACAGGGTTGTGGTCCTGTAACCAAGGCAGACCTAAAACAAGGTCGGCAGGTAAATCCTTTAATACAAGGAAGGAACAAGTCTCAGTATGGGTAATTCCTACAGTTAATACAACCTCAGGAGTACAAAACTCCACTCTCCCATTATTCAATGGAGTGGAATCCAGGGCGATAATTTGAATTACCTCCCTTAAAGGAATTATAGGCACACCCACAGATTGCACAAAATCATAATCAATAAAATTAGCAACAGAACCTGAATCCACAAATGCTTCACCGGACCTCTTGAATTGGTTATAAGAAATGGAAATAGGTAACAAGATTTTCTTTCTTACCACCGCAGGGGGTACCTTACTTCCAGGAACAGACCTTTTTGAGAGCAGAAGTCTCGGACACTGCTGGAGCCAGTGGTTCATCTCACCGCAGTAAAAACAGGCCCCTCTCAGGCGTCTCTGATCCCTCATAGTAACTCCCAACTGCATAGGCTCCTCCTGGACCTTGATAGGAGACGGGCTCTGAAGAGGAACTTCGGACAACACGGCAACTTGAGGGGCAACAGAACGTTCCTTTTGTCTCTCCCTAAACCGTCGGTCAAGTTTGATAACTAAGGTCATAGTCGCCTCTAAGGTGTCAGGAGTAGGATAACTAACTAGTAAATCCTTCAGATGGTCAGACAGTCCCACCCTAAAATGGCTTCTCAAAGCAGGGTCATTCCATTTAGAGGACACACACCATTTTCTGAACTCAGCACAGTAATCCTCAACTGGACGATTACCCTGCCGAATGTCTCTGAGCTGAGTTTCAGCTACAGCGGCCAAGTCAGGTTCTTCATATAAAAGACCTAGGGCCTGGAAAAAAGCCTCCACAGACAATAGACAAGGGGAGTCAGGTGGCAATGAGAAAGCCCACTCCTGCGGATCACCTTGCAGCAAGGAAATAATGATTCCTACCCGCTGCTGCTCAGAACCCGAG
This sequence comes from Rhinella marina, assembly GCA_900303285.1. Classification (NCBI taxonomy): domain Eukaryota; kingdom Metazoa; phylum Chordata; class Amphibia; order Anura; family Bufonidae; genus Rhinella; species Rhinella marina. The sequence continues at coordinate 516,706 of ONZH01021005.1, read as the reverse complement.
GAGTGTGAGCGTAAACGGAAATATAATTTACAACTTTCCTTAAAGGAACGGAAAGTCCTTCGGTCCCCAGAAAACCGATCGGGCAATTTTACATGGGGTTCAATATTGGGGTTTGGCATGGAGGGAACGACTGCGGGTGCAGTCCGCAGCTGCTCCTGATGTTGGAGTCTCTCGGCCAAATCCTGGATCATCTGAGCCATGTTACTCATCTGGTCCGTGAGTACTCGCAACTGCTCCATTAGGTACGGCCTGTGATTCTGTCACGACAGGGAAACAAGGGATAGTGTGCCCTGTCTGAACCCCACCTCTTTCCCTTCCTACTTACAGTAGATGCCCTAGGCGACAAAACCGTAACTTGGAGACGGTCCCTATGCTGAGTACGTGCACAGGGTAGGGAAGGGAAAACAGGGAAAGACGAACACAGACAGAACAAACACAATAGCAGAATCGTCAGCAAGCCAAGTCAAGAACAGGAGGTCACGTCAAATACCGAGGGGAATCGCAAAAGCGTAGTCTAAGTCCAAAGCCAAAATCCAATATACCAATAATCCAACAGCAAGGTCCAACATACAGCACTGATCTCAGAAGACTAATCACAGGCATCTGAGTGAGGCAGTTGCCATCTTTAAATAGCCCGCCCAGGATCATGTGATGTGGCCAGCATCACATGACCTGAGGCGGAGCAAGCTGTCCAAACAATATGTAAAGTAGCCATGTGGTGTGATCAGCACCACATGGCTAAACCCAAACAGAGAATTAACTCATGAAGTGCTGGCTGACAAGACCAGCACTTCAATTCCCTATTGCTCGTCTCTAGGGGGGCGTAGAGGTCCGGCGACGTCGTGCAGAGGGAGCGCGACGCCGACCTCGCGTGACACATACATTGACCAAATTACATTTCCATAAAGTTATCTAAATAACAATATTATAGAGAACTGCAACCACCTTGGAATGAGCGAACCAGTTCGGACTGAACCAAGTTTGGTCTGAACTTTGCTATTTTGTGGACGGCAGATGAACCCGAAACTTTCCGGGTTTGTTTCGGATAAGTCCACAAAAATGGCACATAGCACCATTTCAGTGTATATGTCAGGGGGGGAAAAGCACTAGAGAGGAAGGATCAGGCTTCTCACATGACCCTGAGAGGAAGGGGAGGGGGGCTTGTCCTAATTAGCTCCCTGGCTGACAGCCTGTATGAGCCAATCAGTGCTGCAGCAGGCAGGCAAGTGCCCTAGCAAAACAAACTGAATGCCATTCTTATGCTGGGTTATGAATGAAGGGTGGTTGGGTCTTACAGTGTCTGCCAGGAAAAATCAATCAGGGACAGTCAGAAATCAATCAATTAAGCTTATTGCCAGGGACAGTGAAGGAAAAGGCTAGGATTAAAAATAAGAATTGTGTGTGTTGTGTACAATAGAGAGAAGCAGGGCAGCTGACAGACAGGAAAAGAGGAGACAGGACCTGTGGCCATGCCTGCTATCAGAAGTGCAGGTGCACCTCAATATATATAATTACTGCAGCAATACCCACAGTGTGGCAGCAATCTATTTGTGTGTATTAAATTGAAATTGAGCATCAAGCCAGTCAATCCGTGTATGTATTTTCAGTTTCAACACGGTCACAATTTTAATTTTGTTTTGGGGGGGCCTTACATTTAATTAAGCACAATATATACGTGATTACTGCAGCAATACCCACTGTGTGGCAGCAATCTACTTGTGTGTGTTAGGTTGAAATTGAGTGTCAAGCCTCAATCATCTGTTTACATATATTCAGTTTCCACGTGGTTGGAATTAAATTTTTTGGGGGATTGTTAAATGTAATTAACTCCTTGACAACCGCCATCCGTGTATATACGTCCTATCTGCACATGCCCCGTGCAGATAGCACATATATACACATGCAGGCAGCGCTTTAATCCCAGCGCTGATCAGCTGGGATTAAAGCTCCTGCTCCTGCAATCTAGCAGGAGCAGGTCGGGTCCCGGCTCACAGACAGAGCGGGGACCCTGAGGAGAAGACAGGAGCTGCTTCTGTCTTCTCCTCAGCCGGAGGAGAGCCGCACCTGGGTGCATGGTGGAGCAGGAAGGAAGCGGCAGCGGACTGTGTTAGTCCAGGCGGTCACGTGACCGCCAGGGGTGTCTCGGGTCCAGAGCAGTGCTGCAGGGTCTAAGGAGTCCCTGATCAGCTCTGCCTGTGTCTAATGAGCCCACAGGAGGCTGTTTTCCCCTGTAACTGGGGCTCCTGTGGAAAAAAAAGTGTTAAAAAAAAAAAAGTCAATGTCCTCCAGAGGTCTTTTAATGACCTCCTGGGGGACATATTATTTGTTCAAAATAAATTAATATATAAGTAAAAAAAATAATAAAAATACAAATAAAAAGTGTAAAAAAAAATTAATAATTAAACAAGCAGTCGCCAACGAAAACAGTCACCATAGTCGCCCCCTTCAATAAAATCTATACATGTTATATATCAAAACGATTTGTGTGTCAGTTTTAATATTTAAAAAATAAAAATCTATAATTAAAAATAATTACTTTTTTTATAATTAGCGGTTTTCGTCCAAATTACACCTAAAAAAATATAAAAAATGTTTTAAAAAACATTCTAATAAAAAGTCCTAAGTGTCAAGTAAAAAAAAATTGCAAAAATTATTTTCGTATTCAAACAAAAAAACAAATTAGGGTCATTAAACCACCATGTGCCCAAATCACATAAAGTTGCCTGGACATTCAGGCCTTTATAGGTCCGGTCATGAAAGGGTTAAACCAGCATATATATGTGATTACCACAAGACACAAAGTAGGGCAGCAACCTACCTGAGAGTTAAATCGAGAAATTGAGCATCAGGCCTCAATTGTCTGTTTCCGTGAATTTTATTTTCACATGGTGGGAATTTAAATGTTTTTTTGGACTTTTTCAACTTAATTAAACCAGTATGTAGGTGATAAGTTTCTCTTTATTTCTGTGTTCACAAACACATTTCCAATCTTTTTTTTTTAATTATTATTTTTTTATTAATGGGGAAAAATTATATTCAAATTAGCAACATACACACAAATGATTACTGCACAAATAGACAGAGTAGCACACAAGTATCTGGTTGGCTCACTCCTCATCTCAGTTGCAGCAGGATGACTTGGAGGTGACTCCAGAGTCTGACACCGAGCCATGGAGCAAGAGGTCACATTGTTCCTCCTGCTCCTCCTCCTTGCAGCCCCAAAGAAAGCTTTCAGTGGAGTCCCCCCAGTTATCACTGCCTCTTGCCAGAGGGTCTTTTCCTTTTTTCTAAGAAGTGGGAAGGAAACCCCACCATGCCCTATGGCAGATAGTCAAGGGAGTCTCCCTGTTGACAGCTTGTGTGATAGCAGTCAGTGTTTGTACTGCCTTGATGAGGTGGTGGAGGAGGAGGCTGTTGAGCCCAGGCATAGATATGTTGGTGGTGGCAGTAGTAGTGGCCCCCATAGCTGCACTATTGGTGTTGGGGGCAACGACAGTGGCAGTCTAGGAAGAGTAGGGGACGAGGGCCAAATAATCTACCATGATATCCCACAGTGTGATAGAAGCGAAAGGGAGGGTGACTATTGTGTGCTGGACAAGACCTGGGAGCTGGATAAGGGTGCTGAGGAGGAGGCAACATTAGAGGAGGAGGGTGATGGCAGCAATAAAGAGCAGAGGCCACATATCTCCCAAAGAACAGCCACAATGCCAGGTTCAGGCCCACCTAAACTATGGCCATACCCTGTTCCCTGACCCAATGGATGTCTGGGCAGGCAGACTGGAACAGTGGCATGATCTACCCTTTTTCTTGTCCTGCCTCCTGTGTCATCTCGAAGAGGGTTTTCAGCATCGCAGGAGGGCCTGGTGACTCTCAAAAGGATCAATTAGTCCTCTGCCAGTGTCCAAAACAGCACTTTTGTTGAAATGAACCAAGCCTGGATTCAGGAGGATTTTCACACTTCTCCAGCTGACTCTGATGTATAGACTTCGCCCTCTCACCTTGCTGGCAGTGCCCCATGTTGCCACTGTTGCTGTCTGTCTATTATCATGTTGTGTACAGCTGCTGCTGTGGCCTGCATCATGCCATGAATGTCACTTGCCAACCATCACGTTCCTCGAAGACTCATTCTTCTTTTATCTCATAACACGGTGTGTGTTTAAACATCTGCCCCTGATAAGGGAAAATTTTTGAATGCTTTGGAGTATGAAAAAACATAAGACATGTGCCAGTGTGTTTTTACCACGCTGTCAAATGTGTGTTTACCCATCATTAACTATTGCGTTCCAGAGTGTGGAGGGGGGGTGTATGTTGGAGGGGAAAAAAATTAATAAAAATAGACGAAAAGAAATAACAAGTTTTCCTAAAAATTGTGAGTCCTAGGAGGCCAGAGAGCGTTATAAACCAACAATCAGGGAAATTGGAGCAACTTTGGTTTAGCCCAAACCAATTCAGGTCCGAACTAAACTTTTTCAAAAACTGAAAACCAAAACGAATCTCGACTGGTTCACTCATCTCTACTACCACCATAAACTTCATAGGTAAATACCAAAAGACACTGCTCAAATAATGCTAATGTATCAACATATAGTGCTAAAATAATACTAATATGCTGTACAATGCTCAAATATTGCCAGCAAATAGGCCCATATTTACTAATGTGTCTGCACCAAAATCTGTCTAAAAAAATGGCACAGATTGGCTTAGCGAATGTGAGTCAGGATTCACAAAAGGGGTCAGATGCACTATTTTATGCCTGAATTTTGTTACAATTCTGGCATACAAATCTGTCAACGAAAGTAAGCCAACAAATAGTATAGAGTAAGGGAAAATGTCTATCCCTACCCCATCCTGAGCCACTGTGGCCTGTCTAAGCTTACTCCATATTTATGATTAGTAAACCTAAGCCATAGTGCTCACATAATGCCAGCATACCAACATGTAGTGCTAAAGTAATAGTAGTAGTAGTAATAATAGTTGTAGTGCTGAAATAATACCAATGCATAGTGCTAAAATAATATTGATATACAGGGGGAGATTTATCCAAACTGGTGGAAAGGAAAACTGCCTGAGTTGCCCATAGCAACCAATCAGATTCCACCTTTCATTTGCCAGAGGAACTCTGAAAAATGAAAGGTGGAATCTGATCAGTTGCTATGGGAAACTAATCCAGTTTTCCTTTACATTCGTTCCATAAATTGACCCGACAATGCTCAAATAATACTAATATACAGTGCTCAATTAATATGATACAGTGCTCAAATAATAACATACAGTGCTCAAATGATATCAAACAATACTCAAATAATACTAATATACAGTGCTCAAATAAGACCATACAGTGCTCAAATAATACCATAATACTAACATACAGTGCTCAAATAAAAGCATACAGTGCTCAAATAATACCATAATACTAACATACAGTGCTCAAATAATACCATACAGTGCTCAAATAATATCATACAGTTGTCAAATAATACTAACATATAGTACAGTGCTCAAATAATACCATAATACTAACATACAGTGCTCAAATAATACCATACAGTGCTCAAATAATATCATACAGTTGTCAAATAATACTAACATATAGTGCTCAAATAATATAATACAGTATTCAAATAATACTAACATACAGTGCTCAATCAGCTTATTGGTGGGGGTCCTGGGCATAGGTCATTAGTATATAAGTCTCTGAAACCCCTTCAATGATACACGCTATAATATTACAGCATGCTGATTGGGCAGGCACAGCACCCCCATTGCCATCTAATGTGTCCCAGTCACATTCAATACCCCATGTGCCCTCTCCAGTGTCCCTATTGCCATTCACAGTGCCCCCAATGACATTCATTGCCCCTCATGTGTCATCTACAGTGCCCCTATTGCCATCCATTGCCCCATTGCCATCCTCAATGCCCCCAATGCCACCCACAGTGCCCCCATGAGCCTGTCAGTGCCCCCTGTGCCATCCACAGTGCCCCTATTGTCATCCACAGTGTCCCCATTGCTATCCACAGTGCCCTCAGTGATATACAGTGCCCCCATATACCATCTACAGTGTACCTATTGCCATCCTTGATGCCCCCCAATGCCACCCACAGTGTCCCCATTGCCATCCACAGTGCTCCCAGTGCCCCCAGGCCCCATGTGCCAGTCAGTGCCCCCATGTGCCATCCACAGTGCCCCCAGTGAGATCCACAGCATAGTGCTCAGCCTCTGTGGTTGATCGCTATTCTGTCACTCATGCATAGCGCTTACATTGCGCTGTGCATGAGTCAGTACAGGCTTCACACAGAAGCCTGTACACTGCAGGCCGACTCTTTCTCTTGCTGGAGGCAGTGAGATTATTTGTGATGAACCGTCTCCTGATTAAGAAAGGAAGAGAAGACAGGAAGAGAAGAGAAGAAGATGGAGTTTTACCAGAAAACCCGACAGGAGGCGGATTTTGGTACAGGCTACGCTGTGGAAGGTAAGTATCAGACCACCATTCTTCCTTCCACAGGTTAGAATTGTGCAGTAGAATTTAGGTTAGCCTAGGAGCAGCCTAGGAGCAGGAGCAGCCTAGTTAGGGTTAGAACCCCTTTAAATTCGAATATTAACACCTGTGGTAAGACATATTCCGCAAGTGGCTGCTCAGATGTATATCTCATGCATTCAGCAGCCACAAACAGCAGGACGTGTCTTATGTGCGGTCAGTCAGGGGAAGTCATCATGACTTTGAAAGTGCCAGGTCAAGTCATTGACTACAATTGGAAAATGAGATGCTGCGTTTCCTAAAAACATCATGACTGCATCACAACCCCAGCCATGTGGCCGTACCATAAGGCAGATAAGGTGGTAATTCTGTGTGTTAGTGTGAATGATGCACTAGTTTGTCTGTAGAAATAATACTGGACAGAGAGATAGGTTTGCTGGCCTGCAATAGCAGAGAGACATTGAGAAACATCTGTACACACACAGACAAACTAATATCATAATCCACTCCCTAAACCCAACCCCCCTACCCCTCTTCAACAGTTACATTTGCTAAATTAGGCTTGGTCAGTAAGGTGGAAATAGGCTTGGTCTCCAAGGGGTGAAGGTCAGTCCTGGCTTCATGTACTGAGTTGTATTTTGGCATTCACAGAAGATAAGGCTCCACACTATAACTTCAATGTAATTCAAAGTGCCAGGTACTATAAGATTCTGTATTACATGGGTATTATCTACTTGAAGAATTACTGAGGCACATAGAGTACCAACATTTTCAGGACAACCCATACCTTCTTGAGGAAGTTAAAGGTAAGGAATTGTTTGGTACATTAGGCTCTAGGCAATGATTTTAGTCAGTTCCAACCCCAAGACCCTTGGTCTATGTGTTGGTATATGAATATTTCTATCAACTTAGAGGAAATGACTGTATGTAAGAGAAGTCAAGCAATGGCATTCTCAATTTATGTAAAAAGTGATGGACAACCAGAAGAATGACTACTAGCCATGCTAGGTTGCAGTGGCCAGTTCTGGAGTGGCCTCAACGCTGGGTCATTTAGACTGAGTAAATATTTCACCATGTGTTGCTGCTCTCCGGAAGGGATGGTAAGGCATGGTACACCCCAACCTCCAGTCTCCTCCCAGGCAGAAGAAGGTTTCATGCTGAGGAAAGGCCTGAGCTGGCAGTCCCTCTCTCTCTCTCTCTCTCTCTCTCTCTGGTACACTGTCCAAAGGCTGGTGGCGCAAGGTCTGTGGCTCAGTCATGCGGCTGACTCCCTGCTGAATGGGCTGGTAACCTGGGGTCTGTGGCTCAGCATCCCTATCTTAGGGTCATCTTCTGGTCATTCATGCAGACCGTCAGAGTCTCTCCTACTAAGCACTGGTCCTAATCTGCTGACTGGCAGAGTCTCTGTTCCTGAGCATTGGTCCCTATCTGCCGACTGGCAAGGTCTCATCTACTAAACATACGTCTCATCTACTAAGCACTGGTCCCTGATCTGCAGACAACTACGGGCTTTAACTGCTCTCCTTATATACAGTGTTTAGCTGAACTAGAACCTTGTAGTGGGAGGGTGGAGTGGAGAATCATAGCCGAAACAGAAACAATGTTACAATTTTAGACTGTCATAGATTTTTATGGAGTTTCAATGCAAGTATATAGGAATGAATAAGCAGTTTTTTCCAGACAAAAACAAGTCTTCAGACATAAACATCAAAGCTAAACCAAACAGTCAGAAGGTCAATGTGTCTAGTTATTCCCTCCAAAACTTTGCATAGGTAGAAAGTCATAAAGACTCTTATTAGCTGCCTGTGCATTAACCCTTTACACAGTGCAGTGCAGCTATAGTGTAATGGTAGTGCCAATGAACAGGATGTATTACCATAAACATAAATGTGGCTCAAAGGGCCAAAGCGAACCAACACAAAATGCACATTTCAATATAAAATGAATAAAGAGAAGTTTATTAGACAAACAATACACACACAGATTAAAAATTGTATAAGGGTCTTACATGTCGGGTCTGATTTTGTGACCTGGTTGGCTCTTGTCTGTGTGCTGGTGATACCGCACCAGCACTAGTGTTGATCAAGCACCAAAGTGCTTGTGTGCTCGGGTGCTCTGGTAGAACACTTGGTGATGCTCGAGTGCTCTACAGAGCACCCAAGCACAATGTAAGTCAATGGGAGAAGACCAGGCTCCCCCTGCTCGAATGAGGGGAGGGTGTCGGGTTCATAGGAAAAGGTCAGAATCGCAAACTCTCCTCTTTCACTCGTTAAAGTACACTAATTAACTGAATTTGTACGCACTAGCGCACAATGTGTAGCATTAGCAATGTTAATGTTACGCATTGTACGCTAATGCATACGAATTTGTATGCTAATGTTACGCATTGTACGCTAATGCATACAAATGTGTATGCTAATGCTACGAATTGTACGCTAATGCATACAAATTTGTAAGCTAATTTAGCATACAAATTTGTACGCATTAGCGTACAATGCGTAACATTAGCATACTCGAGCATCGCACTCGAGCACACGCGGTGTTCGGCCGAACACCGAGTGGACCCAAGCGTAGGCATGCTCGGCCGAACAGCGAGTTCAGCCGAGCATGCTCGTTCAACACTAACCAGCACCTGTCTAATGTATACAATTTTTAATCTGTGTGTGTATTGTTTATTCATTTTATATTGGGATGTGCATTTTGTGTTGGTTCGCTTTGGCCCTTTAAGCCACATTTAAGTATTCATTGTTCTTTGAACCATCTTTGCACTCCATACCATAGTCAGTGTGCCCCCTGTCCCTCTTTTGGGTATTACCATAAACATAACAGCATAAATCACAATCAAAGTCAACCCTTAAAAGTGCAATAAAGTAGGGAGTTGTTGGCTTTGCACAGTAGCAATAATGGCAAATGTCCATAAATCTCCATAGTCCAAAGTACCCATGCTCCAGGGCACAAGGTATTGATGCAAACAAAATACATAAGGGGTTGATCTCTGGATTTTTTCCACAGACCCCCCACAACATGGATATGTGGTGGTAATCATACTTACCTGGTCTCTGCTGCTTGGTTCCAGCTCCATCACTCCCTTTCTCGGGGGGAGTATTCCTTCTGCTGCAGCCCTCTCCCTAACAGAGCTCAAAGGTCAACTCAACCATGTGTCAGGTCACTGGGTCATGTGACGGATGGGTGACATGCCACTGTTGTGGCCGGTCATTGGCTACAGCATTCACATGACCCACAACAAAATGGATGTTATTGTAGGGAGACCTAGGACCTGAAGAGCCAGTGGGGCAAGTATGGAGCCAAAATCCAGAGGCATGGATCATAGCGGTTTGATCAACCCCTTTAAGTCCAAGTTTAAAAGATGGAAATCGAAAAATGTACACAGATTGCCGTGTATTGGATTTGTTTTTTAAAGAAACCAGGTAAATTTTGGACAGTTCGGAAAAATGAATAGCAACTTGAAAGAAAAAAGTAATTTTATGAAAATGTATTTGAACATGAAATAGAAGAATGTGCAGAGACAGCTAAATAAAATTATACTAAACCAGATGACAACTTCCTTTCAGCGTGATGATATCTGAGGCAAACTCCTTGTGAATCCCTTGTTATTTAGTAGGTACATGAGAAGGATTTTGGTGACTCATATACAAATTAGATTTTTGGAGGAAATTAGGAGGAGATATGAGAATGTTCTTGGAAACGTGTTCTGGAGCAGTGATTTCTACAGACAGGCGAAAAGGGACATTTAGTGGAGGATTCGGTTTCTGCCCCTGTAAACACTCTGGGATGGAACGTGTCTAACATGACAGATTAAAGATCACTGGGGGAGATTTATCAAGACTGGCGTTCCCATCCTCCAGTCTTGATCTCCCTGCACTGGAGTAAGATGAGCCTTATTTATTTAGAGGCAGATATCTCTTAATAAATTAGGTGCATCGCTGCCCCTCCATGTGCCAGAAACTAAAGTTTACTACAGCTAGGATCTGGCGCAGACTTGAGCTATAACTTATGCCACTTTCTCATGTAAGTTTTAGCCAATCAGCGGGCTGTAATAAGCCCTGCCCCTCCCACTAAGCCCCGCACCTTTCACGCTACTTTTGAAAAGTGACTAGAAGCATAAAAAGTCTCAAATTATAGAGCAAATATGACATGCACCACAATATGCAACTTTTTTAAGCCACAATAGTGGCATAAAAGTATTAGTAAATGTCCCCCACTACCTGGGAACTGTGTGGCATTTACAAAGACTGACTTTGTTTTTGCTTTGTTTCCCCTTTGCTGTCGTAGCTTGCGCCCAATTTATGTCGTGGTGTGTGTCACTGTATTGGTATATAGTGAATGATGTTTTATGTGATGGTTAAATACCCATCGCAGAATAAAAACTAGATTGCTAGTTATGGTCACCTAGGGTTAAAAAAATAAAATAAATTAAAAATATAAAAAATATGTAATTTCAAATCACCCCCCGTTCCTCAAAATAAAAATAAATAGTACAATAAAATCATAGGTATTATCACATCCAAAAATGGCCATACTATTAAAATATAACTATATTTATGGCAAATAGCATAATGGAAAAAATTCTAAATGACCAATTCGACATTTTTTGACACTTCATCTCCTAAAAAATTGTATAAAATGTGATCGAAAATTCACACACACTTCAAAATGGTATCACTGAAAAGTACAGATCGTCCTGAGTCTTCACACAGCTCTGTATACGTAACTACAAAAACGTTAGAGGGGTCTGAATATGGTGACAAAAAGAAACAATTTTTCTCAAGGTTTTAATTTTTTTTCAGTATTAAATGCAAGAAAAACTATACATATACGGTATTGTTGTAATCATACTTATCTGGCTTATCTGGAGAATGAAGGTAACAGGTCAATTTTACCACATAGGAAATGCTGGGGGGAAAAGAGCTGTGATGGAATTGCGTTTTAGAATTTTTTCCAGCTCCGCAATCATATGCAATATTAAATGGAGCCATTAGAAAGTACAACTTGTCCCACAAAAAACAGAAAATAAAAAAAAGTAATAGCTCTGGAAAGGCAGGGAATGAAAAGCAAAAATGGAAAATTGCAGGGTCCTCTAAGGGTTAAAGAGTAGTGTTGAGCGTGCATGCTCGGCCGAACTCGCTGTTCGGCCGAGCATGCCTACGCTCGGGTCCGCTCGGTGTTTCGGCCGAACACCAACACCAAGACGGATCCGTCATGACCCCAATGCAAGTCAATGGGGACGGATCCAATTGAAGTCTATGGGAGTAAACCAGGCACCCCCCGCTCGGAAGAGCCTGAGGAGGTAAGTGGTAATAGATATTGGGGTTAGTGCTGGCCATACCGGCAAGCACTAAGCCCAGTATTAGTAATCAGGGCCGTCTGTAGATAGCCGTGATTACTAAAACTGCAGTGTGGGAAAAAAAAAAACACACACACACACTTCTAAAATATTTTATTGAAATAAATACTCCCCCAGACCCCTGTTTGACCATTTTATTTAAAAAATAAAAAAGCTGGTCTGACGTAATCCAACGAATCCGATGTAGTCCTCTGCATTCACGATCGTGAAAAATAGAAAACAAACAAACAAACACAAACCACTAAACCACTTACTTCCTAAGGCTTCTTCTTTGTAGTAATTCCTCCCGTCCAGCAGGTGGCGCTGTGGTAAAACTTACCACTCTGCGCGCTGTCTTCCTGCTGGATGGGAGGAGGGAGCTGCCAGGAAGGTAAGTAGTGTCTCTGTGTGTCTGTCTTTGTACTTTTTTTTTAAATTTTGGGCACTTGTGTAAACCAGTCTACTCCCATAGACTTCAATTATGCTCGGGTGCTCGGCAAGAGTACCTGAGCGTACGAGCACCTGGGTGTTCGATCATCACTATTAAAGAGGTTATTCCACAAAGATAGTCTATGATTTTTAAACCAGCACCTGGATCTGAGGATATTAGTATTTGCATGAAATTAGTAATTTAGTATAGTCACTGAGTTATTATTTAAAATGAATCTCTATAGCGCCACCTGTTGTTTGCTCGTATCCTTATTTCTCTGTCCGCCTTGTTGAGGTAGATGCACATGCTCAGTTCCATCCTTCAACTGTCACTAGCCATGTCTTATCTAGGAATCTGTGACAACTCCAGGGAGACAGCTGCAGCAGAAAGGATACACCTCCTGAGAAAGGACACACCCACTGAAAAAGGGCATATCCCCAGAGAAAGGACATGCCCTGTGTGAAATGACATGCTTCCTGAGCTGCCAGCCAGAAATACATCTAGCAGAATAGTTAGAGCAATGAATGAGGAGATTTCTGTATCTATATGAGGTACAGGGCCAAGAAAGAGATTGTCATGTACTTTACGATGTCTCATTTTGATTTTTTACATTAAACATGAGATAATGTTGGTGAGTATGTGCCCATAGCAAACAATTACAGTGATGTGTTGCTATGGGCAACAAGGCTAGTTTCTCTGTGGGAGAGCCTTGATAATATGTATTTAAAAGCAATGTTATTGTTTATGCAGCTTAAAGTTTTTCATTGTCGCTACCCCTCAAAGCCAATCAGGTCCCATCTCTCAATTTTCAAGGGTTGCAGAGAAAATGAAAGCAGCGATGTGAATGGTTGATATGTTGAGCAGGAGGTTGTATCGCTGCCCCTCAGTTTTATAAAGTCAAAACTGAGGAGAAATCTCTGCAAAAAGCAAATACGGGCCGAGTATTATACAACGTGAGGTAATAGTGGCCCTTCTCCAATGGACAGTCCTGGCTCACCCTGCTGAGGAGAAGTCCCAGGTAAGGAGTAATTTTGTAAATAGTAACGTGTTTCATTATGCATTTTTTTCCATAATATCAAGTTTTATTGGTGCCCAATAGAATTGAGCGAACGTGCTCGTAACGAACACTGTAGTGCTCGGATCCCCTGCCCTTGAATGGCCGCAGCCATCCGGATCCGTCCTCCTCACCCGACTGCAAGTCAGTGGGGACGGATCCATTTGGTATGACACACTCGTGTGTCATACCAAACAGATCCGCCCCCATTAACTTATAGTCAGGTGAGGACGGATCCGGATGCCTGCGGCCATTCAAGCGCAGGGGATCCGAGCAGTACAGTGCTCATTACGAGCACGTTCTCTCAACTCTAGTGCCCAAACATAAATGTTATCCAACTTCCATAACAGGGTCTAATACGTCTGTGTCCCCCCAGGTCTGCCATTTCATGTTTGCCCTAAATCCCTCTATAGTAACACGTGGACCCTAATTATTACTCTGCTGCAGGTACTGCTTTATTGTATGTACCTCATGTCCCTATAGTACCCTCATAGAGGTGAACCCTTGAGGTACAATACTTCTCTTAGTGTCTATAACATAGGTGACTACTTTAGTGCTTTTGTTGTACAGTAGGTGTCCCCTATCGTAGCCTGCCACATGTCCTCCTTCACCAGGGGCGGACTGGGAACTTAAAGGGGTTGTGTCAACAAGTGCTATTTATCATGTACAGAAAGTTAATACTAGGAACATACTGATGTATTGTTATTTATCCATATTGCCTCCTTTGTTGGCTTGATTCATTTTTTCCCATCACATTATATCACATTATACACTGTTCGTTTCCATGGTTACAGACCACCCTGCAATCCATCAGTGGTGGTCGTGCTTGCACACTATAGGAAAAAGTGCCGGCCTCTCTGGTGAGTGGGACTGTTAGAGTGCACATAGGCTGTTGCTTTTTTGCTATAGTGTGCAAATATGACCACTAATGATGGAATGCAGGGTGGTCATAACCATGGAAATGAGCAGTGTATAACGTGTTAAAAAAATAGTAGTATAGTAGTTATAATGCCCCCTATAGTGCCCCATTCGTTCTAATGCCCCCTATAGTGCCCCATTAGTTATTATGCCCCCTATAGTGCCCCTGTGGTTATAATGACCCCTGTTGTTAAAATGTCTCCTATAGTGTCTCCAGTATTAAAATGCCTCATGTAGCGCCACCAGTAGTTAAAGTGCCCCACTGTAATTCTCTCAGTAGTAAAAATGCCCCTATAGTGCCCCTTTAGTTCAAAAGCCCCCTATTGTGTCCCCTGTATTTAAATTCCCTTATGGGGCCCCCAGTAGTTAAAATGTCCCTATAGTGCTCCCAGTAGTTAAAATGTCCCAGCCCGTTGTAGTGCCTCAGTAGTTATAAAGCCTCCGACCCGTCTAGCATGATGGCAGACTTCTTCCTGTGATAACGTCATCGTATTGCCTGCGCTGCAGAAGCATTCTTTCAGGTCTAGCGGTATGTGGCCTATTAGAGTAAACGGCAGCCATTGTCTCCCATGCCTTGCCAAAATATTCAACTGTATCGCCTTCTTGAGGACATACATATAGCTGAATGTGCTGCTGCCGTCACAATGTTCAGGGCCCTGGATGTTATGTCCTAGTGATCGCCCTGGTGTCCACTCAGGGTTCCCTATTGTGTGCTCCATGACCCTTCTTTTACTTTAATTCAGGGCAGGATCTCTCCTTCTGGGGTTTAATTAGAGGAACACCCTCATTGGTTGTCTCTTTTCCGGTTTATCCGACTTTCTGGATTATCAAATGCGGTATTATTGCATTAAAAGACGTTCCTTTCCATACATCTGTTAAAAATTGTGGGCACTGTCTACTATTAGATCATGATTACGCCTCCCCACCCAGATTATAGGCACCGCTATGGTGCAGGGTCATTTGTGGAATGGCGTCATGTATTCCTAATTCTTTTTATATAAATCATGTGACTATTACTCTGAACGTTAGCATTTCTGCCAACTTTCTAAGAGGTATTACAGACAACTGTTAGATGAGCAGTCAACGACTATTGCAGCAAACCACAGATTTGTCACTGATCCATTGTGGGGGGAACGTGTAAGCCATGATCTTCACACCTTTAAAATAAATAAGCGTCGTTCAGATTACATAACGTGACCACACAGACTGTTCATTTAATTTGATCTGTTGTAGGAACACTCTCAAAAGGGATGTTTTGTTCAACTAATCTTCCTAGTGAGAATTTATGACGCTGTGTGGTTGGATTCTATGGGAAGAGCAGGCTTATACAGCTTTAAATAAGATGTTAATTTGCAGAATATCGTTGGCCAAATATATTGTTCTCTAACTATCTGCCGGGAAGCCAGTAACCCCTAAAACTAAAAAATTCAGACTTGATCCATGGAGGTGGGATACATTGCTCAGGATTCAGTCTACCTTGTGCTGGATCTATGTTACAAACGTGCAGACATATGAAGCAAATCCACAATCTCATGTAGTCATTTAAAGGGGTTGTTATTATTCTAGTATCTAGTAATGAGCTAATACTGAAATATAAAGGAATTTACCAATGTAATGTTTGCCCCTCTTCTGCCCCTGGTAATCACAGTAGAAACCCCGTGCAGTGGTAGTTATGTAGGTGAACATGTTCCAACTAACCTCATACCCACCACATGATCGTAAATTTTGACCCCCCTTTCCCAGTGCTGCACCGTCACAATATGTCCATAGCCAACTCTACTGCTCATTACAAGTAGTTTTAACTTCTGGTTAAGAAATAAGCCCTTCTACTTGTGTTAATAAATTAAAAACTGTATGTTACTTAGGCTACTTTCACACTTGCGCTTTCCCTTTCCATCATAGGATCTCAATAGCGGAGGAAAACGCTTCAGTTTTGTCCCCATTCATTGTCAATGGGAACCAAACTGAACTGAAGGGAACGGAGGTCACCAGAATGCATTCCATTCTGTTTCATTGCATTCCCATGACGTACACATAAGCGCTGCAAGCAGTGTTGGGACACGGAGCAAGTCGGGTCTGTCATGGCTCACAATGTAAGTCAGTAGTGACGGATCCATTCATAACGGATGCAGCCGTTTGTATTATCATGACAGAAGCGTTTTTGCTGATCCATGACGGATCCAGCAAAAAACGCAGATGTAGAATGTGTAGTATAGCTATAGTATAGTGATATGCTTTTAACAAAGGGGATGGGATTTATAAACAGATTTGGGCAGGCTTTGTTTTGTTTTGTTTGTAGCACTAGTAGTGATGGCAGTGACAGATGCTTTGAGTTAATAGTGGTAGCAGTAGGAGATTAGCAGTGAGGAGCAAGTTTTGCACCACTAAGTTGATGACATGCGCCATGCAGAGAGCATGTGTTACTTCACCCATGTTCAGGGCGGCCAGGATGTGGCGCCCATTGTCACCGACCACCTTGCCCAGTTGGAGTCGGCATTGTGAAAGCCAGCAGGATGTTTGCGGCTTGATGTATTTGAGCAACTGTTTGCTGTGGCTACTCTCATCCAGGCCCAGGGGCGGACTGGGAACTTTAAAGTGGCCCTGGAAAAAATACTAAAATAGGTCCTATTTCGTAGTCAGGTCCAAATTGATGGAAGGCAGGGCCAGCAATACCATATTGTTACACATTATACTACCTCAACAGAGCCAAATACCACAGTCCATCACAAAATGCTGCCAGCAGCACAAAATACATCCCCAAAAACTTCCACTGGGAGGCTGTGAGGAGGGCCCAGGTGACCATCATGGTTATCGGCCCACCAGGAAATTTCCCTCTAAGGTCTATGGCCAATCCGCCCCTGCCCAGGCCAATCAGCTACAACATGGTGATACATGTGACTTGACACATGTGATAAGAAGGACGGGTAGTGCAAGCGACCCTGTGCCCTGGTGCTGTTGGGGACTGACGTTCATAGAGAAGGAGGCGAATAAGTGCCTGGTGTGGGAGCCAGGCTGACACAATCATTGGGGGTCAAAAAGACCTGGCCTCATTGCTGCTACAAAAATCAGTGACCCAGTGAGCTGTGAAAGACATGTACTGTCCCTTCCTGTAAGAGCTGTTCCAGGTGCCCACCGCGCCATGAACCTTGCCGTACGGTAAGAATCGCAGGGAGTGGCCCACATTGTCCGCCACATGAAAGTACAAGGCAGAAATGGCTTTTGGGGAGAAATACTGCTGATTAGGTATCTTCCAACGAGTCTGACCGCACACCATTAGCTCCCTACACGCAGCAGATGACTAAATTGTATGACAGCAACTGCACCTCCAGCAACTGGGCCAGGAGGGAATTAACCTTGTGCACCCTCGGATTGCTGGACCTGTAGATTTGTTTCATGGCCATGCAATCTGTTATCGATGGCTGACGATGGAGCAGAGGGTGAGTAGTCTGAGTGGGAGAAGCTGAAAGGGATGATGATGATGTGAAAGACACCATACTGCCCATGGATGCAGCCAGGGACCAGGGGACCAGGAGAAGGAGGGAGCTCCTGTTGCTGTAGCTGACTGCCACCTTTGCCCACGGGATGTGGAGATGCTGCTTCATGTGGTTCAATAGAGCTGTGGTTCCTACATTTGTGTTTGCCTGCCGTTTTATTTTGCTCTTGCACAGCTTGCACAAGGCAATGTTTTTGTCTTCCCGTCAGTGTAGAGAAGAAATGCCAGACAAGAGGCGGCCAAGTTTGGCTTTGTTCTGGCACGGTTTTGTCCTAACCCATCCCTAAGCAGATGTGGCCCTGGCTGTTCTTTGGGAGGTACATAGCCTCTGTTCTTTATTGCTGCCACCATCACCCTCCTCCACTGATGTCTCCCTCTTAGCACCCCAATCCAACTCCCAGGTCCTGTCCAGCACACAATCGTCATCAGAGTACTCATGCTCTCAGCCACTTCTATCAGACAGTGGGATATCATGGTGAAAGCTATGCCTGGGGTCTGCAGCCTTCTCCTCCACCTCATCCATAGGATAGTACAAATGCTGACTGCTGTCACACAAGTTGTCAACAGGAAGACTCTGTTCACTATCTGCTGAAAGGCATGGTGGGGTTTTCTTGCCACTTCTTAGGAAAAAGAAAGGCACCCCACTAGGAAGGGCCAGTGAAGACTCCACTGAAAGCCTTTTCTGGGGCTGCCAGGAGGAGGATCAGGAGGAATGCTGTGACCCCTGGCTCCACTGTGTCACACTCCAAAGTTACCTCCATGTGATCCTGCTGTGACTGAGAGGAGGAGTGAACCATTCAATTCACAATCTCATCCTTTTTCTCCCCAATGATAATGTTGTACTTTTCCAAAACCAGCAGGGACAACTGTGGCCTACTACTGGTGCTACTACTGCCAACATTCTGGTTCTAAGTCTTTTGGTTGGAACCTTTCCGTAGCCCTTATATTTCTGGGCCTCTCAGATAATATTGTGCGATATCCTGTGTATTGGTGTAGTAATTACATATATGCTGATTTTAATAATTTCAACAACCCCAAAAAAATTGGATCGAAACGTGCAGACAGAAATAAACGTAAACAGATTTAGACCTAAATTCGTTATCACTCACAGATAATTTGGTGCACTACCCTGTGTATTGGTGTAGTGATCACCTATATGCTGTTTAATTAAATTGAACAAGTTCCAAAAGAAATTAAATTCCTACCATGTGGAAATACAGTAAATTGAAACAGACAAATGAGGCCTGATGCTTATTTTCACGTTAACACTCACAGGTAAACTGTTGACCTACCCTGTATAATGGTGTCCTGATCACATATATGCTGGTTTAATTAAATTGAGCAAGTCCAAAAAAAGGAAATTCGAAGCGCATGGAAATAAACAGAAATGGACGATTGAGGACTGACCCTTATTTTAACGCTAACACTTAACAAGTAAATTGTTGCCCTACCCTGTATATTGGTATACTGATCACTTATATGCTGGTTTAATAAAATTCAATAACCCCACCACCCTCCAAAAAAAAAATAATTTGGAACTCTGTGTGTGTGGAGATAAGAAACAGATTTAGCGCTAATATTACGCTCTCACGAAGGTATACGGTTGTTGAAACTAAAACAAAAATTAAATATGTGAGATGACCTGACTCTAGTTCTCACTAGTATTCTATATGCAATGCTAGATTGATGGTAGAACACGTGTTATACAGTTTTTGCTTATTCTACAAAAAAAATGAATAAGGAAAAGGGATTTCTGTGAAAATATGCAAGGATTTCCTTGCAGGTAGGTGCTTTTGAGGTTTGTAGCAGTTGCAGTTGTGGTAGCAGGCACAGTCAGCCTCAGCTCCTCTCTTCTCACTCCCTGGCTGACAGCTTTCCTGCCTCCCTTTTCTACACACACAATTCTCTTTCATTGTAATTCTTGCCTTTCCCTTCACTGTCCCTGGCAGTAGAATACACGCTTGATTGATTTCTGGCTGTCCCTGACTCCCTAAGATGTTTTTTTCTGGCAGACATTGTAACACCCAACCATGCTCATTCACAGCCCAGCAGGAGGAGGAACCCTTCTTCTCCTCCCTGGTGTTGTTTTTCTGCCGACACATGCAGTAAAATGGCACTAGACGCCGTTTTAGTGGATTCATCCAAAACTAACCTGAAAAGATTCAGGTTTGTCTGCCGTCCGAAAAATAGCAAAATTTGGACCGAACCTAGACTGTTATGAACTGGGTCGCTTATCTTTAAAGATGACCTGTCACCACTCCTGACATGCCTGGTTTAATAGCTTCATGCATTCCCCATGTAATAACAATTCTGGAACATCTATTCTTATGTCTGTATGTTGTGCCATTCCTTTATTATTTCTACTAGAAGTTATGAATGAATTGCTATTTGTCTTCAGTAAGGGTACAGAGGGGAGGTAAGCAGTTGGGGGGGTGTACCTGCACAGTCTGAACATGACAGCACTGATTGGATAGAGTGAGTCTGTGCAGGTACACACCCCCAACTGGTTACCTCTCCTCTGTACCCTTACTGAAGACAAATAGCAATTCATTCATAACTTCTAGTAGAGATAATAAAGGAATGGCACAACATAGAGACATAAGAATAGATGCTCCAGAATTGTTATTACACGGGGAAAGCATGAAGCTATTAACCCTTTCAGTACCGGGCCACTTTTCACCTCAAATCCCAGGCCGTTTTTTGCAAATCTGACATGTGTCACTTTATGTGGTAATAACTTTGGAACGCTTTTACTTATCCAGGCCATTCTAAGATTGTTTTCTCATCACATATTGTGCTTCACGATAGTAGTAAATTTGTGGCAAAATATTTCATTTTTATTTATAAAAAAAATACCAAATTTACCAAAAATTTTGGAAAAATTTGCAAATTTCAAAATTTCAATTTCTCTACTTTCAAAATACATAGTAATACCTCCAAAAATAGTTATTATTTTACATTCCCCATATGTATACTTTATGTTGACATCATTTTATAAATGTCATTTTACTTTTTGGGACGTTAGAGGGCTTAGAAGTTTAGAAGCCATTTTTCAAATTTTCAACAAAATTTCCAAAACCATTTTTTTAAGCACCAATTCAGATATAAAGTGATTTTGAGTGGCTTACGTAATGGAAACCACCCATAAATGACCCCATTTTAGAAACTACACCCCTCAAATTATAAAAAAACTGCTGTTACAAACTTTGTTAACCCTTGAGGTGTTCCACAAGAATTAATGGAAAATGGAGGTGAAATTTCAAAATTTCACATTTTTGGTAGATTATTCATGTTAATAATTTTTTTCTTGCAAAACAGCAAGGGTTAACAGCAAACTAAACCTCAATATACATTACTCTGATTCTGCAGTTTACAGAAATACCCCATATGTGGTGGTAAACGTCTCTATGGGTTTGTGGCAGTGGTCAGAAGGAAAGGAGAGCCATACGGATTTTGGAGGTAGATTTTACTAGAATGGTTTTTAGGCACCATTTTGTAATTGAGAGACCCTGACGTACCCCTACAGTGGAAACCCTCAAAAAGTGACCCCATTTTGGAAACTACACCCTTTAAAGAATATATTAAGGGGGGTACTGGCCACTTTGACCCCCTAAGCGTTTTACGGAATTTGGAAACACTTGGCTATGAAAATGAAAAGTTTCATTTCTTCCAATAAAATGTTGCTTTAGCCCCAAATTTTTCATTTTCTCAAGGGGTAACAGGAGAAAAGCACCCCATAATTTGTTCCCCATTTTCTCCTGAATACGGCAACACCCCATATGTGGTGGTAAACTGCTGTGGGGGCACAAGGCAGGACTGACGGAGCGCCATATGGATTTTGCAGCACAGATTTTGATGGATTGGTTTGCGGGAGCCATTGATTTTTATTTTATTCAGTTATTGTCTTATGTGGGGGCTCATTTTTTGCGGGACGAGATGACGGTTTGATTGGTACCATTTGGGATAAATACGCCTTTTTGATCGCCTGCTATTACACTTTTTGTAAGGGAAGGTGACCAAAAAATGTCTGTTTTGGCACGTTTTTTTGTTTTGTTTTTTTTTGCAGCATTCGCCTGGGGGGCCATCTCATGTAATATTTTTATAGAGCAGGTTGTTACGGACGCGGCGGTACCCAATATGTCTAACTTTTTTATTTTTGAAAAGTTTTACACATTAGATTTATTTTTGAACAGAATAAAATCTTTTTTTTGTGTTGCCATTTTCAGAGAGCCATATTTTTTTTATTTTTCGGGCGATTGTCTCAGGTAGGGTATCATTTTTGCGGGACAAGATGCCGGTTTGATTGGTACCATTTTGGGATAAATACACCTTTTTGATCGCCTGCTATTACACTTTTTGTGAGGCAAGAGGGAAAAAAATGGTTGTTTTGGCATAGTTTTTTATTTTTTATTTTTTGCAGCATTCGCCTAGGAGGCCATCTCATGTAATATTTTTATAGAGCAGGTTGTTACGGATGCGGTGGTACCCAATATGTCTAACTTTTTTATTTTTGGAAAGTTTTACACATTAGATTTATTTTTGAACAGAATAAAAAAAATTTTGTGTTGCCATTTTCAGAGAGCCATATTTTTTTTATTTTTCTGGCGATTGTCTCAGGTAGGGTATCATTTATGCGGGACAAGATAACGGTTTGATTGGTACCGTTTTGGGATAAATACGCCTTTTTGATCGCCTGCTATTACACTTTTTGTAAGGGAAGGTGACCAAAAAATGTTCACCTGGCGGGGTGGATGACGTGATATTTTTATAGAGCCGGTCGATACGGACGCAGCAATACCTAATATGTTTATCTTTCTTTTTTTACCTTTTTTTTACAATTTTTTTTAACTTTTTTTTTTTAAAATGGCTTTTTTATTTTACTTGAAACTTTTATTATTATTTTAACTTTTTTTTCCACTTTATTTAACTTTTGGGGGTCTGATCCCCTTTACAATGCATTACAATACTTTGGTATTGTAATGCATTGGCTGTAAGTGTATTACTCAGTGTAATACACTTACAGCCTACTTCCTGTGCGATCCAGGGGGCTGAATCGCACAGGCACGCAGGGATAGCAGCCAAGATGCCTAAGGAAGGCATCGGGCTGCTATCCGAGCCATCGGGTCCCCGTCACAGTAGCGCGGGGACCCGATGGCCCCCCGCTTGCCATCCTGAACTCCCGCACACCACATGTGCCGCGGTCAGCGCTGACTGCGGCACATGAAGGGTTAATGCGCCGGTGCCGGCGCATTCAGCAAGGGTTTGGCACCTGGGCACAGCGGGACCCCCGCCGCGCCCGCCTGATCAGAGCGCCGTACATATACGGCGCTGGGACTTGCGGCAGTGATTTTTGCGCCGTACATGTACGGCCCTGGGAGTCTAAGGGTTAAAACAGGAGTGTCAGGAGAGGTGACAGGTATGTATATATATATATATATATATATATATATATATATAGCAGTATAATATTGTTATGTGCATATAGAGTGAAGTTCAGTGGCTGCATACTGTGTAGGTAACAATCCTGTGTATGTAATATGTGCCAGAAGTGAGTACCGCTATGAAGTCGGCTCATAATTAGGCTCTATGTATCACCAGGTCAAGCCTGTATGTACACAAATATTACGGACTGTTATATGAAATGGTTTGCTCCATGATATTATTGCTGAACTGATTTATGAAAGAAACAATGCTTTACAACATGGCTGTGACTGACCTCTGCAATGCATTATTATTATTTAACCTCTTCCTGGCTGTATGGTTTTAGGGAAACACTCTTTCACCTGTGAGCTTCAGGCCAACACATAATGTAACTTGAATAATGATGAACAGTCTCCCCCCTCTCTCACACACCCGGCACTTCCATGTACCCCCTGCACCAGTCCTCTGCTAAATTAAAGATCACCTCCATGTCACCTCACACCCCATAATTCCCCCCTTAAATCGCTGTATTCACTGCTTCAGGACTTAAAGGGAAGAGAAAAAATCTGTTGTGTTCTAAATGAGTAAAACCTGTGTGAGATTCATGAATACCTGTTGGTAGCCATTTAAACTGTCTGCAGACTGAGCGAGGGCCTAACAGGGCTGACTGGTAATTGAAGACAGAAATCTTATACAGATCACATTGTCCTACTGACTTTATACAGTCCATTATATGAGCATGGCATAGCTTTACATAGATAGATAGATAGATAGATAGATAGATAGATAGATAGATAGATAGATACAGATGGATTGGATGGATAAATAAATAGATAAATGCAGTAAGTAGCACAGGAAAAATATCTGGTTCAGATTTAATGGGTAGAGCTCATTGTTTTGGATTTTTGTTTAGATAGATAGATAGATAGATAGATAGATAGACAAAGAAAAAATAAATAAATACAATGCAATGACACTCTGCAAACCAAATAAAGTACAAAAATGCCATAGTAATAGGAAATATTCTGGTGCTAGTACTATGCTTGTTTAGTAAATTTGAGATTCTTGGCAAATACATTTTGTACAAAATTATTTGGTCCGGTCTGCCAAACGTCAAGGCGATCTCAGTAAGACGGGAACCTAACACTAAATGCTACCTGTTACGTATGTGCCATAGCAGCAATTATAAAATTCAGGGAGTCCAGGTTCCACATGTATGCTGGGTCCACTCTGCTGTTTATAATATTTGGTGCTAGCGTAGCATTAACACCAGAATATTTTCTATTACTATGGCATTTTTGTACTTTATTTGGTTTGCAGAGTGCTGTTGCATTGTATTTTTTTTCCTTTGTGTGTCTAGCCATGGCAACGTGCACCTGCACACTGGAATGTGCTGACTGACCACCTTTTCGATAGATAGATAGATAGATAGATAGAGACAAAAAAAAACACAATGCATAAAAAAACAAAAAATTCAAGTAGCACACTCAGAAGTAAAAAGGGAAAAAACGTGGATTTATTTACCCGTACAGGAAGCACAATGTTTCGGCTCTATACTGGAGCCAAAGACTCCAGTATGGGTAAATAAATCCACGTTTTTTTCACTTTTTACTTCTGAGTGTGCTACTTAAATTTTTTGTTTTAGATAGATAGATAGATAGATAGATAGATAGATGAGATGAAAGATAGATTCTTGAAAGTTTGTGAACCCTTTAGAATTTTCTCTATATCTGCATAAATATGACCTAAAACTACATCAGATTTCCACACAAGTCCTAAAATTAGATAAAGATAACCAAATCAAAGTAATAAGTCAAAAATATTAGACTGAGTCATTTATTTCTTGAGGAAAATGATCTAATATCACAAGTGTGTGACCCTTGGATGCAGGGTTATAAGGTGCGTCCTGCATGTTGGTTTTCAGGCTGGTAACACAGCAGAGGTCTGTGAGGGCGTTCTAGTGTTAGAGGACACACTGTGCCCGAGGCTGAGTCTACCTGGGCACACACCAGATCAATTTCATGCAAATCAAGTGTAAAGTGTAATCAACCCACACCTATTATAAATGAGGGTACAGGAAACCTGCCTCACAAGCGCTGACTATGGGCCATAGACGCTCCATTATGGCCGGAGGAGGTGGCAAAGTACAGGAAAGTTGTTTTGGGCAAACTTCTAAGACCCAAATTGTTTTGCAAAGTTACTAATCTACAAGGGAAAAAATGTTCTAAATTATATTCCAACTTTTAACTCCGGACTGATTCCAGCGCAGATCCTTCGGCTAGGAGTTGTCCGCATATTGAGGGCACTGGTCGTGTAGTCACTTGTTGGGATGTTACAGGCCGGTTTCACACAGTGTTTTGCTATAGATTCGGTGTCTTTTTTGCTTCATTTTTGGGTCAAAAAGGCTGCTACCCAGTTACTTTAAAATTTTCAATAATTTTAAATGAATAATAAAGTATTTCAAAGTCTACATACACAGCACTTTGGTTATAGTCAGAAGAGGATCACAAGATCTGTCAAGAGGGTTGTGATGGGACACGTGACATACTGCCACATGACAATAATGGATCTTTTCAGCAATGGAAGTGTTTTTACAGCCAAATCACAGATCTAAAATGGTCGCATTACTTTTCTGAGACTTGTGGTCGGCAACATATTCATTCCCAGCCTTATACATGATGCTACAAGTGGCTATTTTTATGGGGTTTTTTCCCCATGGATTTTGTTAGGGTACTTTCACGCACAGGTTTTTTCTGAACTTTTATGTTTTCTTACTCTGGCATTTTTTTCTGTAAAAACACCAGCTCCAGGTGTTAACTGAAGATGTACAGAAAATATGAAATACAGTACACACACACTTTTTTTTTGCTCCTGACATTTTTGTTAATTAAATTACATTTTTTATGTTCTTTTTTTTTTTTAAATGTGCAGCATGCTGGAGCTTTTAACTTTTTGCAGGCGTTTTTGACAACATTTTTCTCGAGGTGAGAAAATAGGTGAGAAGAATATGCTAGTGGCAAGACAGACAAAGTACAAAAAAAAAACACCAGAAAAGCACCACAAAAAATGTGGCAAAAAATGCAGGTGTCCCAAAAGAAGCCAACAGTTATTCTGCTGTTTTATTACTAGTAAAAGAATAATAATAATAATAATAATAATAATAATAATAAAAACACCTCAGCCAAATTCATCACTATCTTAATTATAATAGGACTTCAAAACCACCAGAAAAATCTAATAATGAGTATAAAAGGGTATTGGGGTTTCAGCAAAAAAAAAGTTAGTTTTTGTATTTTAACGTAAATACAATTTTTCAATAAATTTTCTCTATCTTGTATGCCTCATGATGTACAAGATCTCTGCTTGCTGTCATTCAGTAGGATCTTCATTGTTTACTGCAGTGGATAACAATCTGTCCTGGCCATGTGATGGACACACAGCTCCGCACCTAAAATCTGCGCCATCAACATATGCAGAATTACCCTATTGATTTTAATGGGCAATCTGCTTGTTAAACCGCACAGTGCTTGCTGTTTTAAAAATCACCGTGGGAAAAAGAAGTGACCGGTCCATTCTTGACGTGGATCCCACGTGGAATACATGTCCACAATTCCCATTGACAAAGGGCAGGGTGAAAAAACCATACCAAAAAAATGCAGCACAGAAAATATCCATGTGAACATACCCTGAGAGTCCCTTTATCCACTGAAAGTAAACAATGAAGGTTTCTATTCAAATTCTGCAAGCAGACATCTTGAAAATAGAGAGGAATTGATAAACTGAATATTTTTAATAGCTGAAGCTGTATTACCTCTATAGTTTCTCTATCAATATTATATAATCCAAACTGTAAAATAGATGCCCCTGCCAATCTCTGGCTCTTGGAAAACTACAACTCCTAGTGTGGGGGTAGTAGTATCTGATGAGCCACAGGTTGAGGAAAGACCTTCATCCCTTGCATTTTTGGCATGTGGCTTGTTCCCATCCTGGCCCTGTGTCTTGCTGCAGTACCTGTACATGAAGGGGGGTCTATAGACTGTAAGAAGAGAAGGGCACCAGATTTGCAGCCACTTTTCCTATGTTAATGGCATTATCATGGCTGCAGATCTGCCTGGCATTGTAAGTGCAGACATTTCTGCTTCCCTTGGCTGTGAAGTAAATCCCCTTCTTTTCCCAGTTCCTCTCCTCTTTTTGTTTCACTCTATAGTAGATCCCTGCAAACCAATAGACCCAGCAGTTCCTTAAAAAAAGGGTCCCCCAGTGGCTCAGACTTCATCTGAATCCTTTCTCCTGAAACAAAACCCAGGAGCCGGCACAATACCTGCCAGTGCCCCCCTCGACCACCAAATCCCCTTAATTGAAATCATACTTTTTGGCAGGCGTCCAAACAATTTTTGCAATTGTGAGCAAAAAAAAACCGAAGAAAACCCAATGTGATTAATATCCACCCTGGGCTATGTATACATTAACAGGGCCCTTATTATAAGGGGGTTTAATCCTTGTTCACAGCGGCTGAATAGAAGGGGCAATAACCGGGGCTCTTCTAATTGCACATTTGTATTTATTGCATACAAATGAGGCTGGAGAATCGCGCAGAACAGGAGCCCCGCATTTACTGGCGCATCCTGTATTGTACATATGGGAAGCACATGGAAGGGGATATATATATATATATATATATATATATATATATATATATATATATATACCAACCCTAAGCCCTCAGCTCCAGGCTTGATGAAATAAAATTCCTCCAGTTTCCCTGTAATGAGAGGTCGGGTTAATTCTTCACTTTCCCCGGGGCGGAATGAGTTCTAGCTCCTGGCTGCGCTTCTCTATACAACTTCTCCAGGATTATGGGCAGCACTCAGACATCCAGGGGTCCTGAACTCAATTAAAATAGTTTCTAATTATGCCACAGAAGTGGACTGAACCATTAGCAAATATAGTAAATATCCAGGGAGACCTGTTACAAGCCCTCTATGCCGTATTAGTATTTATTTTAGAGGTTTTTTTTCTCTACAAGGAAATAATAAGCAGCAGATGAGTCAGGATGCGGTTTATTGGTTCTCAGCGTCCGGACAATCAGCGCAGTGCGCCCCAGAAGTTACTGACTCCTTCCCCTGCAGCCTCCTTACTCCTCACCTGGCAGGGTGCACTGTATGCTGTAGGTTTTCTCAGCGCTGGATACAAATGATGATGATGAAATATGTTGCTTTATTAATTACAAATTAATGTTTAGTTTGCTTGTAGAGTAAAATATTTTACCTTTTCTTACACCTCAGAAGATCTGCAAAGTTTTGTCTAATTGCAAGTCACAGAAAGAACCCAAAGAAAAATAGACATTACTGCCAAATAATAATATAGAAATATTCTCTTACCCTGAAACAGGGGCACAGGATAGATAGATAGATAGATAGATAGATAGATAGATAGATAGATAGATAGATAGATATACTAGATAGATAGATAGATAGATAGATAGATAGATAGATAGATAGATAGATAGATAGAATAGAAAAATAGATGATAGATAGATAGATAGATAGATAGATAGATAGATAGATAGATAGATAGATAGTTGATAGATAGAAAATAGATAGATAGAAAAATAGATAGATAATATATAGATAATAGGTAGATAGATATATAGATAATATACAGATACATAATAGATGATAAATAGAAAGATAGATGGATAGATAGATAATAGATAGATAATAAATAGAAAAATAGATAGATAAATATATAGATAATAGATAGATAATAGATAGATAATAGATAGATATATAGATAGATAGACAGATAGAAAAATAGATAGGTAATAGATAGATAATAGATAGATAGATAGATAGATAGATAGATAGATAGATAGATAGATAGATAGATAGATCATGTAAATAAAATGAATTGAACTCTATGTTGAGGTTCAGCTGTGTAATGAGGACTTTGAATCACGGTTTATGATTATGGCAGAGACTGGACACTTCCATATATTACTATACAGCTCTATTATACCACATCGGTGTACAGGTAACACAGACATATAAATGTACACAACAAATACAAATGGACATATACAAACATGCACACTATATATAGAGATTCATACACATTCACACAAAGCAGATACATTATTTTCATACAGACACGTTTTCCTGGAAGAGAGCAATTCGCTTGCGGTAATCACGGTGTAATAAGTGGAGGAAGAATTACACGGAAAATTCTCTTTCTATGATGTAGCCCCTACAGACGCGTCCTTATAATGTCGCACCCGGTCCTGTGATGTCGCAGAGCTGGAGCAGTGAGTGCTCGGACCGGGAACATTAGAGGATCTCCAGTCCCGGGGGATGTTGGCCCCTTCCCTGCACCCTGTATGTGCCGGTCCCTTCCTCTTCACACTCCATGCCTATAGGAAGTGAGCAGAGAGCTCTGGTTATAGGAAGGCAAACACTGTTCATTCATGAAACCTGACAAATACTAACAGTTCTTACAAACTGGCGCTCAGTCCTGTGCACATGTCGCATCAGCTCCCAGTCATACGTGCACTACTGGACTGTGTCCTGCTGCTTTTAATAAATATACTTTGCAACAATTATTTTACATTTTGTCAGAATATTTGTTCTAACCCTCTCCAGTCGTAGCTGCAGTATTTTATGTACTGTATATCTGTGTATTGCTGTGTGCATTGTGTTTGATTTCTCCAGTTTTGTTTTGGTACTCACTGCGCTTTGTGTGTTCGTTTTTTACCATTTTGTGCCTTGTGTTTTGTACATTTTATATTCTGCAGATTATTGTGCGTTTTATTTGTCCTATGTGTTCTCTACCATTTGTGTATTTTTCTATCTCGCATCGGTTTGTGTTGTGGCGTTAGGTGCTGCGATGTGTGTGTTGTTTTCTATCATCGCTGCAGGATAATAGTCATCTGTGTTATGCCCTATGTCAGCATTATTTAGACCTTTTTGTATACTGTAATGTATAGTTTTGCATTTGTCTGGTTAATTGTCTGGTATGTGTTGTGGTGCGTTTTGTATTATTATTATTAATATTATTATTATTATTTCTTTTTTTATTTGTATTTTTTTTATTTGTAATTTTTTTGCTGTGTTTTATGTCATGCATTGTGTTTTATGTGCTGTGTTCTGTGGGTTAGTTTTCTGTTGTGTTTGATTTACTGTCTGCTATGTGTTGTGTTCTGTGTCATTGTAGTCTGCTGTGTATGTTTTATGTCATCCATTCATTGTCATGTTTTCTTCCCTGTGTTTTCTTTTCTGTTGTATGTTTTAATGTATTTTATTATATGTGTTGTGCTGTCATTGATTGATATGTGCTGTGTTCGTTATCTTTGGGTTATTTGCAACCTTCTGTGTTTTGTTTCAGCTGCGTTTTATGCAATGTATTGTACATTATGTGCTTTTTTTCTGTTTCATTTATTGTATATTATGTGCTGTGTTTTTGTATCATATGTTGTGTTCTGTATCATGTATTATGTATGTTGTGTGCTGCGTTCTGTATCATTGCATGTTATGTGCTGTGTTTTTGTATCATTGTATGTTGTGTTCTGTATAATTTACTGTATTTTTGTGTGCTATGTTCTGTATCATTTATTGTATGTTATGTGCTATGTTCTGTATCATGTATTGTATGATATGTATTGTATACAATAAATGTTACAGAACACAGCACATAATATAATACAGAACACATAATACATAACATACAATAAATGATACAGAATACAGCACATAATATTCTGTATCATTTATTGTATGTTATGTATCATGTGTTCTGTATTATATTATGTTCTGTGTTCTGTATTATTTATTGCATGTTATGTGCTGTGTTCTGTATAATTCGTTATATATTATTTGCTGTTTTCTGCGTTCGTTTTCTTTCAGTTGTGTTTTATATAATGCACGTGCTGTGTCATTGATTGTGTATCATGTGTACTGTGTTTTATGTTGTGTTTAATGTAATGTATTGTAGGTTATGAGGTGTGTTCTGTCGTGTGTCTTTGGGTTTTGTGTCATTTATAGTATGTTATGACTTAGGGTTCTGTATGGTATTCTATTTTAATGCTATATACCTGTGTCTTCTCTCATATACCCAGCCTGTGTTCCTGGCTAGTGGTTCTCATCCCCGCAGTAGTCTGGGCAGTGTGCATACAGCTGTACTGTATGGCAGGTATTGCCATTGTTGTTACATGGGGCAGAGCTGTTTTACAGCAGAAGCCTTTCTTTTCTCTTTGCTTTCCTGGTAGTCAGAATGCTGAATTATTGCAGTTTACTTTGTATCAATTCTGTAAGTAAAAATTCAAGGTAAATTCTGTTGCTGCTTCATTTGTATAATTCTGATATCTACAGGTGCAAAGGTGAATACACTGTACTACCATACAGCCCCAGGTCAGCTCATCCTCTATCTATCTATCTATCTATCTATCTATCTATCTATCTATCTATCCACCCTTCCCCAGTATGGCAGTCATCTGACAAGTGACATCTATTTTCTGACTTCTCAGTACATTTCATTAATGACATGATAATGTCCTTTCCACATCCAGTCTAATGCACTTGCTATAAACTGCAGTATTTCGCTGCCTGTATCACAAACTGCGGCTGATTTCTTGGAGACTCTGCTATTTATTCTAAATCTATACATGTTTGGATATTAAACATTGTGCTTGGACTGGATCCCCGAGTAAGAAGGAAACTTCTTCCAGGACCATAAGGGAATTCCCAGCAGCTTCCAGGGCAGTGTGCTATACTGGGGCAGATTATAGGTGAGGCATAATCTGTACCTCCAATAGATCATTATTACTCCAGAATATCACCTTCCCTGGGAGATAACCTTGGCTGCAAGTCCTATCCCCGTCTACAGTCCTGATAAAGGATTAGACATTAACAGACTATGCACTAATGCTTTTCGGGCTCTTTAAAATATTCTGCTTATTCCTGCATTGCATACAAGTAATAGGAGATGGGGGATGGGGTTATTTAACTACACACAGTAACATAGATGACTGACAGTTTCACAATAGCTGCAAAACAGAGATGAAGGACTTACCCATCAAAAACCTGTACATGGCCAGTCAGCAGCCCCAGACAGAGAGAAGACAGGAGCATCAGATCAGGGCAGACATATCCCCATACATAGTTTATTGCTATAATAACAAAAAACAACCAGTTGTCAGTGACTGCCCAGTCTAAAGAGACCACACTGACTGTCAGTGACTGCCCCAGTCTAAAGAGACCACACTAACTGTCAGTGACTGCTCCAGTCTGTAGAGGCCAAACTGACTGTCAGTGACTGCCCGAGTCTATGGAGTCCACACTGACTGTTAGTGACAGCTCCAGTCTATAGAGCCCACACTGACTGTCAGTGACTGCCACAACCTATAGATTCCACACTGTCAGTGACTGCCACAGTCTATACAGCCCACACTGTCAGTGACCGTCCTAGTCTATAGAGTCCACACTGACTGTCAGTGACAATCCCAGTCTATAGAGCCCACACTGACTGTCAGTGACAATCCCAGTCTATAGAGCCCACACTGACTGTCAGTGACTGCCCCAGTCTATACAGTCCACACTGCCTGTCAGTGACAGTCCTAGTCTATAGAGTCCACACTGACTGTCAGTGACTGCCCCCAGTCTATAGAATCCACACTGACTGTGACTGCCCCCAGTCTATAGAGTCCACACTGTCAGTGACTGCCCCAGTCTATACAGTCCATACTGACTGTCAGTAACTGCCCCAGTCTATACAGTCCACACTGACTGTCAGTAACTGCCCCAGTCTATACAGTCCACACTGACTGTCAGTAACTGCCCCAGTCTATACAGTCCACACTGACTGTCAGTGACAGTCCTAGTCTATAGAGTCCACACTGACTGTCAGTGACAGTCCTAGTCTATAGAGTCCACACTGACTGTCAGTGACAGTCCTAGTCTATAGAGTCCACACTGACTGTCAGTGACAGTCCTAGTCTATAGAGTCCACACTGACTGTCAGTGACTGCCCCCAGTCTATAGAGTCCACACTGACTGTTAATGACAGTCCTAGTCTATAGAGTCCCACACTGACTGTCAGTGACTGCCCCCAGTCTATAGAGTCCACACTGTCAGTGACTGCCCCAGTCTATACAGTCCATACTGACTGTCAGTAACTGCCCCAGTCTATACAGTCCATACTGACTGTCAGTAACTGCCCCAGTCTATACAGTCCACACTGACTGTCAGTAACTGCCCAGTCTATACAGTCACACTGACTGTCAGTAACTGCCCCAGTCTATACAGTCCACACTGACTGTCAGTGACAGTCCTAGTCTATAGAGTCCACACTGACTGGTCAGTGACAGTCCTAGTCTATAGAGTCCACACTGACTGTCAGTGACAGTCCTAGTCTATAGAGTCCACACTGACTGTCATGACAGTCCTAGTCTATAGAGTCCACACTGACTGTCAGTGACAGTCCTAGTCTATAGAGTCCACACTGACTGTCAGTGACTGCCCCCAGTCTATAGAGTCCACACTGACTGTTAATGACAGTCCTAGTCTATAGAGTCCACACTGACTGTCAGTGACTGCCCCCAGTCTATAGAGTCCACACTGTCAGTGACTGCCCCAGTCTATACAGTCCATACTGACTGTCAGTAACTGCCCCAGTCTATACAGTCCACACTGACTGTCAGTAACTGCTCCAGTCTATACAGTCCACACTGACTGTCAGTAAGTGCCCCAGTATATACAGTCCACACTGACTGTCAGTGACTGCCCCAGTCTATACAGTCCACACTGTCAGTGACTGCTCCAGTCTATAGAGTCCACACTGACTGTCAGTGACTGCCCCAATCTATACAGTCCACACTGACTGTCAGTGACTGCTCCAGTCTATAGAGTTCACAATGCGTGTCACTGACTGCCCCAGTCTAAAGAGACCACACTGTCAGTGACTGCCACATTCTATAGAGTCCACACTGCCTGTCAGAGACTGCTCCAGTCTATACAGTCCACACTGACTGCCACAGTCTATAGAGTCCACACTGTCAGTGACTGCTCCAGTCTATTGAGTGCCTCAATCAGTGATGGATGAAATAGCATTGATTTTGCTGCGCAGCCCCCTGGCAGGGAAGGGGTTAAGGATCAGTGCCCCCATCATCTCCTTCTTCTTCGCTTCCTATAGAAAATCGGGAGCATTTACTTATGCTCGGAATCATCTTAAATGTAATGGTTAATTAGATTGAGCCCAAAGGTAGAGGATCTGCTGCGGGGGGAAATATCAACCTGTCAATACAAAAAGTGATAAAGTCAAATATGATCATATCATGAATACAACAGTA
Source organism: Rhinella marina (assembly GCA_900303285.1). Classification (NCBI taxonomy): domain Eukaryota; kingdom Metazoa; phylum Chordata; class Amphibia; order Anura; family Bufonidae; genus Rhinella; species Rhinella marina. The sequence goes on along the minus strand of ONZH01021005.1, from coordinate 482,230 downwards.
AAAAGAATCAAGCACTGATAGTATCATTATATGGCAAAGTTGTGAGAAGCATCAGAAAGAAATCGTCTACACAGCATGCAACAATGTAACAAAGTTCTCAGAAAGGATCCTGTATATTCCTCGTATCCCACTGACTAGTACCTGGGTCCTTAATCGTACCCAATCCAGGGGCCAATTGCACTGGGTAAGATGTGATTTTTCTTAAAGAGGCAGTACAGAGCAGGAGCTGGAGAGCAGGGAGGGAGAAGTCGAGGGGGGAGATAAGTGATCTGAAGAGGACAAAAAAAACCTGATGATGATGATGATTACACTGGAAACTTTCTTAGTCCTGGCGAGGGTGTCAGATTGAATGCTCTGTGCGCATGTGCAAAGGTGTCCAAACTGACAATGCTTATGAGATGAAGATAGTGTGTAGCTTGCTTCTGGGCTCAAGGAGGAGAAGAGAAATCTACAAGCCGACAAGATGAGATCCAAGGCGAGGGCGCGGAAACTGGCCAAAAGTAAGCAGCTTTCCCTTTCTCTCCTGTGCACCCTGGTGATCCACTGATCCCCTTCCCTGCTGGATCCCTGTAGACAGATGAGCTGGTGCAGGGAAGCCAGCACCTTCCCCCCTTCTTGTGCTGGAGCCACTGCATAGCTGATCATTGGCCGGTGTGCCCCCTCTCCAGGGTGAGCAGAGCAGGGACCTCTCTCCAGCCGCAGCCCCCATGCGCAGACCTCTCCCTGCTCCTCTGGATCTCATGTGGGACCCTGAAAATGGCAAATAAATGGAACAAGGAAACTTAACGAAAAGTTGACGAGAGGGAGAGCAACTTTTTTTTTCTTTATTGAATCCTTCCAAGTGTTGTGAAATTATATTCCTGGCTGTAGAAATAGTGGGCGCTAGAGGGCTGCCCAGGACATAAGGAAGAGAGGGAGCAAGCAGCCTGAGCAGACTCCATGTACAGAGAGGGGAGCAGTCACCAGCAAGTCCAGGGATCCCGGCTCCAGCAGTGGATTCTCTCTGCAGTCCAGGCTGCCTTTTCTCTGTGCATTGGATCATTTAGGATTGGGTGGGGGACGGGTATGTGTGTGTATGTATGTGGGGAAGGAGGGGGGCTGGGGTGCATTGTAATCTGCTGTCTTCTACCACTGTATATTCCTATGGCTGCATTCACATTGGATTATGAGCAGAGATTAGGATTATTATTATTGGGGTCTGTGATCACGGTTTGTCGCTGCGGTTTCGGATTAAGCTGCACAGTTCAGTCCTGTCAAATGCGTTTTACTTTCTGTTTCAATGTGGCTTTTGTGTTCACTGCTCCAGTCATCTATTCACTGATTGGTGCACAGGAGGGAAGTAGTAACACTGCAGAGCATTTTTGGGGTTTGCTTGTAATAGATTCGATTTTTTTAATGTTCATTTTTTATGTTTAAATTGTGTATTCTATTTGCTTTTTTATGTTGTAATTCACATTTTAAGATCGCTCCCGACTGCAGTACCTGGTAGGCATCGGTCATACAGTGCAGTATATGGGTTTATTCTTTTATTTTACTTCTCCCTAGTCCATTGCAGGTAGGGAGGGCAACTTTCTAAAAACCTTGTGAAGTTCCCCGTCAGCCAGGGACCTGCCTGCACCTCCCTATATACAGGAATGCTGGCAGAAGTGACACATTAACCTCCACTTATTACAGGCGCAGCTGTTCTGGGAGAGGAGCTGGAATCAATGGTCAGCTCCAGGGCCCAGGACCACTATTTCCTCCCTGATTGTGCTTCTAGAATTCATTCATATTCATACATCGCAATTACCCTGGAGCAAAATAGATCCAACTATTGAGAAAAAACAGGTTTAGAAAATAAAAGCATTTGTGAATTTCGGGAAATATTTTGAAAGTTGTGTTACATTGTAATTAAATAATTTATTATTTTTATTATTATTATTATTATTATTATTATTATTATTATTATTATTATTATTATTATTATTATTTTGTTTCCTGAAAGAATTAAGCAAGAATGAACCAGTGTTGATGGCAATGTAATAATTTAGATAGAAATTCAGCATCTGCGGCCCCAGATCCTCCAGTATAGGTTCTGTGATTTTGGGAGAGTGAGGACTGATTGGAATCAGGTGTCTCATGCAGTACAAGGCCCCAGCATTTTATGGGGTTTCTGAGAAGGATTTTAGGGATCACAGTTCAAAACAGTAGCCTGGAGCTAAGGTTTCTCCATCCCCTGAGACTGCACAGGAGGAAAGCAGGAGCACAGCCTCTAGACTGCTGCTAGGTGAGGATGCACATGCATATATATATATATATATATATATATATATATATATATATATATATAGACACAGGGTGCGAAACCTAGCATAGCAGTGATAGAAAACCATTACACTATACAGTAATGATGCAGAACTGAAGAGTAAGGATAAATTCGGCTCTGCTGCATGTGTGTGTGTGTATATACATATAAATATATATATATATATATATATATATATATATATATATATATATATATATACTGCATGTGTCTGTATATATTAAAATATATTTGTGTGTGTGTATATATATATATATATATATATATATATATATATGATATCAAGTCTAAGCACACTTGTAAACTATATAATGTTAAAGTAGACAAAGACAGTTTATATAATAGTTCTTGATAGGATATATATATATATATATATATATATATATATATATATATATGTAAATCTCCTCTCACTTTTCTCTGATATTATATTCCTACCTGGATGATTAGTGTAATACAATGTCACAATGTCTTCAGTTCATAACCAGGAATAGACCAGTGTGTACTAATGTCCTATCAGTTATCTACAAGTAATAAAACGCCTCCAGCACAGATTATTCTATTTCTTATTATGAGATGTGTAATCATATTGATTATTGAAGGCATCGAATACCACGACAGCTTTCTACAAATCTCCTAATATATAAGAAGACCACTGCCAGTCCTGCTGCACTTATTCCACGATCCTAAATGTGATCGTATGTGCAGGACCGGCTCCTGGTGCACTGTACATGGTGTTGTGTGAGGTGCAGGCATGGGGGTGTTTGGGCTGCAGTTTCTGGTTCTTCAGACTTTGGGCTCCAGTTACTTGGAAGGTGTTTGCTCCTTTGTGCCAGGTCTCAACCTTGTAAACGCATGTTTCAGTCTTGGAGAAGTTCTGATTCCTCAAATTAATATATAACTGTATGGCTCTGAGCTCAGTGTAGAAGAGGCAACAGCTAATAATATGCAGCTGTATGCAGAACCTTTAGATAGAGCGATAGAAAGAAATATAAAGAAAGAGAGAAAAAGAAAGAAAGAAAGAAAGAAAGAAAGAAAGAAAGAAAGAAAGAAAGAAAGAAAGAAAGAAAGAAAGAAAAGAAAAGAAACAAAAGAGATTAGGTTCATGCGGTTTGTATCCGGTTAATATCCAAGGTGAGAAGATGCTCCATCCCATCAGCCCACTATCTGGTTTGGGTGCAGACTTAGCCCCCAGTTCTGGGAGTGTGTCCCCCTCAGTGCACAGGGAGGCTATGGGCAGAGGCTTTCAGGAGGACCAGCAGCAGCAGAAACTTTATTTGGACTTTATGCTGAAACAGTATTTGTCTTGCACAGAAAAAGTTCATTGATGTTTCTTTGCCAGGAAAATCAGATCTGATGTCAAATTAGAGACAAGACAAATCAAATGCTGGGGACAGACCTGGTATAAATGACCCTTGTTGTGCATCTGCCTCTGTGCTGGAATTAAGCAGTTTGTTGTCTTGTGGCTGATGATGATGAAGGAACTTTGCTGATTACACACTCTTCTTGGTAACCATCTGTTCCATCAGGAGACATTCCAATAAACTATAGGATAAGAAGTAATGGTGTTAGTAATGACGATGATCATTATCCATAATACTAATGCTAAAACTAATAATGATGATACATGAATATTACCAGTCCTAAAATTAATAGTAATAATAAAACCTTGCTTTACCACTACAATAACTATAATACTTCAACAACCACTGATAATAAGACTCAATCAATATTACCTCTTCCGCTTCTACAATCAATAGTACTAATATCCAGTAATAGTATCAATTCTAACACTACCACCATATCTAATACAGCTGATAATAACAGTAATATCAGTGATAACACCACCACAGCACTGCTAGTACAGCAAACACTATTACTACTATATCAATATTACCACCACTAGTATTAATAATAATTACTGTAAAAGTGATAATACTGCTATACCACTACTACTAACACTACTTCTTCTAATAACTGCAATAGTCCTAGGGCCACTCTAGTATTAATCAGCAATAGTATTTATACAGTGCATCCTATTCTCTCCACAATATATCTATATCTTTATTTTATACAGTATTATGCTCCTCAGTAGTTGCAGGGTACATTAGGTCTAATGGATTCGCTCACAGGATTTTACCATTTTTATGGGGTGAGGACAAAGGGAAACATCCTTAGGTTGCTTTCACATTAAGTTTTTTAGTGGAGTATTTTTTTTTTTTTAACTGTAAAAATGCCAGCTCCAGTCATTAGCTGAAGGTCTATGGGAAATATGAAATGCAGAACAGACAAGTGCTTTTTTTTTTCCTGGTGTTTTTAATAATTAGGTGACGCTTTTTGTCTTTCTTGCGCCTTTCAAATATGAAGCATGCTGTAGCTCTTGGCATTTTTTCAGGCATTTTGCCAACGCCTTCTCCATAGGGAACAAAAAAAAAACACCACGAAGAAAGTGAACAAAAATGCAACAAAAAATAAAGCAAAAACTGCAGGTGTCCAAAAAATAAATAAATAAATCAAATAAAAAAATGCTTTAAATGCTTTCACTTATGCTGTCTTTTTTTAAGGATAAAAAATACCGGTGCCAAATTAATGCTGTGGGCCTGGTTTTAAGGCTATACGTTATTGTCACGTGGCCATGTATCATTTCTATAGGCTGCTCTTTACTTCAGTTTTTGTCATAGGCTGCTGGGAATGGTTGCGTCTCGGGTACATTTCTAAAAGTTGCAGGGCATGTATAAGCATTTCTTTTGGAGATATAACTGTTGTAATGAGGTGGTAACCATAAAAAGTGGTGCAACGCAATTAATAAATATGGTGCAAGTTCTGTATGCCATATATCACCAAGGAGAGGGCACAGATATAGGAGACTGTATTTTGGCCTTACTTATATAAAGCATCGGCGAGCTCCATGTATACAGTGGTATGTATAGGATTACCTATCAGTGGGTCTCCGCCTGTGTGTCCTGTAAGCTGACAAATCAATCAGCATTAACCTGCCGGGGTTGGTATACAGTAGCTACAATGCAGCCTCCTGTTTGAGCACCGGTTGCACAATATTTCAGTCACCGCTGAAGGTCTGAGCTATGGGCACATTCTCCCAATGCCTCCTTGTTGAAATGCAATCATTTAGCATCTACTTAGTGGCCAACCTAATATTTTACCATGTCCCGAACGTCTCCAATGAATGTTATTAACATCCTTTCTATTTATTCAAGCAATTAGAGGATGCTAAGTGTTTCTGTTCCAGTAATCAACGAGATGTATAATTAGGCTCAAAGAAGAAAAAAATTGTCCGATTCTGTAATTTTGAAGCAGTTTGTTTAGATTTTAATCTAATGTTGGAGTCAAGTAAATTGTCTCTTAACAGGGTGAACATCTACAGTGTTGTGGGTGGCCTAACACCTCACTATATGAGAAGGTTTGGAGATAGCCATGCTGACCCCAGTTCTATGGATGGTATAGCATGTTAACTAATAGTCTATATAGAGTTAAGGGATTTATAACTTGGCGAAATACAATACCCAGCTTGCCATTCAAGATGGGGAACTATAGTGATAGTGTCTCCATGCCTTGTCTGGTACTAGGCCTCAGTTCATAGCTCATATGGGTTCTTGTTTGGAAACCCTCCTGTACTGAAGTGCAAAGGTCTAACAAGAAGCCAATTGGACCTCAATGTATAATCTATAGCGGGACCCCCCTACCATGTGCCAGATATAATACTGGTGTCTCCTTGTGTGGCAGAGGTCGGCCCCTGAGACACCACAACCTGTGTGGGATTGCTGCCTCTGCACCCTCCTATAGCTATGGTGTAGGAGCACAATGCTAGAGCAGTCCAGACCTGACCATGTGTGATATCCTGAGGCTGCTGAAAGGTTTTGGAAATGAATTAATGAAATAGACATCTTTTCATGTACAATTAATATTTTCATCCCTGGTGGCAGATTCAGCAGTCATTAAAGTTACGTTCTGTCCTATAGTTAATATATCTGTGAATATACTGAGGGCCTCACAAACCTCATACCTGGCAGCTGGTACTGATATCAGGTTCATGTAGGTACGTAAATGGGAGGGTCCCTTTTATTAATGGACATTCTGCCTGTCATGCCTTTGACGAACACTACAGACAGAATTTCCTCAGAATTGAATGGCTGATAACAGGGAACAGCAGATTTAATTTCAACAGTACGACAACAAAAATGGCGCTTTAGAGGTTTTTACACTATGATTTTAAATGCAGTTTAGTTCATTTTGATGAGATGAAAAATGCTGTTTATAAATGACTAAAGATGGTGATTTTGGGATGGAGATAATCGCCTCTATCATAAGTGATATTATAACGACCAGCAGAAAATTTGTATATTCGGACAAGTACTATTGTGGTGACCACCGCATGGATAGGAATGACCAGACTCCGCTCAATCATAGACATTCATACGTGAAAAAAACCTTGCTGCGTCTAATAGGTCTCCCTCAAATATGTCTGGTAATCTGACTGAGCATCCCTCCAGTGTGGTGCAGAAAACACAGAATCTAGAGGGATCCCATAGTTATCTATGGGATCGTTCATATTCATCCTGCACAATGGTGCATGCTACGTTTTTTTCTCTCTGGCGCTATCAGTCTATGAACACCGGACCTCAGCACTAAGTGCGCATACATATATTTTATATCTGCCAAAAAGGAAAAAAAACCTGCCCATGTGTGCACCCAGCGTAACTTCTTGTAATAGAGCCTCCTTTGCTTTGCTTTCAATAGTACCATATAGTATGCCAGTGTCTGCTGGGACTTGTAGTTAGTTCAAAGTGCAATTTGAAAGCTCATATTCGACCCTTCCCTTGTAAGATCATATTTTATCCCTGAATTTGGGCATTAGAAATGCCTGCTAGATATTCTAGGCCTCAAGGGGTTAAATCCCCACACCATCATTCCTTTTAGCTGGACCTAGTCAATGGTGTTTCAGAATCCACATGGGCGCGTGTTGACCCACACATAAGCTGTGTGAAATTCTTTTCAGCCATTACTACCCGTTCCTTGTTGTTCACATGAAGGGCACTTTCTTATACAGACAATGCCCCTCCCCCCCTTCCTCGTCCACACACAGGCACATGTACACACAAATTATTTTACAAACCTATATTATTAGCCTGAAGCAGGCGAGCATGTGTGCAGTATGTAAAATGTTCACATGTGATGTAACAGATTGTATTTCACAACAGTGCAGGCGAGTAATTCAAAGCTGTCGCTGGGTGTAATGTTAAACCAGGGATGGAGCTACTCGGGAGCCGTCGAGGAGGAAAAGTCCACTTTCTGCACTCAGCTCCCAGCAGGAGAAATACCTCTGCACAGAAACTTCCAGCATGTGTTGGGTTAACACTATAGAGAAAGTTCAGGGCATTAGTGAATTAGCTCTGACAGTTGTTGCTTTGTGAGCTTCATTTTTAGGTGTGACCAATATCCACCCCATTATAGATTAGTATCAATATACCACACCACACTACAAACTATCCTACATACCTTATTATACCGTATCATGTATCCCTATGACATAATATCCGAAACCTCATTCTGTACTGTCCTATACCGCTATTATGTAGCATCCTATACTCCAATTGTGTAGTGTCCTATACCCCAATAATCTAGTGTCCTATACTCCAATTGTGTAGTGTCCTATGCCCCAATAATCTAGTGTCCTATACCCCAATTGTGTAGTGTTATATACCCCAATAATCTAGTGTCCTATACCCCAATTATGTAGTGTCCTATACCCCAATAATCTAGTGTCCTATACCCCAATTGTGTAGTGTCCTATACCCCAATAATCTACTGTCCTATACCCCAATTATGTAGTGTCATATACCCCAATAATCTAGTGTCCTATACCCCAATAATCTAGTGTCCTATACCCCAATTATGTAGTGTCCTATACCCCAATAATCTAGTGTCCTATACCCCAATTGTGTAGTGTCCTATACCCCAATAATCTACTGTCCTATACCCCAATTATGTAGTGTCCTATACCCCAATAATCTAGTGTCCTATACCCCAATAATCTAGTGTCCTATACCCCAATTATGTAGTGTCCTATACCCCAATAATCTAGTGTCCTATACCCCAATTGTGTAGTGTCCTATACCCCAATAATCTAGTGTCCTATACCCCAATAATCTAGTGTCCTATACCCCAATTATGTAGTGTCCTATACCCCAATAATCTAGTGTCCTATACCCCAATTATGTAGTGTCCTATACCCCAATAATCTAGTGTCCTATACTCCAATTGTGTAGTGTCCTATACCCCAATAATCTAGTGTCCTATCCTATACTATCCAATTTGTGTAGTGTCCTATACCCCAATAATCTAGTGTCCTATACCCCAATAATCTAGTGTCCTATACCCCAATAATCTAGTGCCCTATACCCCAATAATCTAGTGTCCTATACCCCAATAATCTAGTGTCCTATACCCCAATAGTGTCCTATCTAGTGTCCTAATATAATAATAAATATAGTGTCATACCCAATAATTAGTGTCCTATACCCCAATTATGTAGTGTCCTATGCCCCAATAATCTAGTGTCCTATACCCCAATTGTGTAGTGTCCTATACCCCAATAATCTAGTGTCCTATACCCCAATAATCTAGTGTCCTATACCCCAATAATCTAGTGTTCTATACCCCAATAATCTAGTGTCCTATACCCCAATAATCTAGTGCCCTATACCCCAATAATCTAGTGTCTAGTGTCCTATACCCCAATAATCTAGTGTCCAATATCCCCAATAGTGTCCTATACCCAATAATCTAGTGTCTAGTGTCCTATACCCCAATAATCTAGTGTCCTATACCCCAATAATCTAGTGTCCTATACCCCAATAATCTAGTGTCCTATACCCCAATAATCTAGTGTCCTATACCCCAATAATCTAGTGTCCTATACCCCAATTATGTAGTGTCCCATTCCCCTATTATGTAGTGTCCTACATCGCTATTATGTAGTAACCTATACCCAATCATGTAGCATCCTGTACCCCAATTATTCAGCGTCCTATACCCAATTATGTAGTGTTCTATACCCCTATTATATAGTGCCCTATACTTATATAGTGTCTTATACCCATATTATATAGTGACCTATACCCATATTATATACTGTCTTATACCCATATTATATAGTTTTCTATACACATATTATATAGTGCCCTATGCTTATATTATATAGTGTCCAATACCCATATTATATAGTGACTTATATTCATATCATATAGTGTACTATAAACATATTATATAGTGCCCAATAGCAAGATTATATAGTGTATTATACCCATATTATGTAGTGTCCAGTACCCATATTATATACTATATCTATATTATATAGTGACTTATATCCATATCATATAGTGCCCTATACTAATAATATAGAGTGTATTATACCCATATTATGTAGTGTCCTAAACCCATATTATATAGTTTTCTATAGCCAAGGGCCTACATGGAAATCATGGGGCCCCATAGCAAAATTCAAAATAGGCTCCTCCAACAAATACAATTATTGTAATTAATCAAAACATAAAGCACGTGTGCTGTGTCGCACCACTGGTTCCATCCACTTTTCTAATGTCCGTCAGAGGCTGCCATAATTCAATCTCTTTGATTACAGGCATAGAAGCTCAAATCTGCTTTGGAGGCAGCAACTGTTCATGCGCTTCTAGAACTGTAGCGCCGCATGCGCAGCTGCTGCTCCAGAAGCTGAAATTGAGCTTTTGCGTCTGTGCTGTTACTCAGAGCAGCAAAAATAAGCATTTCTGCTTTTGGGCATTGCTAGCAGGACTACCTGTTGTTCATGATCTAGTAGCACAGCCTGTGAACAACCAGTTCTTCATCAGTACTGGTACCAAAGGTCATTGTATACAAGACCTCTATCCATACAAGAGGTGAAATTAAAATGTTTACAATACAATGACAATTACTAGTTTGTCAGTAATGATAAGAAGGTATATATTGAACGATATATATGCACTTATATATAAGAGGTGCTTCAAACTGAGGACAAATCATCTTAATTCAGCAGTACATCATGTTAACAGGCATCCATGGACTCAGTACAAAGATATTTCTTATACCTGTGCACGGAAAGTCCTGAAAGATAAGAAATGTGGATGTTTTATCAAGTTATCACTTTTCAGATAATTGTTCTTAGCAACAAGTTGGATTACAGAGTGCTCAGATTACAGAAGTGTACAGATTAACTGTTGTCTACACCCATGATCCAGACACTGGCTACTGGCGGTTTAATGAGACAACATGTCTACATTTTCTAAGATGCCTCATAGTTAATAAAAGGACCATAATACATAAGGCTGATCTGGAGAGTCCCTTAGTCTATAGGCAGCAGTTATAATCTTATTTTTCTTGATGATGGTATTGATGCTTGTAGTTGACAATCATTCTCTTTTTGCTGTATTAAAATCAACCTACCCTGAGTTCCCTGGGGAGCTTGTGCTTATACACAGCAGCCAGTCTGAACAGGCAGAGCTTCAGTGTTTGGGCCCCTACACATATATCGGTGATCCGGAAATGCCAGAGGGGACCTGAAGACAGAACTGACGCCATTGTTTTCTATGGGATCGTTCTCATACATCCGGCACCCCATTTGTGATGCTGGATGTTCAATAGCGCCAGACAGAAAAAAACAGCTTTTCTGTCTGGCACGATCAATGTATAGATGCCAGATCTACACACTAAACACATATACATACGGTATATCAGCTGTCTGGACATAGCTGATATATGTGAAGTGGGAGTGGACATACTATGATATCTTATCTCATCATAATTAACCATGTACATGCAGTCAACAAATGTTCTAATCCCTAGCAATTAGCTGTTATCTCTGGGGAAAGTTTCTGATGTCCATGTAATACAGTGGATAGGCCCTTTAGGAAATGATAGCAGAGGTTCCCCAGTGGTGCACCCCCTATAAACCTTTCAGGCCCTCTAATCTACCCAAGATATATAGCCAAGCAGAACTGTGTTTTAATTAAATAGTTACGGCTTGAATACCAATCCAAAGTACCATAGCCACAGAAAAAGCAGACGGAGGCAGCACTCTGGGCATACGAGCCACATCATTTACACTTATTGTTGACTTCATCTCCTTTCGTAAAATTCTCATAGTAGTTTATCATCTGGAAAGTTTCAAATAAGTGGCCCAAACCAATGGGCACCTAGAGATCTTCAGATGTATCTTGTGGACCACATCAAGGATTTACATTGTCATATATTAGCAGTAATCTTTGAGATTGGTTTCAAGAGCGGACATGCCATATGTGCAACCTGCACAGCTGCATATGGGGCCCAGTAGGTTAGCGCAGGGCTCCTCAACTCTGGTCCTCAGAACCGACCTGCCGGTCATGTTTTCAGGATTTCCTTAGTATTGAGTAGGTGATATAATTAGTGTCAGTACATCAGGATTTACCACAGGTATTCATTCTGTGGGATATTCTCAAATCATGACCAGTAGGTGGGCCCTAAGGACTAGAGTTGAGGAACATTGGGTTAGGGGGCCCATTGCCACAGCCAGCAGCTTTCAGCTAGAATGTACATGACGGAGTTGTTGAATTTCATAGCTTGCTATTACCGATGGATTGGTAGAAAGATTTACAGGGGTGCTTTAAGTTAAAGGGGTTGTGTAGTAATATATATTGATGACCTATCATCAGGATATCTTATCGTTGGGCCTAATTTGTTTGTGAAGCAGATATTGTTGTGGTCGGTCATAAACATAATAAATAATATTATCAGTGCTATGGAACAATTTTTAAGGACTAAGATGTATTTGGGCTAAATATTTTTGTGACAGGTTTTTGTTAAACCTTTTTTCTTTGTAGGCATCATCTTAGAAGATTTTTCAGGAGAGGAGAGAGAAGTACTTGAGAACGAGACGTCAGACAGCCGGTGTATTGGGAAACAAAACAAGTTCTTAATAAAACTTGTTACTAAAAACATTTTTTTAAGCCTAAAATACACCTGAATCATTAAAATATTGGCATCCTTAATTTTTTGCCATGTCATGTGGTCAGCAGGATTAGATTATTGTTTTGGCTGAAATGGTTAAAGGGGTTCTCCAGGAATTAAGAAAATTAAAATACATAAATATTACTTTATTATAAACATATTCCCAAATACCGTTCATTAGTTATAATGGCTCATTTTGTCTAGGAAGCAATAATTAAGAGAAACAGAATGGCCGCCGTCCTATTAGTACACACAAAACCTGTCCTAATCACACACCAGGACAAGTTTCTTCAGAACAATGAGCTAAAGAGATGGCTCCTCCTCCTCTTTGCTCTGCTTGTCAGGGATTATGATCCGGGATTATAATACAGTTTAATATCATCTTCAGATGAATCTCTGTAGATGTGGAGTTCATGAGGAGACTGGTGAAGTACAGAGGATGGACAGGACAGACTGTGGTAATGGAGACTGCATACAAGTGCTGCTGCTCATTAACCACATTCCCACCTCCTTTATGTATTTCATGCCTCCTCATGAGCTCCATTCCTACAGAGATTCAGCAGAAGATCTTATCAGCTGTGTCCAGGTTGACAATTTCTGATAAGCAGAGAGGAGGATGAGGCAGCTCTTTACCTCAGCGTTGTGAAGTAACTTGTCCTCCTGTGTGATTAGGACAGGTTTTGTGTGAACTAATAGGACAGCGGCCATTTTATTTCTCGTAATGATTGCTCTCTAGACAGAACAAACCATAACTAATGAAGGGTATCCGGGAATATACTTATAATAAAGTAATACGTAAGTATTTTCATTTTATTAATTCCCGGAGAACCCCTTTAAGGTGACATCCTATTGCAGATCAGTCAGACTGAGTCTAATGATCAACCTCAATGTTTCCCTATCTGAGAGAAAGTTTTGTGCGACTATTGCTGATCACAAGAATTTCAACCACTTTGGAATTTTCCCAGTTTCACATATTTTTTTCCCATATGGCAACATTAACATAGCATGGTAGTCAGTTACATGCAATGTCACAGGAATAAACTTTGTTAGAGAACCAAAGTTATTTGGGAATTTACTGTAAATCAATACTGGTCCTTGTAGTAGGTTTTTTTTCATACTTTTTATATTATTTATATATTAACTTAGATTTTTTTTCCCAAAAAGTTGTTTAGTCCCTAAACTTCTTCTCACGCTGAAAGTCAATTCTAAAAAGGATCCCAGTTCTTCCAAATCTCGCCTGCTCTTCCAACTCAGTCTGATGCCTTTTGGCATCAACTTGCTGAAGCTTCCCAGAAACATCTCTTTATATCCAAGTTATTTGCACCAATTTAGCCATCACTGACAAGATAAATTAATAGTAGAAGTGAACAGTCAAAATGTGAAAAGGGTACAAGTTAAAAGACAAAAAAACACGTTTTTTTCTCTGTTTTTGTCTGTGAAAATTGGTTTAATTATATCAGCGGAATGTTTCTTTTCCAATTCTGTATGTAATTAACCCATCTCGCTGTCTGCAATTTATTTTAATAAAAAAATAAACCAACCGTGGGTTTCAGTTCCTCACCCCCCCGGGGACGGTTACGAATGATGTGTTTAATTCCATTAACTACAATGCAGCCTACTAGAAAAAAAAATGTTCAAAATCAGTTTTATCCAGTTTGCACAATGTTATATGAAGCAAATCATTTCAATATTAAGTGTCACAAAGCCCATTGTAAATTCTTAGGAGAGAGCCTACAGCCATGTTCGTGTACTTTCCAATTATCATTAATGGCTTTTGAACAAGGTATGACGATGGCCCGATCTTTTTAATTTTTCTTTTCTTAGCACCCAGTAACGTAACAGTAAAAAAGACGAATTGTTAAGGGCCCTATACGTTCCTATTAACAAAAAAAAATAAAAATTTACAGTCTGTGTTTTAACAAACCTTCATAAAATGATCAAACAGTAACACTCATTCAGCAAAACAAAGGTAGCCTTACATCGTAGGTATCAGTAAAATATTAACCACACCACATTATATTATAGCAGTTCAGTCTATGCCTCCGGGCAGAAATACAAGATTCTTGCACAGACATCCAGATCTCACCGGCCATGTGTTTTCTGCTTCTGGTGCATTTTTTTTTATTTTTTTTTGTAGTTAGGGACCTTATTTAAATTTCTAAAGGCTAAGGTCATATAAACAGACTGGTACACTAGTATGTAGGTCACAATAATATTCTTATTTCTTTTAAGAATTTTTTTCCCTCCAATTTTCCACACGCAAACCCATGTTATTATGGCTCTCTAGAGGGATAATGGTAAACCTTGTAAGTCTACATGTTTGTAGATTATAAGGGCTCTGAAATTCTGACATTAGTGGGGGGGCCTTGTTCTCTAAATGTTTTGAAATCCAGAGATTGTTTAAAAATTTGGAAGTTTTTTATTGGCTTTGTCTCATACAAAGGAGATCAGATTCCACCTTTCATTTTCTAAAGGAGCTGTGAAAAATGTAAGGTGGAATCTGATTGGTTGCTATGGGCAACTAAGCCAGTTCTACTTTACACCATTTTGATAAAACTCCCCCATAATGCTTCAATCAAAATTTAGGTGCTATGTACAGATATAGTTTTTGTATAATTTCCCGACAAATTATTCAGATGGTAGGACTTGTGTTGTCCATGTAGGAGGTTATCATCTTGATTTATTCTTATATTGTACAAGTCTCCTCCTGATATATGCAGAGGATTATAATAACTTTATTCAATATATTTTACAACCGATACAGCATATGTAACTGTGCAAGGTTAGAAGGTAATATGGAGTCCTGTTAAAGGTTGTGTGTAAATTTGTTGATACTTTATATATCAGCATTTTGGAAGCAGCTGCTTTAAAGGGGTTTTCTGGAAATACTGATTTTTAAGCAAGTGGCTGCAGCCTGCCCCCTGAAATAGATGATTCATACCTACCTGCTCCACGCTACCTCCACTTTCTCCATCTTCTGATGAATTGCTTACATCTGGCTGTGCTTTGGCATGGTCACTTGCAACACTGCAGCCAATGACTGTTTTCAGCGGTGACGTGCTGCTTTTGGCCACATCACCGCTGAAGCCGTTCATTGGCGAGGAGTACTGTAGCAGTGTGGAGCAGGTAAGTATGGATTTTGTATTTCAGGGGGTAGTCTGGGGGCACTTGCTTAATAATCAATATTACCAGAAAACCCCTTTAATTCATATAAAATAAACACTGAAAATCTTTGCAAATAGCAATAAAAAGCTCCTATGTTTATATAAGTCATCCATATGCCTTCTGCATCTGTATGTTGGTTCCGCAAACTAAAGAACATGTCCTATTCTGGTCCACAAAGAGCGGACCCATTGAAGTCAGTGGTCCACAAAACAATTGCGGACAGAATACAGACTGCATCCATACTTTGTAGATCTACTATTTGCAGACAACAAACTGGCCTAAGTGAATGTGGTCTGCAGTCATTTGTTTGTGATTTCCATGTGTCCCTCTCCTACTGTCTGTAGCAGAAAAAGTCATATGGAGACACATAGCTATTCTTTGGAGCTGTACATGCAAACCAATTATTATTATTATTATTATTATTTTATTAACACTGCTTCCAAAGTTGCTTCATTATTTAAAAAATAAATATTTTAGATCCATTGTCGCAAAAAGAGTACATATCTTTTAAGTTAAATTAGCGATCTAAGGCTATCACTGAAATCATAGTACTTAAAACTTAAATGAATTGTAATATTAAAATAAAATAGTAAAGCACCAAGCAGAAAGGTCCAAACAGATAATGTGAAATAGTAACAATCACAGATGATGTCATAAGGGAGAAGATTGAAGAGAAAAATGAGCATAGAAGGGGAGTTTTGTGAGCAGGGTTACTGCAAAGTGTTAACTGCTGTAATGTTATATTGCTAAGTTAAATGTTGTAATTTGTTTTATTTGTGTACCTAATAACATAGAATAGACATTTAAGGGTTAACACCTTGGGTGATCCTGTTAGGTTGTCAGGAGATGGACTTTGGTCTGCCCCCTGATTAGTTAATACACAGTTTTGTGCAGTATGTTTTATGAATTATGATTTCAGTAATAGCCTTCTGCACCCACATAGTACCTAACTATCTTGATAATTAATTGTCTGATCCTATTGAGCTGTGGTCTATATTAGCCACCTAACCCAATGCAACAGACCAACAACAAGTTGGAATACAGGACACTATTGTAGTCATATGGGAATGGGAACTGACTTATACTTAACTACATGAGGATGTCATAGGTGGGAATCCCAATCTCTTAGACTCTTCTAGCCTCACATCCTCCTTGAGTAAGTCTAATAATTTCATAAATTATCAGGGAATAATGAATAATAATACCCTTTCATTAAAAATGTTTAGGAAAATGGTAAATGATATTGTGAAAAAAATTGACCAGAGGAAGGAAATGACATGAAATAAAAAAAAACAACAACAATGCTTACCTGTTAGATCCCTTGCCATGCCAGCACAACGGTTCCTGTGGTGGCCATCGGTCTTTGTTTACCTTGCTGCAGCAATGACGTGCCTGTCTATATTACCACTGCAGGCAATCACTGGCCTCAGCGGAGTACATCATGAGACAAATGAGGCCAGTGATTGGTAAATAAAGACCAGCGAGGATCACCAAAGCCATGGCTTTGGGGACTTAATAGGTGACTTGGTTCTTTGTTATTTCATGCCATTTCCTCCCTCTGGCCAAATTTTTCATGATCTCGGAAAACCTTTTTGTCAGCTTTCTGTGAGCAGTGACTTTGTGCAACCAAGGCCATTGCCACATATTCACCTGAGTATAATGCTGTCCATGGCTCTGTTGCGTACATATCTCCTTTTTTTATTGTTAATATCCAAATTACACATTTGGTGCAAAAGGGTGTCACCATTGCTCTTGTTGCATCCAAGCTCCACTTCTTTTTGTGGCCATCCCTTCCTTTTCTGCTTTTATTGACAAGTCCAGGCAGTAGCAACATAATCTCGCCTGTCCCTATATTCCTGAGCATGCGCTGTTCATCCACATATTGGCACATGCGCAATATACTTGTTTTTGGCCCAGCTGAAACTCCAGGTCAGTGGTGTACCTCTAATTGAGGAAGAACACACAGCTGCTATGGGGCCCGTGGAGGAAGGGGGCCCGGCCATGCAGGAAAGCCCTGTCCCCAATTACACTTACATAGCTATTAGCTATCTGTGAAAACCTAGCTGGCTGTACTGAAGGACCTGCAATTATGTCATCAGCATGTGATCAGGGGCAGCCATACAGAGTACAGAGCCAGTAGTTTCACAGCTGAAGGACCTGTGATGATGTCATCATCATGTGATCAGAACAGGGAGTTGGAGCTTGGCCATGGAGAGGAAAATGTGAACTACATGGGGAGGAGCATCTGTGTGCACATGGAGGAGAGTAGTGATACCATAATATCCTAAGGATACTGGGAGTTGTAATTCTGTCCTACTGTATCCCCCTCCATATAATGTTCACTGATTATCTACAATAACAGTCGGGACATGCTGCGAGTTGTAGTTCTCTCATCTTATAATATCCACTAATGCTGTATAATAGCAGTCTGGAAATGCTGGGGGTGGTAATTCTCTCCTCTTACACCCTCTCCCTGTAATGTCCACTTGTGTTCCATAATAGCAGCCTGGACATGCTGGAAGTTGTAGTTCAATCCTCTTTTACCCCTCCATGTATTGCCCACTAATCTTTAGCAATAAGGTCTGTTTTACACTGCCGGCAGTAGTTCCAGCAGAGAACAGCCTGCTGAAGCCCTCTGGATCTGTGATTGCCGGAGGTTACAAGAATGCCGGCTGGTTCCTGTTCCCAGAGAGCTCTGGCGGGCTGTTCTGTGCCGGAACAGCTTGCTGGTCATGATGAGACTTGTAGTTCTCTTATAACTATTATAATGTTCTGCAGCAGTTGAGGTGTATATTCGGCTTTGTTCACATCTGCACTAGTGATGTTTGCTGTTTTACTCTGTCATAGGAGCACAACAAAGAAAATCACAGTAGTGCTGGATCTGGCACCGCTGGACATGGAGGCCCAATTCAGATTCTTGCTATGGGGCCCAATGATTTTTATGTACGCCCCTGCTTCAGGCTGTGCTGAGCATGTGCCGATATGCAAGGAAAAGGAATCGAGGGGCAGGCAAGATTACATAGCTACCACCTAGACCTGTTAATTAAAGCTACAAGGGAGGGGTGGGCCACAGAATGGAGCAGAGACTCAGTGCTATGAGGGCAATGGTGATGCCCTTGTTGCACCCAGTACCTAATTTGCATATTAAAAAGAAGATATCTCTGCAACAGAGCAATGGGTCAAGAAAAGCAGCATACTCAGGTGAACTAAACCTATGAGTCAATGGCCTTGGTTGCATAGGAGGGTCGCTGCTGACAGATTCCCTTTAAGAAAACCTATTTATAACTAGAATGCAAAACATCTCTTCTCCATTATTTACCATGAAATAAAATACCATTGTAAATCCATTTGGTGGCATGCAAACATGTATGCAAAAACGTAGAAATTTAGCGTTATTCACATCAATCATGCGCCTCAATGCTCTCATTTAAAAATAAGAAGCTCTTGAAATATTATATAATTATCCTCCTAGTGTCAGGTTCCCAGATAATGATGTGTCTGTGTGTGAAAATATTGAATTGCAATAACATGTGCAAGGAATGCTTTTTCTAAATGGAGTATTCAGTTCACAGATTGGCCAGCCGACAAGACTACTGAGTGATGGGGCACAAATGGTGTCATGAA
The DNA here is from genome assembly GCA_900303285.1 of Rhinella marina. NCBI lineage: Eukaryota > Metazoa > Chordata > Amphibia > Anura > Bufonidae > Rhinella > Rhinella marina. The sequence goes on along the minus strand of ONZH01021005.1, from coordinate 463,122 downwards.
AAGTCCTGAGACCTGTTATGTAGTTTGATGTGGTATGTTCACCTATTGTTCAGACAAAGTGACCATTAAACTTTTCTATCATGGGTTCTTTGGCTTCTCTGTAGTCCTTGTGAACAGAGTGGACAACTAGGTCTTTGAATATGAGCTACAAAGAGATACAACTAAGAGGGTTCCTCACTATCAAGGAGAGAATACAGGGATAGCAAATGGGCAATTGCTTAGGCACCTCCACCATGTAGGGGCCTTCAACTTGCAGTTTCCAAAGCTTCTGAGGCACTGCCACTAGCAAGAGATAAGAGCTGTAATCTGTCTGATTGTTTGGACCTCCATTATGTCACTGCTGTCACTGCTGAGGGCGGTGGTCCTACCAAATTTTTTGCCCAAGAGCCAAGCTTCCACTGGAAATGCACACTATAGGATACAAAACAACAGGGCATAATGGTTCTAATTGAATGTCATAATGTGGCTATAGACATAGCGAGGCTTGGGGGCCTTATGTGCACAAAAACATTAAAACATTTTGCATTTTTACACCACTCACTCCAGTTTTGAAAAGTGGGTGGGAAAATGTGCATAGTTAGCCTGTCAAGCAGATTTAAGTGAGATTTTTCAACTGCAACCTTTGAAAATGCCACACAAATTGTCATAGGGATGCTATAGGAAGTGGATAAATTGGGATATTTTAACTGATGACCTATTCTCTGAGCCGAAACGCGTCACATGAATCTTGCTTAATGTAACACTAAAAGAATAAGTTATTCCATGCAGTGAAGTGCCGGTCCTTGTCTTTATGATATATTGTGGGATGCCAACCCTAGACACGTGCACCACGCCATCCACCTAAGAGTGACAACTGCTACATTTGCGACTATTTTCTGAATAGATTTTCAGTATCTGATCGGTGGGGGTCTGACACAGGGGCGGACTGGGAACTTAAAGTGGCCCTGGAAAAAATACTAAAAGTGGCCCTGTTTTGTAGTCGGGTCCAAATTGATGGAAGGCAGAGCCAGCAATACCATATTGTGATACATTATACCACCCCAACAGGGCCAAATACCACAAAATACTGCCAGCAGCACAAAGTAGATCCCCAAAAACTTCCACTGGCCGGCAGTGAGGAGGGCCCAGGTGGCCTTCTGAGGAGCGGCCCACAGGGAAATTTCCCTGTAAGGTCTATGGCCAATCCGCCCCTGGTCTGACACCTTGGACTCCCCTTGATAAGCAGTAGCGCCATGGCCTTTTCTCAGCTCACCAAGCACAGCACTGTACATTGTGTGGCCCCTGTGCTTAGTATCACAACTCAGCCCCATTCACTTCAGGCCATGTGACTGATGTCACCTGGTCTGGGGAAAGCTGAGAGATGGCCATGGTTCCACTTTGACTGACGATGCCTTCTCAGACAGCTGATGAGTTGGAGTCCCCACCGATTAGATACTGATGACCTATCCAGGTAAAAATATCTTGGAAAACCCCTTTAAGGAGGCACCAAGTTTATTAAGCATTGTGCAACACTTGATACATTTGGCAGAAATTATGACCACACTGATTGCTTCAAAACTGACTTTAAAAATTTCCCTCATGATACCGAATGTGCTGATACCTAATGTGTATGGATGTGCTAGATGGGCACATAATGGGAAGAGAATACTTTGTATCATCCTGTTCTATTGTTTCCTCTCATATAAGCAACGTTAGAGGCGTGTGGCAGATGCTGATCTCCTTGAAATAAATTCAAGCATTTGGAGGAGCTCAGTCTGCATGTCTGTGGTCAGCCTTGTGGAGACTCTGTCAGATAAGAAGATCTCAAGAAGTTTTTAAACTTTTAGCGACACTGAAGATGGTCAGCAATGCGTCATGTAAGAAAGCTGAATTACTCTTCGTCAACATGTATTTGTTTTATCCTTGGGCCAAATGCTAATTCCATTCCTTCAGCTCTTCATAACCACAGGTAACATAACCAATGGTAAATATACAAATGGGGAAATAAAATTTCCTAAGTCAGGGTAAGAGCATGTTTAAAGAGAGGGAGGAATCTGCCCGCGCTCATTGCACAGTATTATTAAGCATCCACAATAAGAAGTGACTGTCAGCACTTGTCTTCAGCTGTGTCAATATGTATTTATCTATTTCACTGGAAATAGGAGTTTTCTCTTTCTTGCACTACATATTTGTGTGCAATGTGGTCTGTCTTCTGTGTATCACATTCCTGCTGTCAGCATCTGCACTGGGAGTGAAGGCTTTTTAGTCCAGCAAGAATAGGGGAACTACATGTCGCAGCACACCCCAGCAGCTTTTGGATGGTGTTGTCTATGGTAACAGCTGGTTTTAGTGGTCAAGTAGATTAGAAAGGACTAACAATATGGCCTATAGTTTGACTGAGCAGTCAGACTGCTTAGTGTCTAAGGAGGCACCTACACCTTAGTGTCCCCATTGGCCCTGTTAAATCCATGGAGGTGAAAGACACCTACAAGAACCCCCTGCAGGCTCTTCTCTACTCCTTGTTCTCCTGGGCCTGTACAGCAGCACACAGAGTCCTTTTTGTTCCATATTATAGAGCAGTAGATGCTTTATAGTGGCTGCATGTCTTCCAGGAGAAAATACATCAATAATATATAATATGACACTCAATGGCCCTGATTTATCATACCTTCACTCCAAAATTCTGGCATCAAAAAGTCGCAAAACAAGGGCCTTTGCGACTTTTTACACTCACTCAAAAAAGTCTCAATGATCAATCTGGAGTGAAACTTAGGCCTGTCACACATGACCGTGGAACACGGTCTGGTATGGGCCGTGAAAGCCCGGACCGTGGTCCCTCTGAGGACAGGAGCGCACGGCGTCATTGGTTGCTATGACGCCGTGCGCTTCCTGAGGCCGCCGCTGTACAGTGGAAGCTTGTACAGTGTTTCACTGTACAGCGGCGGCCTCAGGAAGCGCACGGCGTCATAGCAACCAATGACGCCGTGCGCTCCTGTCCTCAGAGGGAGCATGGTCTGGGCTTTCACGGCCCATACCGGACTGTGTTCCACGGTCGTGTGTGACAGGCCTAAGTTTCACTCCAGATTGATCATTGAGACTTTTTTAAAAAGTCGCAAATACATCGCAATCTCACTCCAGGAGGAGAGTGGAGTAGGAAAAGTGGAGGAGCTTCTCTAGACAGACACAAATATGGAGGTCAAATATGAGTATAGGTGCCATGGTACACATCCGCATAACACAGACCTGTAATACTTCTGTGTATGTAAGAGGTGCTTCACCTGAGGAGGCTTCACCACTCCATAAGAAGTTCCCCAGGGCCCAGGGAAGTTTTAGCCGCCCCCTGCAACATAACAGTACTGCCAAGGTCAGTTTTCGGCATGCAGTTTTGGAAGGCAAAATAAGGAGTGAATCATGAAAAGGGAGAAAGTATAAAGGACAGATATGACATCTCCTCTTTAATGATCCACTCCTGATTTTGGCTTCCAAAGCAGCATGCAGAAACCTGACTGTGTGGCTGTACACTTAGCCACCTGACGAGATATTTGGGAGTAATTTATCACTTTTTTGGGCTTATTTGCTCAAACATTTTGCATTTTAGCCCCACTTTCTTCAGTTTTTAATCGTGGATGAGAAAAGGTGTGACTAAGGCCTCTTTCACACGAATGTTGTTTTTGCGGGCTTCGATCCGCGTTTTTCACATGAAAAATGCGGACCCATTCATTTCTATGGGTCCGCAAAAAATACTGAGAGCATACTGTGTACTGTCCGCATCCGTATGCCCGTTCCGTAGCCCCGCAAAAAAAATAGAACATGTCCTATTGTCCGCAAAACGGACAAGGATAGGCATTGTTAGAATGGATCCGCAAAAAAAAACGGATGCCATACGGACGGCATCCGTTTTTTTTTTCGGATCCGCAGTTTGCGGACCGCAAAACACAACGTTCGTGTGAAAGAGGCCTAAATAACTTGTCAAGCTGATTTATTAACTGAGGCTTTATAAAGTCACAGAAATTGTTGCAATTTTACTCCAGTAAATGGAGTGGTGTAGAGAGTGGATGTCATGACTGAAGTGTCAGACTTAAAGATGCACCAAATTTATCAAACATTGTGTGACATTTCATACATTTTGCCAATATTATGGCAGCTAAGACTCCTACAAAACTGAATTTTACATTTCCCCTCCTGATAACTATTCCCCTTTGATTATTGACTAATATTTAAAGGGGTTGTCTCATCTCAGGCTAGATATACCCCCATTGTCTGATAGATGCGGGTCTCACTACTGGGACCCGCACTTTTATTGACAATGGATCCCCAAAAGTGGAGTAGGGCACACTACACATGTGTGGCCACCCTCCATTAATTTCTATGGGTCTGCCAAAAATAGCAGAGGGCTGGCTCGGCTATTTACGTTGGGCCCATAGAAGTGAATAGGAGCGTGGTCCGCTCCCATTCACTTCTATGGGAAGAGAGTGCTTGGTGGTGGCCAGACAGGGGTCCTCCAGCCACCACTTTGTGAGGCTCTGTTCAGGAGATAGGTGTGGATTCAACATTGAAATCCACACAGAAAATTCACATACTCAGGTGTGTAGCCGTAGAGATCTGCTATTGCTGATCCCAGTTGTGAGGACACTTTTCCTTACCAGGCACATTGTGTCATTGCGATTAAGGCCAAATTCAAAAGGAAAAATATTCCGTATTCTCTGGAAAAAAACATGAGAATCAATGTTCCAAAATGAAGATTAATTTTTTTAGATGTACTTTTTTCATCCAGTTTTTGCTTGGGGAATGAAACATATCGAGTCTGTTTTATTTCTGTTTTCACTGTGAAAAGTTATGTTGATATTTTTAAAAAATGAGTCATAAAATAATGATTTAAATTGAAAGAGAAAAGTATCAACATCAACGTTCTGGGAAGGTGGTCCCGAGATCGTTCAGCCAGACTGTGTCCTTAATCATTGCACAGCACAGAAAAAACACTCTGTTTACTCTAGGAAAATACTTAAGTAAATGCAAGTAAAGAATACATAGCTTCATTTCATGGCAGAGAGCTGGCGAATTTTACACTCAATTCGTAAAGAAAACAGAAACTTAATTAGAGGATTTATAAGAAACCAATGTGAGCATGCTAGGTGACAGGTAAAAGGCACATGATCTCTTGGTGTAGGCACAGCAAGTCAACCTCTATTCATTATATATCCCGGTGCGCTGCTGCAGATGTATATCAGCCTTATACAAATAGAGATCTCATGTTTTTTAATCTTAGAACAAGCTTTCCAGAGCAGGCTATAATTCAGGAATATGGCTCCTAACACTAGTGAAAGGTGCTAAATTTATACCTGATGCTGCTTCGGCCCCAAGTTCCTAGGTTTATAGGGCAGTAATACAACACCATTGTTATTCTCTAGAGGTTGTCGTATCTCCATATATAAAACGATTTTGCCATATTCCATCAAATGCCATATAGATACCAATCTCCCCTATGGAAGTCAATGAGGATGGAAAAATTGCATGCTGAAGTTCAGAAACATATAAAAAGAAGCATATAAGTAGCACCAAGTGGATGACCAACAATGGTGACATCTGGTGCATCACACTGATTATACCCCTGGTGAGGTCTATATAACTTCAGAAAGAAAACATTTGTTTTGCCTGAGGGACAAATGACAACCTCTCTGACAACCATACAGTAGCTGCTAAAGTACTATGGGGGTCATTTGTTAAGACCGGTGTTTTAGATTCCGGTCTTAATAAAGCCCTTCACTGACGGTGGTTCCGCCGAAGTTAAGAAGAGGCGCCGGCCTCTCCATAACTTTCAGCGCCAGTTGTAAATGTAAGACAGCTTCCGAGCTGTCTTACATTTAGACCATTTTCTATGCCTAAAACAGGCGTGGAAAATGATGAATGAGGCGGGCCCACACCACTCCCACAATTTTCGACCTGGCGTGAGCGGGGCAGTCACAGATAGTGGCGCTACTAACTGTTGCACCGCCATCTGCACCTGAAATATGCCTAATTTAAGCATATTTCAGTATAGTAAATGACCCCTTTCTCTTTTGTGTTCCTCTAGTTCATTACTCAAGGTAAGGTGTGGGGGGCACTTATTCCTGTTTCTTAAGTCTACCATACCTGAGACTATGACCGGTCACATTAATCAGCTAATGGGTTGTCCATGGGATTGTTCACATGAACAATCCCACCAGAAATATGCCAGACTAACTTGGCTAAAAATTGACACCCTAGTCCTTCAGCACAACGGTAAACGATTGGCCAAATGTGGCAGATCTTGAAGTACATGTGTGTATTTCCCATCCTGGCTTATTACATATTCGGCAGACAGAACTCTCATTCACACTATTTTTTTCAAATGATCATCAGGTGACATGGCAGCAATCAGACATTTCGGCCAACTTTAATCTCTTAATGTGTATGGCCAGCTTTAACTGCACACTGTTTATTCCGAACCTGGAATTTTCATGTGGAGATCCGATCGTCCTTCAGATATTAAGGGAATGCTCTGTGTTATGCCTAGTGTAAGGACTGAAGAGGTGGAGCACGTGAAGGGGATTTAAAGACCACCAAAGTTCAAAGTCATGTAGCTCCCCACCTCAAACCCTGCACTGGTCATAATAACTGGTCTCACTTTTTCTGGTGTTCTTTGCATATTCATTTATTGTAGAGCATTGCCGATAAGTCTCCATATAATGGAGTACTTCCAGTAAGTCTCCTTACAGGATGGGTGTCTTTAAGGAGATTCAGCACCCTGCCTAAGGCGCTTCCAAGCCATCTCATTAAGTACTGCCTACTCAGTACTGATGAGAGACAAGCACCCTAAACAGCTGTCTACCGATGGTTGTCTGGCTTGCCTATATTCCCTTGTCAAAACCCAAAGCTTGTTAGAGAGTCGGATCTTAGCTCACAGGGAGTTACTTCCAATAGGTGGCGCTGGCAAGATGGTTGACTTTCTTGGGAGATACCTACTTGCATATTAATTTCCCATGGAGCATTGCCAGTAAGATCCCATACCGCGGAGTACTTCCAGTAAGTCTCCATGCAGAACTGGTCTCTTAAAGGAGATCCAGCACCCTGTCTGGTGTTCATCGAGCACACCATTACAATTAGAAATAGAGCCATATTAGTGGATACTTGTGGTCACTCAACTCTCTCAGGAATGCATATAACTAACCTGAGCTGCTGAATATACATTTTATCAGACAGATGAGGACAACACAAGGATGTGTGTGCAGTATATACACACTCTTTAAGTGTTCTAGGCAGAATACTATTATATTAAAGCTTCCACATCAATATCTTTCTCAAATTACAGTCTAAGCAGGATCATCAATTTGACAAGAATTCTTCTAGATCATGTTTATTTCCATTAGGTGGATGGACAGATGTCTGGATGGATTTGTGCCATCTATTAAGTACCATGATAAAAACAATAACTGCCTTTAGCATTTATAAAAAATAAAAAATACATGAACCCTTCCTAGAGATTCATGGCTGTGAGTTTTCTACCTCCGGTTTATCCATCCGACCAAAGCTAAATCATAAAACCTGAAACTAGACATGATTAACACATTCACAGAGCTCCTCTCAGAATGGCACAGTCAAGACTCAACTCAGTCTTTTTATAGGAGAACTGAAAAGGAGAAGGGTGTTAGTATAGCCCATAAAATGTTACATACCTGTGAGGGGAGGTATGGATGGAAATATAAATTCTAGCCCTCTGCTACCCAGGCCTGAACTATTTGGGTGTGTGAAACATTGTATAATCTAAAAATCACTTCTTGTCCTGTCTAAAAGAGTCTGACTGCAAGGAATCAATGCGAGCTTCAAGGAATTCTTATCAATCTATAATAATCATCTATCTATCTATCTATCTATCTATCTATCTATCTATCTTTGTCTATCTATCATCATTATCTATCTATCTATCTATCTATCTATCTATCTATCTATCTATCTATCATCATTATTATTATCTATCTATCCAGTGGCGCAAATTTTTGAACGGGGCCCCCAGAAACTTCTTCGCAACCCCCAATTCACATGCAACCCTCACTCTTGTGGCTAGTCAAGATTGAACTCTCCCAGACAAGGCCTGATCTATCTATCTATCTATCTATCTATCTAATCTATCTATCTATCTATCTATCTATCTATCTATCATCGTCTATCATCATTATCTATCTATCTATCTATCTATCTATCTATCTATCTATCTATTTTCATTATTATCCCAATCATTATCTATCATCTACAGTGCTGGCCAAAAGTATTGGCACCCCTGCAATTCTGTCAGATAATACTCAATTTCTTCCAGAAAATGATTGCAATCACAAATGCTTTGGTAATAATATCTTCATTTATTTTGCTTGCAATGAAAAAACACAAGAGAGAATGAAAAAAAGTCAAATCATTGATCATTTTACACAAAACTCCAAAAATGGGCCGGACAAAAGTAATGGCACCCTCAGCCTAATACTTGGTGGCACAACCTTTAGACAAAATAACTGCGAACAACCGCTTCCGGTAACCATCAATGAGATTCTTACAATGCTCTGCTGGGATTTTAGATCATTCTTCTTTGGCAAATTGCTCCAGGTCCCTGAGATTTGAAGGGTGCCTTCTCCAAACTGCCATTTTGAGATCTCTCCACAGGTGTTCTATGGGATTCAGGTCTGGACTCATTGCTGGCCACTTTAGAAGTCTCCAGTGCTTTCTCTCAAACCATTTTCTAGTGCTTTTTGAAGTGTGTTTTGGGTCATTGTTCTGCTGGAAGACCCATGACCTCTGAGGGAGACCCAGCTTTCTCACACTGGGCCCTACATTATGCTGCAAAATTTGTTGGTAGTCTTCAGACTTCATAATGCCATGCACACGGTCAAGCAGTCCAGTGCCAGAGGCAGCAAAGCAACCCCAAAACATCAGGGAACCTCCGCCATGTTTGACTGTAGGGACTGTGTTCTTTTCTTTGAAGGCCTCTTTTTTTTCCCTGTAAACTCTATGTTGATGCCTTTTCCCAAAAATCTCTACTTTTGTCTCATCTGACCAGAGAACATTCTTCCAAAAAGTTTTTGGCTTTCTCAGGTAAGTTTTGGCAAACTCCAGCCTAGCTTTTTATGTCTCTGGGTCAGAAGTGGAGTCTTCCTGGGTATCCTACCATAGAGTCCCTTTTCATTTAGACGCCGACGGATAGTACGGGTTGACACTGTTGTACCCTCAGACTGCAGGGCAGCTAGAACTTGTTTGGATGTTAGTCGAGGTTCTTTAGCCACCATCCGCACAATCTTTCGTTAAAATCTCTCGTCAATTTTTCTTTTCCGTCCACATCTAGGGAGGTTAGCCACAGTGCCATGGACTTTAAACTTCTTGATGACACTGCGCTCGGTAGACACAGGAACATTCAGGTCTTTGGAGATGGACTTGTAGCCTTGAGATTGCTCATGCTTCCTCACAATTTTGCTTCTCAAGTCCTCAGACAGTTCTTTGGTCTTCTTTCTTTTCTCCATGCTCAATGTGGTACACACAAGGACACAGGACAGAGGTTGAGTCAACTTTAATCCATTTCAACTGGCTGCAAGTGAGATTTAGTTATTGCCACCACCTGTTATGTGCCACAGGTAAGTAACAGGTGCTGTTAATTACACAAATTAGAGAAGCATCACATGATTTTTCAAAGGCTGCCAATACTTTTGTCCACCCTCTTTTTATGTTTGGTGTGGAATTATATCCAATTTGGCTTTTTGACAATTCTTTTTGTGGTTTTCCATTGAAGACAAATTAAATGAAGATATTATTACCAAAGCATTTGTGATTGCAATCATTTTCTGGAAGAAATTGAGTATTATCTGACAGAATTGCAGGGGTGCCAATACTTTTGGCCAGCACTGTACTATCTAATCTACTATCTGATCTACTCTAATCGAATCTAAAATATCTATATACTATATAATCTGTATATATATAGTGCATAGCCTGTCTATACTATAAAGGGGTTTTATAATTATAGAATAATGTAGTAATAATAATAATACTAATAACAATTATTATTATTATCATTATTATTATTCAGAGGCACACAGTGTTAGAAAATTAAACAAAAAAACAAACAAAAAAAAAAAACAATTACCTCACCTGTTATAACAACCTGTTCTTGACCTGAGACTGCTGCAGCCACTCACAGGCCTCAGCGCTCACATGTGCAAGAACGGATTTAGTTAAAGGACATTTTGGGAGGAGTTACTATTTCAGGCCACGTCATTAAAAACCTTCAGCATCTAAAGGCGCTCCTGGTATTCCCTCTACAGTATTACAACTGATGTTGCAGCCACGATATTAATTCATTTAGTTATTTATTTTTTGTCGTGTGGAGAATCTGCTTTAAATTTGTTTACCAACTTATTTTTAAAATGCAAAATGAGTTATGGAAATGCATAAAAATAAACAAGCTACATAGCATAAGCCATGTCATTAAAATGGTATTTTAGAGGCGGCTTTCTGATTGCACATCAGGCTGCACAGTCACACTGGATCACAGCTGGAGCTTTGCACACAGGCACAGTGATCGCTATTTACACAGTCGTTCTGCTACATAGAATTCTATGTGCTCTTTATTTATACCAAAGGTAACAAGTATGAGGCAAAACACCAGCAGAGTTCCTTATAAATGTCAGAACTTCCTATTTTATTGAACGCCACCTGCAGTCCCCCATTAACCTCACATGGTACCTGTGACTAAACGCAGCGCAGTATCCTGCAGGGGCTACATTCTACATTATAAACGCTGGATTTTTTATCTTTCACTCCAAGCCGAAAATGCAAATTGACTTCCCTAGCAGGCCTGTTATAAGCAGTTATAGGTGTCTATATAGACATAAAGCTGCAAAATGAAGACACATAACATTCTTTTCTTGCACAATTTCACGGGATCCAACCAATTAGAATGAATCACAGCAATAATGCGATCACGTAAATGAGCGACACAATTGGGTTTCACGAAATTCGCATTTGACTGCTACAACCATGGTGCACAATCTTTCCGTTCTAGACACAAGTCTATGTAGATTCTTCATCATTGTGAATATACTGTATCTGACCAATGTTACTAGAGCGGATCTAAAAGGGTTAATCCACATTAACAACAATAACCCATATAACTAAGTAAGGCCTGTTTCACATTGGTGGTAAACAGATCCGGCAGGCTGTTCTGTCCAGGAACAGCCTGCCTGATCAGTGAATACTGGGCGCTACCATGTGCTATCAAGATACCTTCCTGCCTCTTTCACTACAATGGCGTAGATCTGGCCACAACACGGCAAATATACCAAGGAGCGGCCGGGCAAATACTGTCGCACTAAGCAGTTTTCATCTGGCCGCTTCTCGGCACATATGCCGGGGAGCAGCCGATTCTCACCTGCTCCCCATTATAGTGAAAAGGGCCGGACTTTATCTTGGCAGCGCACGGTTGTCTGGTATTCATGGCTGGAACAGCCTGCCGGATCTGTTTACCACAAATGTGAAACAGGCCTAACTTTGACCTGTGACTCCAGCTTAACTGCATTGTCTGTTGGAAGCTTAAGTTAGTCTGAACTTCCTATGACAGAATGAGGCTGCAGCTCTGCCCTTTCCCCATTCTTTCCACTTCAGCTTCGGAAGTAGTTGCTGTGTATGAACACAATCATTGATGCACAAAGACAGATGTCAGCTGAAAGTTAATTTGCCATGTTGATCTTTTTGGAAAATGGAAAGGCGTTCCTGAATGTAAGCACAGACCAGACCACGGATGATGGCAGGATTAGTCAGTGATTTGCCATTTTGACTTATGGCTTTCAAAATGACAACCAATACAGATCAATTATGAATGATAAGAATTTCAGAAAACGTTCATCTGAAATCCATGAGCTAATATCTGCTCATGTACATGAGTAAGAACATTGATTGGGGGGTGATTTAAAAATACAGAATTATCTTAATGCAATAACGGAGCACATTATGGGGGGAATTTATCAAGGCTAACGTTTAACATCAACTTTAATCAATTGTGCTGTAGTGCACCTAAGAGGCACAGGTCACTAAATAAATTAGGTATATCAATGACTGTCCGAGTGCCTGAAAGTCATATGAACGCTAGCTATGCAGTGGCATAGATTTGAGCTATAATTTACACAAGTTTATGCTGTAAATTTTAATTAGCAAGCCGTGGAAAGGTCGTGCCCCTTGCACTAAACCCTTATGATACCATGGTCACTTTTGGAAAAGTAAGGAGCAGAGTGTAAAAGTACAAAAAGTTTAAAGGTGCTGTCTCACTTCAATAAGTAGCATTTATCATGTAGAGAAAGTTAATACAAGGCACTTACTAATGTATTGTGATTGTCCATATTGCTTCCTTTGGTGGCTGGATTAATTTTTCCATCACATTATACACTGTTTGTTTCCATGGTTATGACCACCCTGCAGTCCATCAGTGGTGGTCATGGCTTGCACATTATAGGGAAAAGCACTAGCCTATGTGCGCTACCATGGGCCTGGCCACCAGATAGGCTGATGCTTTCTCCTATAGTGCCACCACTGCTGGATTACAGGGTAGTTGTAACCATGGAAATGAGCAGCGTATAATGTGAGGAAAAATGAATCCAGCCAGCAAAGGAAGCAATATGGATAATAACAATACATTAGTAAGTGACTTGTATTAACTTTCTCTACACGATAAATGAAACTTACTGAAGTGAGACAATCCCTTTAAGCACACATTTTCTAAAATCTGATCCCAGAAAACATGGCTGCAGGGGAGGAATAAAAATTTTCATGGTTCTAGATATGTTATCTTAGAATGTCTACAAAGGGTAATGGAAAGTTACTGTATGAACGTGACCACTTGTATAGACAAGCAATGTGCAAACACACATTTCTCCACCTACAGCCCCAGTCTCCAAGATCATTTGGAAACACTCAGGAATCTAGTAATTCAGAAATATGATACATTAAGTGATAGGAATAATGTAATACATTCAATTTAGATTTAATACATTTGTTTTAGACAAATTTATATTCAAGTAGAAAATCTCAAAAATGAACATAGACTATAGAGTATCGTTTTCATTTCAGTCTAAACAGGCCCATAATCAAAGCTTAAATTTTCAATTCTGGCAGGAAAAAGTCACACTTTTTGGTGCTCCCCACTTGTGAGCAAAGATGTGTGACTTTTTGAGATTTATCTCCACTCTTTCCAATTGTACTCTGGTAGGGTTTGGCATAAAATAACTGATGCACCAAATTCAACAAACAATTTGCAACATTTGATAAATTTGTCTCAAATTACAGCAATTCAGATTTTAAAAAATGACTTCATGTATTCCCCTCCTGACAAATCCCCTTCAAAGTTTTAAATCCCTTGCATAGACAACGTTTAAAAAAAAACTATCTGCCTGAAGCCACCACTAGAGGGAGCTTAGAAGCTTACTGCATAGCATATTCATACATTGAACTCACCAATAAGATAGTTTTCAGTGGGCTCCCTCTAGTGGTGGTTGCAGACAGTCAGAATAAGGGAATTAATAGTTCTTCGTCCAAACACACAGAGCCATGACAGCTTTAGTAAGAGAAATATCTGCTGATCCTAAACAGACATATTGTTGGAAGTTGAACATTCACTTTTAGGAGTAATTGTCATCATGAACATAAAGGGAATGTATCATCAGAAAAGTGTTGCTTAGATCACAAATTTTATTTAAATCTCATTTTTATGTTAAACATTTTTTTTCCAGAATTTTTGTTGATTTTTTAAAAAATGTTTTCATGTTGCTATATGTGTTTTAAAAAAATCCTAAAATAATGCCATTTTCGCACTGGCTATTAGGCCTAAAGTATGTCAAGACTCCTTGTTCTTTGTAGTCACATGGGTCATAGACATAATGGACAGGAGCTGACCTCATTGACTACTATAGTAGTTTTCTAGGCCTAATTTCAGTGTGAAGACTTCGTGATTTCTAGGATACTTTTCTACATATATAAAATGACATGGAAAATTTAAAGAATACAAAAATTTTTACAAAAAAAATGTACAATAGAAAGATGTAACTTAAACAATAGCTAAAGACAAACTGTATTTCAAGTAAATTTGGATGTAGTGTTGGATGATAACCATACATAAATTAGTGCACATTTTTAACATGTGGATAAATCCTAATCTGATGATGATATACACCGTGGTATTAAACTCTATGCTCCTTTTGAATCGGCTTTGACTTGCAGACTAGAAAGTTTTAATAGTGTAGCATCGCGCTTTCTGTAGGTAATGCTTCCAGAGCCCTCAGTCGACTGCTTTGTTACATTAAAGTCATTAGAGGTGAGAGTGTGACCTTCCTGGTCTATCTTCAAGTGTTACTTTATTTGCCAATAATAACACTTTGAAGTCCAATGTACATTAACAAGGTGTTATAGTGAAAATACTTCAAGTGGCATAAAATGCTGACTTTTAGGCACCTTTTAATTAGAAGAGACTTGATAAAGAAAAAAAAATTAAAGGAAATCAAAAAGTTAGTAGTAGAAGAAAAAAAAATCTACTGCTCAGGAGATGCACTTGTTTGGGTAATTATTCTCGTTTACCTGGTTATGATAAAGCTGGTTAAATAATATCATCCCCATTAATGACATAATCTGAATAACATTCAAGGAAGAGAAAATAATTTCCTGCAGGCCGTTTCTCGCATCACACACATGACCTGTTCTGGACAGTCCTGCCAAATGAGCTTATATTTCACAATAAAGTCTATTTTATGCACAATTATTTATGTTACAAAGAATGGACATTTCCCATACGGTTGTAAATAACTAAAATTACATTCAGGATACTTAAAGGGGACAGTCACATACTGTACAAGATCCCCCAATTCTGTATGCACAAACCCTTTTATTTTTTTATTTATTTTGTGCACACTACTATATTCCGCAGCGCTTTACAGACATTAGCATCAGGCTGTCCCCAATGGGGCCCACAATTAAAGGTCCTGGTTTCCTGCCACACTTTGGTGTGTGGGAGGAAATCAGAGTACCCAGAGGAAACCCGTGCAAACACGGAAAGAACATACAAACTCCATGCAGATGTTGTCTTTGGTTGGATTCAAACCTAGAACCCCAGCTCTGCCCACAATGTACTATGTGCAGAATTCTTCTTGTAGATATTTGGGCTCCAGAAGATGTCTTACATTGACATATTAGATATCATTGGGTTACTTTCTCTGTCAACCAGTCAAGAGGATCCTACTCCCTTGTTCCATAGCTCTCTCTGGCAGTTTATTAGAGAAGATCCTTTCTTCCTGCATGCTTGATGGAAGTTATACCTGTGAAAATATATTTCTTTATCCATCACGACTGTGTCAGACATAGAAGGGCCTACATCATCAATCATATTTCAGTCTTGACATCTGGGAGGAAGGAAGTAGCTAACCTCTCCTCCTACTTGAGTATACATAGAAATTAGAATAGTTTAAACTGGGGGAATAACCACATGAGAAATTAGGTAAAACATGGTATTGTTGCAGGGGTTGTCCAGTAAAAAAAAAAATATTTTTCAAAGGGCTCAAAAAAAGCAATGCTAACTGATCTCCCACCATGTCTGTTCTAACTCTTACCAGGTCTCCATTGGTCTCGCTACATTCTGGTGCCATCTCAATAAACAGGAAATGCCAGGAAATGTCTGCTCATTTATTTATTGATTTTCTACACACTCTGATCCAATTTGTAAAAAAAAAATCCCGGCTAGACAACCTCTTTAATGTAGAAATGTAGCTGTTTCTTTGTCTTCTCTGAGAATCAGATCCTGAAGAGTTTTTGGTCAAGAATTCAATCTAATGCATCACAAGACGTGCGTGCAGTGCAGTAATATCTTTAAGTGCAACATATAATTTTAGGTTAAGCATATTATAAATTGTTTTTTTTTCTGACTTAGAACAGTACATTTTATAGATACCAGAAAACCCCTTTAAATAGGCAAGATATAATAGGAACAAAAGCCCTGTTCTGAAGAGCTAACAATCTTGAAGAGTATGGTCCATTTGAACAGCTTTTATATCTTTAAAGCTGAACCACAAGAATATCGATGCTAAGCCGACCTTTCTCCACACTTACATGTTTAGATAAGTGGAATTAATATCTCCCTGTCTCATAAGATTTCTGTATCAGGAGGAAATTCATCTGGTTTCGGAGTCCTATTCAACTTGGATTTACGTGCAGCTTTTGTAGTGAGACAGGAGATCGGCACTTAAAGCAGTCGGTATCTATCCAACCCTAGATAGGATATCTGGACAATCTTAAAAAGCATTACCTTCTTATTCAACCTGGCGAGGAGTTCTTGCCCTGCCTTTTCCTTTGTATACAAGTCTACCTCTTTCTTATTTGAGCTGAATATCAAGCACTCCTCCTATATTGTCCATGAGTAATTATAAGTTCAGATTACCCATGAGAGGTGGGTAATTATTCTCTATCTGCGGGTCTAAGCAGGTAGGTCACATGTATCTTACTAAGTCAACGTCTCACGTTTTTCACCTGATCCTTCTGACAACACTTTCTACATTTTTTAAGCTTTTAAGGGCTCTCAGTTACAGGTCAAGTCTTCATGCTACACTTCTTTGAGGAACTTATATTTATCTGATAAGAGATGTAAGAAAGACCGTCACTTGTCTACGCCAGCGTCACCAACGATAGCTAACGTTCAATGCAATAAGAAAACTCAATTAAATACAGCTAGTAACTTCCTAATCTAATTTAGGTTATAGTTCTTTTGGTTTCCTGAACACCAGCCACTGTGACAAGTTCAGTTTCAACTGCACTGGAAACCATTTTGCTTGTCAAGTTGATGTCTTTGACAGGAACGAATAAATGGCAGAATAGAATTAAAGTAATTTCCAGGATCTATAGGTTGTAAATATTATATTGGTGGTGGTGTGACACAACCACCAATCAGCTATTTCCCGCAGCCACTAATGCCAGAAACTATACAGTATGAGGAGCTGGAAGCTGATAGCTCCATACACTGTGTAGTGATGGTAATGGGTTACTGCAGCTCACCGCCCATTCGAGTAGTATTTTGGCACTGGAAATTATACAGCATATGGGGACTCTTTTCCTCCATACACTGTATAGTTTCCAGTGGCGCTGCTGCCCGAAACAGTTGATCAGTAGGTGTGCCAGGTGCCAGACCACCACTAATCTGATATTGATATCTGTAGCCTGGACGATCCCTTTAACTTGACCTAATAGAATGGCTCAGGGACAATTATTTATTTTCTTAAAGTGGCAAATGTTCTTTGAAGAGGTTGTCTCAGGATAGCCATTGGTGGCATATCATTAGGGTATGCTATCAATGTCCATTCACCAATAGTATAACCGTTGAAACTCCCTCCAATTACTAAACAATGTGGCCATAACACTAAGATGATGTGGCAGTGCCGCCAATTTGTTTTTTGTCTGCCCCACTCATCTTTCTCTAGAGGCCACATAGTACGACATTGACTATTCATCTATATCTGGAAAAATGTGAGCAGAGCCAACAGGAGTGGGTTGCACTAGTTAGACTTCCAAGAACATTGGTGGCATATTATAGAGATCAATGTCTGTAATGAGACAACACCTTTAAAGGGCTATTCTCATCACAGACATTATTGGCTTATTGACAGGATATGCCATAAATACTTGATTGATAAGGTTTCACCTTAACACCTGCACCTATCTCCTGAACCTATCCTGCATTACCTTATTCTGCTAGTAGCCCATCCAGACTGCAAGAGATTGATTAGGTTTACAGTCAAACTGACTGTGTGTTGTGATGAGCAGCAGGATGGGATGAGGAGCGCAATTTAGGGGGACTCCTGTTCTAAGGATACGTGAGTATTAGTGTTGAGCGAACATGTTCGTCCGAATATAGTATTCGGCCGAACATGGCGGCACTCGGGACCACGCGGTGTTCAAGCGCCATGCTTGAGTCCTCTCACTGCACGCTAATTAGCCAATTAGCGTGTGGGGAGGTACTAGCATTCACTGTAATGCCAGTAGCCATGTTGGTTACTGGCATTACACTGGTTGGCTGGGCGGGAACGCGTCATCGGGTGCTATATAGCACCCGGTGACCTGTGACCGGCTCAGACCAAGTCAGGGAGAGCTGCTGCAAGGAGGGACAGATAGTGTAGGGAGAGAAGAACGCTAGGCAGGGATAGTATTTCTGTTCAAAAGACCCAAAAGCCCTTTTAAGGGCTATTGTGATAATTGGGTACAATATTTTTTTTATTTTTTGAGGGTTAATAATTGAGCAAGGTGGCCTGACATTAATGCCACCTGCGCAGCTGGTGCATGGTGTATTACTCTCTGTATACTATATACCTGACATCATTTGCTATTTTTTTCTGCCGTTAATTAAGGCCGCAGTTCCTCAGCTGCGCCTGCTGTATAACATTTGCGGAAGGAGGGACATATAGTGTAGGGATAGGATTTGGCTAGGTAGGGCTAGTTGTTCTGTTCAAAAGACCCAAAAGCCCTTTTAAGGGCTATTGTGATATCTGGCTACAATATTTTTTTTATTTTTTGGGGGTTAAAAATTGCACAAGGTGGCCCGACATTAACGCCACCTGTGCAGCTGGTGCATGGTGTATTACTCTCTGTATTCTGTATACCTGATATCCTTTGCTATTTTGTCTGACATTAATTAAGGTCGCAGTTCCTCAGCTGCACCTTCTGTATAACATAGTCTGTATATCATAGTCATAGACTATGAATGGCACATGATTGAAGTGGGACATGAGGAGATATTATGCCCTGATTCCCAAACTATTGAGCATCCACAGTCTGAAGAAGATGACGGTGGGGAACCGCAAGTAGCGTCTCACGAGGTAGCGTCTCATGATGATGATGAGACACAGTTGCCAATAAGTCAAGGTCAACTAGTGCCTCAAGAGGTTGATGATGGGGATGAGATGCAGTTAAGCCAGGTTCTTGTTAGGTTACCATGTCAGGAGGAGGACCAGAGTGAGGAAGTGGAAGAGGAAGTGGTGGACGATGAAATTGCTGACCCAACCTGGGAAGGTGGCAAGCTAAGCGAGGACAGCAGTACAGAGGGGGAGGGATCTGCAGCACCGCAACAGGCTGGAAGAGGCACTGGGGTGGCAAAAGGGAGAAGTCAGGCCACGGTAACCAGGCCCTCAACTGTTCCCCAGAGCAGCCCCTTGCGGCAATCTCCCTTGCCAAGGGTTAGGTGTTCTGCAGTCTGGTGGTTTTTTGAGGAAAGTGCTGATTATAAACGTATTGTAATTTGCAACCTGTGCCGTACCAAGATGAGCAGGGGAGTATAAACCAGCAACCTGAACACCACCAGCATGATCCGCCACATGGCAGAAAAGCACCCTAATAGGTGGGCCGAATGCCTTGGGTCCACGATCTGTGTCTGCAGGTCACACCACTGCCTCCTCTTTCCCTCTGTTACTTGCTGTCCAAGACTCAGGCCCAGAAGCCTCCTGCCCTGCACCTGGACCTTCGCAAGAACCATCAGCTAGCACGTCCACTTCAGTGTCCCAGCACAGCGTTCAAATGTCCTTACCCCAGGCATTTGAACGCAGGCACAAATACCCTGCCACCCACCCACAGGCCATGCTCTAAATGCGCAACTTTCCAAATTGCTGGCCCTGGAAATGTTGCCGTTTAGGCTGGTGGACACCGAGGCTTTTCGCATCCTGATGGCGGCGGCTGTCCCTCGTTACGCGGTACCCAGCCGTCACTATTTTTCCCGGTGTGCCATCCCCGCCTTACACCAGCATGTGTCCAGAAACATAACCCATGCCCTGACCAACGCAGTTACTGTATATCAAAACAAAGATTGGGTACAGCACCTGTATAGTAGTTGGTCAAGTTCAGAATGCACGTCCTCCCAGGAGTCTAGTCCAAAGGCTCCAACATTCAAAATGGTGAAAAGAGATTGAAGACAGCATCCATAATGCGTTGTAGAAAATGTGGTTCCTTTAATCCATAATTCCACCCTGATACATGCTACGTTTCGGCAGCAACTCAGCCTTTTTCAATCTCTCTTCACCACAACGCAGTTACTGGCAAGGTCCACTTAACAACTGACACATGGACAAGCGCTTCTGGCCAGGGACGCTACATTTTCCTGACGGCACACTGGGTGAACATTGTGGAGGCTGGGAGCGAGTCATACCCTGGGATGGCACAGGTGCTACCGACGCCAAGGATTGCAGGCCCTACTTCCATCCGGATTTCCGCCACTACCTACAGTAGCAGCTTCAACCCCTCCTTCTCTTCCTCCACCTCCTCCTCCACTTCCACTGCAGAATTCCAATCTTGCAGCACTAGTCAGACTTCACTCAGTAGCTGGAAGCAGTGTAGCACAGCAGTCGGTATGCGGCAACAGGCCGTGCTGAAGCTTATTTGCCTAGGTGACAAACAGCACACCACCGCAGAGCTGTGGCAGGGCATAAGGGACCAGGCTGAGTTGTGGCTCTCGCCAGTCAACCTACAGCCAGGCATGGTTATGTCTGATAACGGCTGCAACTTGGTGGCGGCTTTGGAGCTGGGCAACCTCACACACATTCCATGCCTGGCCCATGTCTTCAACTTAGTGGTTCAGCGGTTTCTCAAAACCTACCCCAATTTGCCTCAGCTACTGGTGAAGGTGCGCTGCATGTGTGCCCATTTCCAAAAGTCACCTACAGCTTCAGCCGGCCTGGCAACGCTGCAGCAGCGCTTGCGCTTGCCAGCTCACAAACTGCTGTGCGACCTGAGCACGTGCTGGAACTCCACCTTCCACATGTTGGGCAGGCTTTGTGAGCAGCAGAGGGCAGTAGTAGAATACCAGCTGCAACACGGTCGGCGCCTTTCTAGTCAGCTTCCGCTCTTCACAAGCGACGAGTGGGCATTGATGTCTGACCTCTGTGAGGTTTTACGCAACTGTGATGAATCTACACAGATGGTGAGCGGCGATAATGCAATTATCAGCGTAACCATCCCACTTCTGTGTCTACTAAAAAGCTCACTGCTCACAATAAAGACCGATGCTCTGCATGTGGAAGAGGTGGAAATGGGGGAAGATTCTACACAGGGTGATAGCCAGACCACCCTCGGTTCGTCTTCTCAGCACAAATTAGAGGAGGAGGAGGACGAGGAGGAGGAGCAGGAGACGGTTGCCACCGCTACACAGGGTAGCCATAGCACATTTACACCATCTCTTCGGTGTGGATGGGCCGAAGAGGAGGAAGAGGACGAGGAGGATATTGAGAGTCATCATCCTAGTGGGGAGAGCAAAGCCTTGTCTGTTGGGACTCTGGCACACATGGCTGACTTCATGCTATGCTGCCTTTCCCGTGACCCTCGCGTTATACGCATATTAGCCAACACCGATTACTGGTTGTTTACCCTTTTCGACCCCCGCTACAAAGAGAACTTCTCATCTCTCATTCCTGTGGTGGAGAGGACAAATAAAATGTTGCAATACCAGAAGGCCCTTGTCGAAAAATTGCTCCAAAAATTTCCATCTGACAACGCTGGTGGCAGAGAACGTAGTTCCTTGGCCACCCGAGGAGGGGAGACGAGGGGAACACACAGCAGTTCCAACAAAGGCAGGGCAACACTCTCCAAGGCCTGGGACAGTTTCATGACACCCCGCCAGCACCCTCACCCTGATGAGCGGCATAGTGTCACAAGGAGGGAAAAGTTTTGGAAGATGGTAAAGGAGTACCTAGCTGACCGTGTCAACCCTCAGCTCAGCAGCATGTCATCCATAATTTTTTGGACGGTCGGCTCAGCAGCAGCACATCACCCCTATTGTTTTTGAGTGTCAGCAGCAGGCCATCAATCCTAATTTTTCAAGGGTGTGTCTGATGCCCTCCTTAATGTGTAATAAAGGGGGTATTGGAGTGCATGTTCCTTGTAATTTTTTTGGCAGCCCTATCACTTTGTGCATAGGATTTATGTGTGTAGGAATCCCACGACATGAACAATTGTACCACGATGTGAATGAGGCCCTTCTTTATGTGATTATACCGGTTGTATCGGAGTGCCTCTTCCTTGTAATTTTTGACAGCACTTGCGTTTTACGTACAAGTAAATATATTTTTCCTAACAATATTTTCTCTAAAATCGATGTTATCTTCGGTTTTTGGGGGCATTATTGTCATTCCGTAAAAGTGGCATAATACTCGGACAACATCGTCAATAGCAGCGACTTCGGTGTCCAAGATGCATCCAGATATCCTCCCCATGCTGTTCCCAAACCATTTCAGTGGTGTTTCCACAATTTTCTCACCTTTCCATATGAACCAGACACCCTCCCCTCTGCAGAGCAGGGGGTGCCTGGTGTTCTCCCATTGACTTCCATTATACTCGGGTGCTCACCCGAGCACTCGAGCACCACCTAGTGTTCGGTCAGAGCACCCGAGCATTACGGTGCTCAATCAACACTAGTGAGTATCCCAGAGGTTAGACCTGCATCAAACATTTGTGGCAAATCCTTTGGAAATTTCATACATGTCTATGATGACACAACCCCATTACCTACCTGCCTTTTTATTGGAGCAATAAGTTTAAATATTTTTGTAAAATTAAAGGGGTTGTCTCACTTTAGAAAATGGCATTTATCATGTAGAGAAAGTTAATACGCGGCACTTATCAATGTATTGTGATTATTGCTTCCTTTGCTGGCTAGGTTCATTTTTCCATCACATTATACACTGCTCATTTCCATGGTTATGACCTCCCTGCAATCTAGCAGTGGTGGTCGTGCTTGTACACTATAAAAAAAGTGCTAGACTATGTGCACTCCCGCATTCCCATCCACTGGGGGGGGGCCAACATTTTCTCCTATATTGTGCAAGCACGGCAACCACTGCTGGATTGTAGGGTGGTCATAACCCCTGGATACAAGCAGTGTATAATGTGATGGAAAAATGAATGAAGCCAGAAAAAGAGGTAATATGGACAATCACAATATATTAGTAAGTGCCTTATATTAACTTTCTCTACATAATAAATGCCATTTGCTGAAGTGAGACAACCGCTTACTAAATAATTTGTATATCTTCTATATCTTCTCAACGTCCACCTCAATTTAAGTCAAGATGCAACAGTCTTAAAATAGAATGTGAGTGATACAATGTTCTTATCCCATCAAGTGTCTTTGTCAGTACAATTAAAGAAAGGTTAAAAAGGCAGGACCTTTCCTTAACGTATTCTTCTCCTCTTCAAGGTGTCTTCATGTTACAATCATTTGCTTCATGAATTCTTTATTACATTAATCAGCGGTGATGTACGGGCTCATTAGAAAATGACTTGGAAATGTAAGATCTGTCACATTCAGGAGGTTTCTGACAAGAGACGATGCACAAGTTGATTTGCATAAGACAGGAGGGCAACAGATAAAGTCAGGGAACCGGTTATGGCAATGACAATTCAGTAAATGCTCTCATTTTCAATATCATGTCTTGCTTGAAGTCATCTTAAAATTGTGGTGGATTTTTCTTGTTCATCATAGACTAGAAGTGTTTAAGTAAATATCTTCTGGCTTCCTTTCTTGCATCAGAAGGGGTATTTTTAAAACTTATTTTAAAAAAAAACTTTTTCTGTTGAACTTAGGTAGTACTGTTATTAAAAATTAAATAAAAAAAATCTTGTCCTTCTGTAGCAGTCAACATAAATAATAAGGCTTCATATACAAATAGGCAGGGATTCTCTCTGGCCACAGTGATGGTCTGACTGAGGAAGTTAAGCAAGAAAGTTAAAGAGCCAGGACAGGAAGTATGGCTAGAGAAACTTCAAAAGATTATATCCAGAAAACCATCCACCTGTTTTTGTCACTATAAAATACATAGAATATTCCCATGTGATAAAAATTTTGATGGAAGTGTCCCTCTAAGTATATTAGTGTTGGGTTATCAACATTGTAATGCTGCTGTACTATACAGGTGTTTCCTGATATATACGTGGCTTACATAGGGCTCCTTAGCAAAAATAAAAAAGCGTTCTCTTTTGTTGGTGGTTCATGTCATCATACTCCATGCTCCTGGAGAACATTCAAACTACATGTAGATGTCACTCTACTTGGGTTATGGTAAGCCGCCATGTGTTTAACCAGTGAAATGTGTAATTACTGGGATAAGATTATTGAGATAAAAGTCCAGGCTGTTTTTTTGTCATCTATACTGGATTAGTATTCAGTCTCTCAGTGTATGCATCCAGTTCTCAACTGTAAAGGCTGAAATAAAACCTTGCAACCTAATAGTTAATCAGAATCACTGACTGGACGGAGAGTCACTGTAACACAATTCTTCCAGTCTGTTTTAGGATCATTTAGGATGACAATGTAAATAATTTGTCTTTCCTCATCAATCATATCTGCACCTTAGGGAATGGTGGGCTCTGACAATCGCGTGGGATTCTGTGTACTGTACAAAGGGATGGCTATTAGTTTTTGTAACGTTAAGTAAGTTGACAGCAACAATTTCAAACTAACAAATGTATCAGTTTACAGACAAGGGATTCACTGAGACTTTTCTACTACATGTCCTTCTTAGTTTACATGTAGAACTGTTTTCTTTAAACTATTGCCTTTGCATGCAGTAATATGTCCACATGCCAAAATGTAGTCTATCCCCAGCTTCAAATGACAAATTAGACCACCATAAGTTGAATGTAAGAATAATTCTACAGTAACAGAATAATAATTTCTTCGTAGTAACCTAATTTACCATATGAGTATGGGAAGGTCTTATATAAGGGGTAAAACCATGTAAGACCATACAGATTGCTAATTTAACAATTAAAGAGGTTGTCTATTCTCAACATTTTAGGGTGTAAAATCAACATAGAGGGCAATCCTGAGCAGAGGATAGAACAAGTAAAAGCGTTTGTTCTAGTGGATCCTGTCCATTCATGAATTAGGCCCCCTGCATGCTGGGTGTTTCTGTCCAGCACTATCAGCCTATAGATGCTGAACCTGTGCATTAATGTGTACATATGAGTATATCAGTGGTGTCTGGCTCTGCAAAAAACAACTTGCTAGACACAACTAATATACCGTACAGTACATGTACCCAGCCTTAAATAGTCACTATTTTTTCACACAACTTTTCATAAATCAATAGGACAAGCAACCACAATAAACTTTGTAATATGTCTTATCAAAGAGAAATGTCTAGTTATAATGTTATCATCTGTTTAGCTCTATCCCTCTTTCCCCCTTGCTAAGTACTTTTCTCATTGAAATATTCTTTGAATCCATCCAGGATAGGTCAGCTGCACTGAAGGATCATATTACACATGCCAATACAGGTCTATGGAGAGGGGAGGGGGTTGGAGTGAGTAAGAGCTGAGTGGGACAGAGGAGACAGGCACAGGCAGAAAGACTGCTGCAACTAAATAGGAAATTTATATCTTAGCAAAAGTGCTTTATTCACAACAATATGTAATGTTCTCCATGATCCAGGGGCTGCTTTTGAGTGAGCAAGAGAAGGTTAGGAAGCAGATTCTCCTCTACTTTCTGTGTGCAGTGGATAAGAGCAAGTCTCTACCCATCATATGTAAGGAGAACTGCAAACTAGGCATTCAGCAAGCACAGAGAAAAACTGCCAAAAAAGGGCAAGAAACAAGTCATATAAGGGCAGGGAATAGTGCTATTCCTGATGTACACACACTGTACTATAGATCAGTGCAAAGTTTGTTAAAAGATTAAGTGCACTTTACAAGGGCCAGTGATTACAGGCAATTATTGAAAAGGAGCATTCCTAGAAACGCTTGTTCCTAATAATTGCCCAGTCTAAAGGTGCTGCCAATCAGTCAATAAACGAACACTCGATCGTTCACCGGGTGAAAGCATTGCTGATGTGGATGCTAAATCACCATTCCTGGTCATCATATCATGCTGTCTGTACAACAATCTACTGCCAGAAACAATGACTGTATATGGAGATGAGTGATCACTCTTCCTTACACAACAGAGGTGACTGCAGTATGTAAATGCAGCTTTCAGCTCTTGTAACAAGCAGGAAATTATCAGTAATGAACGATTCATTCCCAATAATTGCCTGCTACATAGTTACATTTTTGCCAATGTTGGGGAAATCAGGGGGCTGTTTGCTGGGGGTCTAGGGAACTAGACCTGGGAGATAGCTCTTATATGTAAGTGTCTTATCTGTTATAAGAAAACCCCTCTAAGAAATTATACTGCATTATACAGTATAAAAAATATGGTACCCTATAGATCAATCATTAAAATAATATTTGCTTGTAGAATCAATGCTTGGTCCATCCAATCATCCTTGCCTGGTAATGAAGGACCCGCTCTTCTTTACCATGCTCCCTGCAAATTGAGAAAAGTTCATGTAATTCTCAGGTTATTTGGCCAGTTACTTGGTTGTTAATGTGAATAAAGATGGTTTCCATCATGGGGGCGATACCAACTAGCACTGGGAAACCCTTAACTGTGGTTCTTTTAGCAACTGCAGCATTTATCTCTTTATTACAATACAGAATGCCAGAATTTAATTTCTATTAAAGTTACTATCGCAACTCCTAAATTTTCACTCAAAAAATGTAAAATGTCTGGTGGAAAAAACTGTAACATATAGGAATTCCAAGTCTATTATTCATTGACATCACTTGCTCAGCAAAATATTGTATAAACTCAAATAATGAATGATGCACTCTAAGCAGAATTCAATGGCATGAACTATGGACGCATCTACCTGCCAAGTGTAGACAGTGAAATCAGAGCTGTTTCCTGAAAAGGTTGACTGTTGCAGCTTTACCCGCCGGCCTGGAAAAGTTAAGGATACTTGGAAAAAAAGGTGTGTTTCTCCATAATAGCCGGAATGTGATTGTGCACCCTTGGGCAAAGACGTGAGTGAAGGACAAAGGCATTGAAATGAACTCTGACTGGATCCTTCCGGCTTCTCAGGCCATGACAACACTTTATTCTTCATATTTATCAAAATATTAATTAGAAGGCAATTCTGATGTTTCTTGGACCTGAGTTATAAGCAATAAAAACCCTTGAGCAAGTTTCAGTATAATGTGAGCTTCACAGATAACATAATTAAAACAGGCCAAGACGTGGATATAAATATTTATTGGGCTCTAATGTATTATCAGTCTATTGTCTATAACATGAGCTTCTTGCTGTCAGAATTAACTATGTAATATATTTTATGATGTATTCATTTATTTTATGAATTATCTGATGATTAAAGTGGCTGTGATGGGAGTCCTATGTCCCCAGTAGAGATGAGCAAAGTTTTAGAAAATTCTATCCGGCTGCTTCACCAAATTTAACAACAAAAATTGCTTTGTGACTAATTACTTAGTCACAAAGAACATTTTTTGTAAGTGGCAGGTGCACTGACAGGGAGCTGCAATAGCGCCGCCCCCATCATTGTACCCCTCAGATGCCGCGTTCATACATGATTGCGGCATCTGACTGTAAAAACAGTGTAAAATGAACATTAAAATGAACATTAAAAAAAATTAAATCAAACTTACCACCTCCATTTGCTCGTGTCGGGCCGGCGTCCACCATCTTGCTTGAAGATCTGGTGCATAATCTCGCGCGGCCTGAGATGAAGTCATCACGCCTGCCAGCCTGGTGATCTTTTACGTCACTGCTCACGGGATCACGGGATTTCGGCTGAGATCTTCAATCAAGATGGCGGCTGGACCGTCGCAAGCAAATGGAGGAGGTAAGTATGTTTTTTTTTTTTTAACATTATTTCGGGTTAAATCATTTCGCTACTACGAAGCACAAGGAAATTCGGCTTCGCAGCGAATCAAATTTATCCTAAAATTCGGATCGAATTCCACTTCCCTGTCCTATAGTGTGGCAGGTCGAGCATCTGCCCTGCCGCTCCATTCATTCTCTATGGGACTAGAGGAGATAGCTGAGTACAGCGCTAGGACATCCATATCTGGTCAGTGGGGATCTGACTCCTTGCAACTCCTCCAATAGCAATTTTAAAGAGGACAATGGTGGCCACCAGACTGTAGCCTCACTCCACATATTCTAGTATTGCTTTATTCTATTTTTAATTTTTTTTTACTAGTCTCCTATGCTCTTGAGCAATGAGTACCAGTAGTTTGGGTTCCTCATATGCATTGTGAAGGGTAGCCTTGCTGTTATAGAAATCAGCTCTACGTGCACTGACTTCCTGTTGAGAAGGCAGAGATATAGGGGGAGGGAGAAAGCAACATCAATGATGAGGCAGAAGGTGTGTCTCAGACTACCTCAGACTCACTGTAGGCACTGAAACTATAGTGTAGACACAGATCACAGCTCCGTCCTAATGGACATAGGCTAAAAAGCCACCAACCTGCAAGGATGGGGGAAAATAAATAGTAGTGACTTCTGCTATAGTTACTAATTTACATATCAGTTTTTAGCTCCTGACTGGAGAGTTGCTTTAATTACAGAATCTGCATTAAAATCTCAGGTTGTTATGGGCAACACCTCTTTTCTAATCTACACTATTTAAGTAACCCACCCTATAGCTTTCTATAATAGAATTCACCACCAGCTATCTACTTCGGATGTCGCACCTCTGCCCTGAGAAGATTAACACAACACACCTGCAAGGTAGTGAAAAACTCTTACAATAGATCCATCTTTCAAGTAGCATTAAGTGGAATGTTTGCTCTGACATGAACTGGTTGGGAGCCACAAAGCAACATGTGACTGGAGCAGGGCAGAAGTTATTAGGAAATTGCAAAACGAGAGATTTCATGTTAATCTGTGATATTAGAGGGAACTTATTTGTGAAATGGCTTTGGAAAAAAGTCAAAGTAGCAGAAGAAGGTTCAATTACAAAGGTAAGAATAGAGCGGTTTGCTATGTAAACAATCATGGGTTTAATACCGATCGTCTAGAAATAACAGTTTAGTTAAATTTATACCTCTGATGGCTTAATTACTGGTACGGCTTCAGTATTGTAACTGGAAAGTCTGCTTGTGTTAGGTTTCCCCGGCCGCTATGCCAAGGGCCATCATATCCTGCCATTTGACAAAAGTATGTGTGTAGCACAAGCCTTAAAATGGTGGCCACTAAAATTAAAATGCTTCACCAATGTCATCACAAACCATTGTTGCTCCTCTTTCGAACTCTTGTGGGAGAAAATGGCAGCCTTATGCCGTGGTCCAGCTTGTTTTCAAAAATTGTTGTGATTTTGGATACAGAGTCACTCAGCCAATATGGCTGCTCTGAGCTGGACCCTCCCTTCTAATGGTCCTCATAGTACCTACAATGGCCAGATATGTAGTAGTACTTTAGATGGTAATCAAAGATGAACTTTTGACATGCATTAGTATAAGCCTATGTAGCATCTCCTTTCCCCTCTCATAGCCCTTAGGCTTTTAGTCTTTTCCAGTACAGTGCACCATACTTTTTGTTTTTTTAAGGAGTCATGGATCAGGAAACCGTTATGGCAAGCACCTTAGGAATGCTACCAGCACACAGAATTGTGTCCACTAATTAACCTTTGATGGGATGGCCTTTACCAAAAGACAGCCTATGCTGCACAAAGGCTCCCCTTAAAACCACAGTGCAGATGTAGATGCTGTAAGCTGCTGTTAACCGTTTGCCTGTCAAATTCTGCACAGAATAGCCTTTTTTACCCAGCATCTGGTAACATCTCTCTTTCTGCCAAATGCGACACAGATCACAGACGATCTCTGAAATTAGAGATAGTGGTTAGCATGTAGTGAAGCCCCTCTTAATCAGCATGCATCGTGGGAACAGCACAAGATGAGGTCCCAGAAACAGCCCATTGTCTGAACAAGATTAAAGCCCAAAAAGCCGTATTGTCTACCAAGAGGATAAATCTTCCCGCTGTCACTCAAGAACTGAATTAAATTCTCCTTCATTTCTATAAGGGGCTTATCTGTACTGAATAGATTGTTGCATCACAACCATAAGGGAACATATTAAGTCCTGTCCTTTATCATACATCCTGGTGATGAATACCTTGGTATGAGGGATAATGTTCAATTAGAGGACTGTTGTACGCTATTAGAAGGTATAAGTAAAGGAAGACGCCGTTAGAGCCTCCTGCTTAATATTTTGGCTCTCAATTAATGTGAACGTCTGGTGTATCCTTCAGAATCCAGTTAGACCCTTTATCTACATTAAGATCCTTTGGGTGTAAAACTTTTAAAAACGTGGGATGTAACAGTTTGGACTACAAATGACTGAGTGACACTGAAGGGGTCATCCAATTTAGGAAACCCATTTTCATACACCATATTAGGCAGTGTTGAATTAGTAAGGGTAGGTGCGGTCTTCTGTTCTCGATCCTCACCTCTTGGCCAGAGCGTAGAGTCGTAACAAAGATCATCTCTCATTGTGGAGGACCCATCTTGCATTACACAGACATCCCATAGATTTAAAGTAGAACTATATAAGTCTTATTTTCCCCTGTGGTGGCGCTGCAGGGAAACTCTTGCTGGCAGGAATACCCATAGATTAGAGCCAATTGCTGGGGGTCCAAGCATGGGGCAGTATGCGATCTTCTTATTGTCAAGGGAAACCTCACAAGGAGAACTCCTTTAACATTGTTAAATTCTCCACACATGTAACAATGATGATTAACAGGTATAGACTTCTTCCATGACAAAGCTGTCAAGCAGTAAGATTGTGCTCTGGCATTGGATTAGGTGGGAAGATAGAGGCCAAATATAGCCTAATGGGGGCTAAGATGAAAAATGCAAGTATGGAACATAGAGTTAAAATTTTAGTGAAGTTAGGAGTTTCAGATAAGTATCATGTCAATGTTTTTCAGATATAAATTTAGATCCCATAAAACTATATTGTGATCTAGGTTTGGTTCTGCAGAATCATGGAGTGTCAGGATCTTGCAGCCTCCACATGGACCCTAAAATATGGAAACTGGCCTTAACCTGTAAAGACTGCAATGGATCCAGAAAGTTAAAAGCAAGCACATTGGCCCTATCTCTTCAGATTTTCACTTTCCCTTTTCCTTCTCCTAGCCATGTTCTGAAATAAGATGATTTACAATATCCACTCTGCATGTGAGCCATAAACCTAGCTTTAAAAGTATACGTTCCATCTTGTAATAACCCAGCACCAGATTATGCATTTTATTGCTTAACTGTGTCGTACATAGAATACACAAACTATAAAATGTTACATTGGAGAGATATCGCCCTAAATGACCCATGTAAAACGTTCCGTTACACTTCACGACTTGCAAAATTAATCTTTTATTTTGACAGTCATTTTTTTTTTACTATTAAAACACGGACAGCTTTACAACAGGCCAACAAACCTTCCCGGAGCGCGGGTTTGAAACTCTGTGCAAAACAAATGGGAACTTGAGTAGATATTAATAGACTCATGTCATAAAGAAAACCAGATTTCTCTCTTACTTTTCCCCCTCTTTTACTACGATTTTGCTTCTCGATAGCTGAACATAATACCAGCTATTTCTTAGTTATGCCCTGAATACATTGGCTTGTGTACAAAAAGTCCTTGAAATTAAATGCTGGATTGTGAGCATTCTCGAATCGAATTAAGAATGTAGCCAGCTGGAGTTGACTGTAAAGTTGAAGTTTCTTTTTCATTTAAGCGTATAGCATTGCAAGTTCGACTAATATATTCCTATTCCGCTGAACTTTATTCTGTTAGTTATTCCGTTTTAATGCCGCGCTCCCTTTTCATTTGTGATTTTCCAGGATTTAACCTACACGATTACAGAGGACATTAAATGTTGGGGATTGCACATTTTGCTAAGTGCCAAGCGGGATTTTCTGCATCCTACATAAGATTTCCACTTAGCAGGGCTTACCGTGCTCTTGTACAAATCTCTGCTTCTAGAAATCGGAATCATTGTTTAGAACGGACCCTACACCTGCTTACCAGATTAATTTAACTAAGTGAAAATAGAGTGCCAGTGAAACAATGGGGTGGGAAATGTGTCAATGTCTCCCACTCCTCACAGTTTTTACTGTGCTAGGCTAGAGGTATTACACACTGTGCAACGTGGGGGAGTCCAGGACTCAAGTGTCTTATTCACACAGCAGAGTCAGCTAAGTTTTTGGATGTGATTTATTTTAAAGCAAAACCAAGAGTGGATCCAGAAGGTCTTTCCTTTATTCTCCATGCAGATGAACATTATAAGGGTCAGTTTTGTAATGGGTTGAGATGGCAAAAAGTCCACAACATTGATGTATTTATGTGGTCATAAAACTTCTACTACTGAAAGATGTTTAGATGTTTTGAATCCATTTCTTGTGGCTTAAGATTGCAATAAAAAACTGCACTGGAATTTTCGGCCACGGTCCATGCAATGAAAAGGAATCCAAGGCCCATGCATGGAATATTATTCTATGTTACACGCAAGGACTATTATTCAATGGCCCATGCAAGGAATATCAGGCCAAAACTTGAATGAGACAGAGGTGCTTTAGTATATGCCATTGCACCATAACATTTTTGTAATCACTAAATAAATTATACTTTTGCTGCTATCCTTAAAAAAAAAAGCCTATACAATGTAATAATATATATGGAGCCGAATTTGTAGACTTGTGGTTTAAATTTTACCTCCCATATGGCAAGTGCTGGATTCAAAACCTAGCAGTGACATCTAGAAAAAAACAACACGTAACTGTATAAGCATAAGGGAAAGTATGGAGAGGGCTCACATGCTGAGCTAGTTCCATACACAGTGGGTGCTGGCATGAGAATATGGTGATGGAAAAAATAAGGTTTTTATTTTACGGCCATAATCATACTGACCTGTGAAATAAGGCCACAGTGAGCTCCATAAACACAAAACCCCAAAGAACATTGTGAAATTATGTTGTTTTTTTTTCAATTTCACCTCACAAAGATTTTTTGCCCAATCTTCCAATACCAAGCTATGGCAAATTAAATGGTGGCAATAAAAAATACAACTACTAAAATACAAAAAAGAAATAAAATAAAAAATAAAAATACAACTACAACCACAAAAAATGTGGAATGTGGGGAGGAAAAATTTAAAAAAAAACAAAATGGACCCAGTTCTTAAGGGGGTTAAAGAAAATCACCCAGCATTTTGCTAGAGGTATCGGCTACTAGTTTATGTTGCCCTTAGGATGTCATAGAACTGGTGATTCCATTTAAGATGTGTGTCAAAATTTCACTAGAATTTTGGTGTGGAATAATCTAATAGGTGATATAAACGTAGACAGTATAAGGGTGCTGCCACACGTGCAGGCCTTTTTATGCAGTTTTTGAAGACAAAATCAGGTGTGAATTATAATAGGAGAGAACATATTTGGGTTTTGGCTTCAAAAAGTGCATCAAAAAACCTGATCGAGTGGCAGCACCCTTAAGGTGCACCAAATTTATCGACCAGCATCAGCTACAGTGATAATCTGGTGCATTTATAGGCTGGCAAGCCTACATTATTAGGACTGTATTACACTGGCTGATGGTCAGCTAGATCATTGCTAATGAGTGTTCATAGGAACCGTTGGTAGCAATGATCTGGTTGTGTAATACAGCCCAAAAGTGTTACCGATTACTCGATGAACGAGAAAATGCTCATCCATTGGGCAATCAAGATTTTTAGACATCCTTAAAAATCATTGCTTGTCTCTAAAATGTTTGTATTATTTAAATATATAATACATTTATTGCATCCATCAGGCAGTTTTCGAGCAAAGCACCCCCTATTATGACTAACAGCACATCTGTATCTAATCTGAAAAGTACAGCCAGGGTGATATGTCCCTTGTAAATCTTTGTACCATTGCCTTAATAATATGATAATCCCTCATAGTACTGTGAATAAGCTTTCCAGACAGAATTTCTTTTTCAGGATGACAGCCTGTGTATAAAACCATATGCTACAAAGTAATGAATTTTTTTTTACAAACCATTGTATTATTTTAACATTGTTATATCATTACAACCAGTGAAAATGGGCAAAAGTGATATTAAAGAGTAATGTTAGCCAAATCTAGTGAAAAGCGATGGCTAATATCATCAGGGAAGAGAAAGTTGTTTGAGACAAGAAGAGCTAATGATCAAATGACTACTCACAGGTTCTAGCAATTGGTGGAGGGGTGTTATAACCTCTCTCATTTTTGAGATTGCCTACTTTAACAGTTGAAAAAGACGGGAATGGGAGCATGCTAGATTTGATAGCCAGGTGGTCAAGTTTAAAGGTAAAGTTAAGAGAATGACTTTGACAAAATCTCAGCCGTTTTCATGAACAAGAGTTTGCCAATATAATAAGACATACTATATAATGTACCATAAATCAACACCTCAACAGAGATACACTAATAGGAAAGTCTTATGTTAAAGGATTGGTCTATGATAATCTCTTATTCTTCGTAGGGTCTCCCAAAAATTAACTATTTGCATTAGAGATGAGCGAATCTTCCAAGATTCACTTTGGCGAATATTCGCTGAATTTTTTAAAAGATTCGTCTTGGATAAGATACGATTTGGTTCAAGTTGCGTAAAAAAATATTTGTCTTCTGCGAATATTCCCGCAAAAACGTACGCATGAGTGTACAAAGTGCGTACAAAGCTTTAGTGTACTATTGTCTAGGCCCACAAAAATAACGCATATACAGTAAAAGTACTCTACTTAAGTGAATACCTACGCATTAGTGTACAAATTATTAGATTTGTAGCATTAGCGTACAAATTATATTATGCGTACGTAGCGTTAACGTACAAAGATTTAAGAAGAATCTTCCGAAGCAAATCTGAAAAGATTCGGATTCGCTTCGTTGTAAAAAAAAGCGAAGATTTGTATTGAATCTACGAAGCGGCGAATAAATTCGCTCATCTCTAATTTGCATGATGTTTTGCTGCAGGGACTCTCTGTGATCTGCGGTAATCTGTGGGGGAATCAAGTGTTTAACTTCTCAGCAGCACTACCACAGGAAACATTAGGCATTACATAGTCCTTATTCAAAGTAATGAGCTGGCCACATAATGTATGGACATGCCAGGTCCTCCAGAGCGAGATGCGTTCAGTAGCTACTCGTATTGTGGCTAATAGATGGTAGTCCTTTTTGCGGGACTTCACTTTATTAAATCAAGATTCCAAAAAAGGATATGAAATAGGGTTTTCTAGAACACATAAGTCTTCCTTGGAAATGAAAAACCACCATGACTGGTTCACTGAATGACTCTTTAAAACATAGACATGGTTGTTCTGATGGTACATACTGTCAATTTCCTTTCCCTGACGATAAACCTATACCAGGCTTTCAAACTACTTTTGGACTAGAGACGGTTGTTATACCAGGCCAACCTTAACACAATTACTTGGTGTAGGGTGAGTGATGTTGAGTTTAGACTAGGTTTCAGCCTCAGTTTAGTCATAGGAATACTCAACAGATACTACATTTATCACCCTGTCCGTCCATTGCAGTCTTTTTTTTCCACACTTTTTAGACTTGGTCAACAAATGTAAATTAAGAAAGAATTTTAAGTTTGTATGAAAAAGTACCGTTATTTTATATATTTATAATACATTGTATTTCCTTTCTATTCCATCTATAAAAACACAGCAATTACTTAATCCATCCTGGTCTATTTGTTACTTTTCCTTTGCTCTGTTCATTATTACAGAAGCTGAGTTACGAAAACAATTAGATCTGTCCCTCAGTAATGGAGTCATCTATCTACAGGATGGGGTTCTGCACTTCTTTCACGGTGTGCTAATTTAGACACTTTCCAACACACCCATTTTGTCTCAAGTGATATCCACAATTTCCTCCTCCCTTCTTGACAATGGTATCTGCAGACAGCAATGTTTACATTTCTTTAATTTACGCTGAGTAAAATATAGCAACAAGACGCAGTAATTCGATAGTAGAATTTTTGGACTCTGTTGGTGAAAGATATGGACTTGGACAATCCTAATGGATAAATATTTTCAGAATTCTTTTTGCTATTTTAGTGAATTCTAAATGATCACTCAATAGTTACCATGTTGCTATTTTAATGCTGAGAAAATATTTGGGTGAAAAGTGACCTAACATAAAGACTGAGTAAGCTATACTTATTTTTGGAGAAAGCGAAGATGGATGTCATAATGAAACATGTGAGCAACTTTACTGCAAAACAAACATCCAGGGAGTTGTAAAAAGGAGATTGAGTCAGTTTTTCTTGAATTAAAGGTACTGTTTAGGGAGCAAAAATTATTGGGAAAGATCCCAGAGTGGGATAAAAAATTAAAAGAGGCATTACTCACCCCTCACTGATCTACTCCAATTCCAGTACTCCACAGTCCTCTGCTTCCTGGTCCCTCACAACACACAGTAAATGCCGGAAGATGGCTGCTTGCCCAATCACTGGCTGAGGTGGGTCACCACTCAGGCTTGTGATTAGCTAAACAGGTCACTCCTAGCATTTCCTGCATGTACAGATGCAACCAGGAAGCAGAGGACTGAATAAGCATTGTAACGGGAGTAGGCACAGATTGGTGAGTCTGAGGTTGGGCTTTTTTAATCGTTTTATCCGTCTTTGAGACCTTTTCCAAAAACAGTTATCATCTTGACAACTCCTTTAAAGACAATATATAGCCTAAAGAGTTTTATTTGTTTAAAGCGACACTTCCATTAAAATTTGTTTTTATAACATGTTAACAATCTACATGTGAATATTTTCTTTATAATAAAAACAAGTGGGTGGTTTTCTGGATCTAATTTTTTTGAAGTCATTCCACGCATTCTACTCAGTGCCGGATTGGGAATTAAAAGTGGCCCTGGTGGCCATGAGAAGGGCTTGAGTGGCCCTCGTAGGGATCAGCCCACCAGGAAATTTCCCTGTAAGGTCTATGGCCAATCCGCCCCTGATTCTACTTTCTGTCCTGGCTCTTAAACTTACTCTTTGTTTGGACATTTACTATGGCACTATGTCAGTCTTGCTTAAGCGTTGTATTAGAATTAACAGTGTGGCTGACGATTGTTGGGAGGGAAGCGTTTCTTTTCTTGGCAA
This sequence comes from Rhinella marina, assembly GCA_900303285.1. Lineage (NCBI taxonomy): Eukaryota > Metazoa > Chordata > Amphibia > Anura > Bufonidae > Rhinella > Rhinella marina. The sequence continues at coordinate 426,131 of ONZH01021005.1, read as the reverse complement.
TCACCTGCTTGTTAGCGGAAGAGACTACTACTATTAAATGCAGTAATCTCCTGCATAGTATGGGGAGGTTGTGATCGCTAATGCCATTGCTTGTCCCCATACAGAATCATTGTTTGCCGGCAGCAGATCACGATTAGACAGCATGATCTGCCACCAGCAAACAATGATTTTTAAACATGCTTAAAAATCTGGATTGCCTGCTGAACAAACGCTTGCTCGTTCATTGGGTAATCAGCGGCAGTATTACACTGCCAGATCATCTCTAATGAGTGTTACTACAAACTCTTTTTCAGTCAGACCATTATTGCAGCCGTAGATAGCCCCCTTCCCCACCTTAACAGGTAGTTCACAAGTTACACTATTATGTGCAGTACTGTACCGTGAGCATCTTTATCTAGACCTATCAAGGTATCAATAGAGCTGTCATATTGTTATTCCAATTCTATGCTTACTATTATCAAGAGGATTAACCTTCAGGTAATATTTTCCCCACATAACAGCAGGGGAAGGCAAAGGATTACCTATCTACATAACAGATTTTATCATTTGTGTTGACTGCTATACAAGGTTAATATTTTGCATGTAATTTTTAATGCCATTGTACTGCCAAAATAAAAAATACAAACGGCCAAAAATGCTAAAAAAATTACTCCATTCTAATGGAAATGTCCCTTTAAAGGGAATGTCCACTCTGAACAATCCTTTTTTCTTTGAATGAGGTGATAGTAGCATGATCAATGTTGGGACCCCATGTAATCAGCTGTAAAGTGTGAGAAAAATGGTCAGCAAGGTTTTCACCACACTGCCACCATAAGTTGCATATCTGTCATTTCATCAGTGGGCTGTTAGTGTAAAGCACTAGGGAGAAATGCTCTCTTAGTAACTCATCTCTAGCTGCAGCACAGATGTCCTGTATGAGGAATCCCCTTTGTATGAACTGAAAATTTATTAATGGATATATGGAAATCACTTTTTAATCAATATTCCTCTGTACCTCTCAGTACTTTGTGTCTTCTGACTCATGGTGCATGGTGAGAGGGGGCTCCAGCTCAGTTTGGTGCAACCTTCATCCCCAACAGATTGTCTTACCCTGTCGCTTTTTGAGAGAAACTCCAACTTCTTCAAGCTTTAGTAGGTCATAGTTATTGGTACCCTTGTCTTTTACAAGAGACCAAACAAGTGCTGGGTTCTCCTATCCTGGAGAATGGAAAGTTGTAGCATTCATCATTAATCATGAATTTTGGTGCATCCATGATATAAAGCCCCCTGCCCACCTATACAGAGAACTTAATAAATGCCTTTGCTGTAAACAAGATAATAATACAAGATCATGGTGTTTCAAAATCATAGGCAATTTTTCAATGCCCAAAACAAGGGTTTGTTGCGTGTGCACTTTCACACTGTAGTCATCCATAGCGATTAGCCAACAATTAGCTTTCCTTGGTCTATACCATGGTAGACCATTGATAGTAGCCCTCGATTGATTGTCGTGATTCTTTTGCACCTCCTATCACAAATTAGCACCTATGACAGTGTATGAGACACTAGAAGAGAACTTGTTAATTAGTCGCTTGATACATTACATAGGCTCAAATGGGAATGTCTAAGAAGCCTCCGAAACAACCTAATTAAGATAGGAATATTTTAAATAGGATTAATGGGGATAACACAAGTGCCAATGTAATCAGATGCAAACTTACAGTCTATAATATCCTTACAATCCTTTCCGTGTGATAGCGATTTGTATTACATTAGAAATGAATAGATTAAGTGGAGATTCCTGTGGTAACGTTGGTGATTCCACTCCCAGGCTCGGCCTACTTGCAGTAATTACATTCTTATCTCGCCTTAAAAAGCAGCATGCTAATTAGCGGCTAAACCATCCTGAGCTCATTAGGGCACTCGTAGGTTAGCATATTGACATAGCTAATCACATGTCTTTTCTTTAAGGGCGCCATTCATACTGTTACTTTTAAAGTTGCAATACGCATGCCTTATGTCAGCCAATCACATTCCCACTTCTAAGCATCATTAAATGTTAACTAGATGGAGATTAAAACGGCAGTAAATGGGTTTTAAGAGGCTGCGGAGGCACTGAATGAACGGTGTATATGGTCTGAGTTAATGGGGATGACAGATGCTTAGAAATGTTGGCGAATTGATTCTAAATACAGGCTTTATGGCTTCAGCTGCATATATGTTAATTCATTTCACTTGCTGAAATTGTGAGAGAAGAAAAATGTCAAATTCAATTGAGTTTTAGCTGTATTTTTATTGTGTTTTGGAATAAACTGGATTAGTATGCGCTGTCAAGAATATATGTACTCAGCATTGTGTAAAGGTTTTAGGCACGAGTAGGTAACAGTCTAAATCAATATTTGGTGTGATCACTCTTTGCCTTCAAAAAACAGCATCAGTTCTTCTAGGTACCCTTGCACACAATTTTGGGAGGAACTCAACAGGGATCTTGGAGAAATAACCACAGATCTGTGTGTGTAGGCTTGATCAAATCCTTCTGTCTCTTCATGTAATCCCAGACAGACTCAATAATGTTAAGGACTTCCAGAACTCTTTGTTCTTCTTTGCACTAAAGATAGTTCTTATGACATTGACTGTATGCTTGAGGTCATTTTCCTTCAACAGAATAAATTTGGGCCTATCAAATGTATCCCTGATTGTATTGAATGATGGATAAGTATCTTTCTATATTTCTCAGCATTGAGGACATTAAAGGGAATTTCCTGGATTTTCAATATAGGTCATCAATATGTGATTGGTGGGGGTCTGACTCCCAAGACCCCTGCTAATCAACTGCATATGGAGGCCTTGGCACTCAGTGAGTGCTTAAGTCTTTTTCTAGGCCATGTGACATCAGATTCATCCGTCACATGGCCTAGGTGTAGCTCAGTCCCATTCAGGTGAATGGGGGTAGGCTGTGGTACCAAGCTCAGCCAGTATCAAATGGACAACACTGTGCTTGGAGGCTGTGGCATTCAACGGAGCGCCGTGGCCTCCTCAAACAGCTGATTGCAAGATTACAGGAGTTAAGAAAGAAGGGAGAAAGCCCCTTTATTCTTTAACAAATTTCCAACTCCATTTGCTGGAATGCAGACTCAAAATTTGCAAGGAACCTCTACCATGCTTTTTTGTTCCCTGCACACACTCATTACTGTACTGCCATTTTTCGGCATCCCAGTGCTCATGTTTTTGTGCCTACGTAGTTCAGTCGCTTGGCCTTTCCACTTCGAAGATGTGGCTTTTTGGTTGTAGTTCCAATATGAAGACCACTTCTGGTCAGAATTCTCTGAACAGTAGATGGATGTACCTGGGTCCCACTGGTTTCTGCCAGTTCTGAGATGATGGTACTACTGAACATATTTTAATTTCAAAGGGAAGTAAGCATGATTTGTCTTCCATCTGCTGCATTAAGTTTCCTTGGCCAACCACTGTGTCTCTGGGCTTCAATGTTGCCCATTCCTTTGTGCTTCTTCAAAAAAGCTTGACCAGCACATATTGAAACCCCAGTATGCTTTGAAATATTTGCCAGGGAGAGACCTTACTAATGCAGTGTAACTATCCTTTGTCTTGTTGAAGATCATTATCACCAGTTTGGTATAGTTGGTTAATTATACTTGACTATAATCCTACAAAGTTCCATATCTGCTTTAAACTTTTGCACAATACTGTACACATATACCCTCTATCTCTCTCTATCTCATAAGAAACAGTGGCAAGTAACTCCCGGGGCTGTCTTCTGTTGGACATTTGGAGCCTGGAAGTATTAAGGATCTTTTGTTTTGTTAGGGGCCAGGCACTTTAGTGGGCCAGTCAGACTCTGGATTGAAGTGTAAAGCAGTGAAAAGATGTAGCCGAGGATAAATGATTGCTATGAAATGGTTGGACTAGGGGAGTAATGATGTTTGATTTTGTCACGATTACTGTAAGCAGTAACTGAGTTCAAGACAAGAATTGTGAAGACATGATAATTTTAGTATCACTGTGTTCTTTGTGTTTAACCTTCTTTTCCATGTTATTTCTTAACTTTATATTTAATTCTTCATTTATGCCTTCCATTCCCTCCCTCTGTCATCAAAAATAGCAGAGTGGAAATGGGCCCCATTTTGCTTCCTTTGTAGTTATATAACAAAGCACAAACTGGAACTCCTAAAACATTTGTATTTTAATAGGTATACATTAAAAGGACCGTCATAATGCGGTACCACAAGATGAGCAAATAAAGGAAAGATGCGCTGGAGCCAACAAAGACCCTAGTCTGACCCTGTAAGGCCCTAGGGTAGGCCCTTTGCCCAGGGATACCTCCTAATGGTGGGGGTACCCTGTCCCCGTACCTAACCTGCAGGCCCTAGAGAAACCCCTAAACACTGCAGGACTAGGGGTGAATTGAGATATGACCCCAATTTTTTTTCTCTGCATTTAGTTCAGTATTTTTGCCATACCACCTGTTTTGTTTTATCTATATCTCTGTACATCTTTATTTTAGGTTCCATTTGTGGACCGCTTTATCGGGTCTGTGGTGGCAAGTATATGTCCCAGTTGGGAGTCTATTTTCTGGGGGTGTTCCTACTTCATCCAGTTCCCTGTTTGTATATTGTTCGTTTACTTCCCCCTGAGGAGCCCAGATGTGGGCGAAACGCGTTGGGGTTATTGTCTGTTTCTATTTATTGGGGTCATATCTCAATTCACCCCTAGTCCTGCAGTGTTTAGGGGTTTCTCTAGGGCCTGCAGGTTAGGTACGGGGACAGGGTACCCCCACCATTAGGAGGTATCCCTGGGCAAAGGGCCTAGCCTAGGGCCTTACAGGGTCAGACTAGGGTCTTTGTTGGCTCCAGCGCATCTTTCCTTTATTTGCTCATCTTGTGGTACCGCATTATGACGGTCCTTTTAATGTATACCTATTAAAATACAAATGTTTTAGGAGTTCCAGTTTGTGCTTTGTTATATATGTATTGGTGTCTCCAGAACGATTCATCTGGTTGTATCTTCCTATTTATTAGTGAGTTTTGTGACTGTCTTTGTAGTTATATCTATGGGTTTTTGGGGGCTCAACCCCCCCCCTTCTTCCCTATACACACAAGGGTGCTTTAGGATCTAATCAATAGTAGAAGAATCCATTTTTTAAGTAGTTCCCAAATTCTTACTGCATGTGTCCTGATTGATTCTGTGTTACAAACTTAGCCAACATTAACTTGACTGGCTTGTGAATTAATACAGCAAAACCACATTACAATAATACAACAATTCTGGTGTGCCTGGAGTCAAGATAATGCTGGCTACATCTGTACACTTACAAAGCTCTGACGCTGCTTAGTAAGCAGGGGTAAAAACTGAATATTCTTCTGTTACACTGAGATTATTATCCCCACAAATAATTAGAGCAGAGTAAAAGATGATACATCCGCAACCATGAAGAGGACTATGTGAAAGACTAAAATTTATCTCTGTGAAAGATTCATTCTGTCCTCGCACACAGATGGTACCAGCTGGAATGTGACCCAGTAAATAGTCAACACTTGTGCCAAGTTTGCACATAGCAGGCAGATAAGATTTTAGTGACGGATTGGCTACTCATGAGTGCTGGTGAGTCTGTGGTTCTCAAACCAGGGGAATCGGAGCTGGAAAAGTCCCGACAAGTTGTGTTACTGTGCATGTGTTATAGTAAACTGCTTTGAACAAATCAGAAAGATAAATTTCGAAAACTGAGAGGTATCACCATGGGCCATTGTCCCTCAATGCTACTGACACGCTGTGGAGGGAAAGCTGGTGTCTGAAGCAAAGCTTAAAATTTTTATTTTAAATTAGTCTGTGTGGTCAATGGTTTAGTGCCTCTATCCTTGGTGACTGGGTGCGGCCCCAGTGTGCTACATCCAATCATGGATTGCGTGAGGCTTTCAATCTCTGTAATGCAGATGAGCAGATTAGATATCCTTTGACAACCGCTTTATTTCCTGGTAGTCATTTGGTGCGTGAAAGCTTCTAATCATCACATCAGGGTTTTATTGTGATAAGATAGGAACAGCCAGCTGGACTTGCGGTATACTTTGTTATTTGACAGATCTTAGGTCTCAGGTCTTCCCCTAGTAGCCAAAACTGCAAAGAGTGGCTCTCGCTCTAGAAGACACGTCATAAACATATATTTCACATAGGGGCGTGGACATCTGTGGGTTTAGGAAGCCAAACCCCCTCCTTTGAGGGAGCTACCTCAAAAAGGGTGTTGTCCTCAGTTATGGGTGGATTGGCCATAGACCTTACAGGTAAATTTCCCTGTGGGCTGATCCCACGGGGCTGCTCATGGCCCAGCAAGTTGAGGTTTTTGGGGATATATTTTGTGCTGCTGGCAGTATGGTATTGCTGGCTCTGCCTTCCATCAATTTGGATGTTACTACAAAACGGTGTATTTTTTCCAGGGCCACTTTAAGTTCCCAGTCTGCCCCAGTCCTCAGGGGACAACCTTATTCATTGTTAATGTAGAGATTTCACCTCCCCCTACTGACTGTTCTACATTAGTAGTGTGGTTTGTGGTAGTATGGAACTATACAAGGCAAATTCTGTCAAATTGAGGATTGAGCTTTCTTCAACCCTTTTCAGCCAATCAGATCCTGCAATGTTGCCAACCCTGCATTCACATACCAGGAACATCTCCACAAAACTGAGAAATGGTTGTCTGCAGTTAAAAAAAAAATCCTTTTTTTTGCAGCTGCTTTATAATTATCCTCCCCCCAAAAATATATATAAAAATGTACATCCCTGAATAATTTAAGCGAGAAACTGCTAAAGTCATCCTGATACGATCAGTAACAAAATGACTCTAATTTGTCAGAATGAAGACGTTCCCGTCTGTTCGGATATTATGCAAAGCGAGGAAAAATGGTCAGCCTATGGCCCATAAACAACATGAGAGCTCAGGGAACACGCAGTTCTGATCCTTTCAGGTATTCAAGCTTTTGTCTGCTGATATAACGCTCGCCTGTCAGCCCCACGGTCAGAGGCCTAATCTTTTTTCTCGGCGCTCTCAAAAGGACCCAGCACCGCATCAGGGCATCACACTGGCTGCCTTTTCTCCTTCCCTGTTGAACGCAATCACCGGACAACTCCGCTATAATTCACTCCCCGGCCAGCCCTTTGAAAAGGTGGCCGGCCTCAGTACTGTTAGCCCAGCAAGATAAATCATATACTCAAAATTAACTTCCATTGAACAGCAGAGGTGGAAGAAAAGCGGCCTTGTCAGGCAGTGCCCGCTATAGAAAAGATGACTAAGGTTGATAAATGTCGATTCTAATAATTTGAGGGCTGTGATTAAGATCTTATCTAGGCTGGAAATAAATAGAAAAGACTATCATAAAAGGCCATCCCAGGGATCCGTGCTCATGAAGTTGTGAAATTTTTTTTATTTTTTTCTTATTTCTATAAAAGGGATACCAGGAAGGTCTTCACTGAAGGGGAATAAAAAAAAGTTGCATTCATGCCATCATTTATGGGGATTAAACATTCCCCCAGAGAAAAACACATTTTTCACAACTGTGACTGAGAGAAAAAAAAGGAATGAGGAGAAAAAATATCTGCTCTTTTACAGAACTTGGTCAGAGGACAATCACACTTAGTTTGTGGAGGAATCTTGGAAAAAATAGGAAGCCAGGATTCCTTTGTAGGAAGCTTCTTAACAAATGCATTTGCTTATTAGTCCTGCATATTAAGAAGTGGAAATGCTGCAAGGATTCTGGCAGACGTTGTAATACAGAGATTTTTTACATTTTTGTGCCTTTGTTCACATACACTGAGTGGGCTTATTCTGTTTGATCTGTTTTTTTTTATTTGTTTACTGAAATATTTATATCTAATTATGTATTTGGTTGTGGGAAATATTATTACACAGGAATTATAATTTAAAGAGTAAGGAAATTTTTCAAATCTTATCTAATTTTATATCTATCTATCTAATCCTTATCTATCTATCTATCTATCTATCTATCTATCTATCTATCTATCTAACATCTATCTAATATCTATCTATCTATCTATCTATCTATCTATCTATCTATCTATCTATCTATCTAATCTATCTATCTATCTATCTATCTATCATCTATCTATCATATGTCTGTCTATTATCTATCTATCTATCTATCTATCTATCTATCTATCTATCTATCTAATCTATCTTAATCTAGTTTCCTATCTGTCCATCATCTGTCAAATTCCTTTGAATCAGCCATCACTTGGATGTGATAGATCCTGGATTATTACATTACTTGACAGTTACATTAATGTATATAATGCCTAGTTTAGCCATCCAAGTTGTTTTTCGGGCAGTTTTTCTGGAACGAAAGTTTCTACGAATGTTCATTCCTGATGATCTGCCCATGTAAAGGTGTCACATATCACCCAATGACTGAAATGCTCGTTCATGCGAACACCTAAAGTATCATTTCTGGGCAGAAGAGCGTACTGTGTAAACAGTGATCTGCTGCCCAGACACAATGCAGCTGTAGCCACCACTCATACTTATACTGTGGAGGGGATCACTACATGTAAATGCTGTCCTTCACCTCCACTAACGTGCAGACAATTGTTGAGAAGGAATACTTCCTTCCTGACAATCATCTGCTCATCTGTGCAGTTTAAATGTGCCTTAATATATACCTCACTGGTGAGGGTAAAGAAAAGCTTCTGTAGGAGGCCCCAGCATGTAATAAATGATATATCCCTAATTGGTTCTCAAGGCTTAGACCAACATGGCTGCATTTTAGGGTCTTGATCAAAAATGTAAAACCCCAACCTCTGAACCTGTACTTAAAAAAACACTTTTGATATTTCATTGTGGCATATCAAATGTTTTGACACAGAGCGCCATCTCTCCTTGTCACAGGAGACAGACTGGAGACGGACCCATAGTCTATCTACCGAGCCCATGTCCCAAAGCAAGGAGAGACAGCACTGAAATTGGCCTAACATTAATTTGGATTAACAGAATGAAATATGAAATTTCACAGTATTTTTACGGCACTAGCAACATGTCTCAACCGTACTCAGTATGAATAACAAACTACTGAAAGATAATCTGCCTTGTACAAGGTCAGATGCAGTCGACATGGGAATATGGCCAGGTTTGTTGGTGAAGTGTCATGGCTCTAAATCCTATCATATGATCATGTATATATTTGTAAGTTCTCTATCTTATTATTCTTTCTTACACTCACTTCTAAGGTTGTGATGTCGCGCTGTGGAGGACAAAACCCTGCCCACCTGTGTTGACCAATGACTGCATTATTGTAAATGTAAAGCTCATGTTTTACCTCCAAAGTTTTATATCTAACTGAATGCAAAATTGAATAACATATCTTTTTAGCATTTATAGCCACCAGGGCATCATTTTTCAATTACAGAACTCCAAACCTCCCTCTGAGATATAGATGAAGGCGGAGTCACCACTAGATGGAGCCTTGGCACTTACTGCATACTGTTTATCCATTAAAATTAATAATAACAGTATGCAGTAAGCTACTAGGCTCCCTCTAGTGGTAGCCACAAGTAGCCAATTATATAATGTCTATTCAGGGAATTTGGTGCTTAGAATCAGAAAAATGGAGCTCCAAAGTTAATTGCCACAGAATACTAAAGCGTAAAAAACATGATGATAAAAACTGGACATTCAGTAAGTGCACATATAGGTATGTGGCCTGTTTTTTTGATGTGCCAACCACAAATAGTTGTAGCAGACCTCTGTGTAACCTGTGAAACCATTCATCTCCAGTAGATACTCTTATAAATATTGCTCAACTCATGCACTTTTGTATTTACATTGACTTCTATTCGAGGGTGCAAAAAAAAGTCATGCAGCCCACTTAGAGCTGGCATCTCAAGTCACTGGTCGCCCAAGCCAGAGCAGTGGTAGGATTAGTGAATGTTCTGCTGATGGTAGGAAATTTGACGGTTTTGTGTAGAGAAATTGCAATTTGAGCTATTTGCATAAAATTCTCTACTCTAAAGTTCTTTACAGTATTTAGTATTAGATAGGCAGGGTAACATTGGACCAGACAAATGTTTCAGATTTATCACAGTGGCATGATTACACTGCTTCTCTAAGTTTACACCATGTATTGTATAGCTTAGTCTGTGCCACTCTTTGGCACAACATTTTGGTGTGATTTGGCGAATTTTCTATGTGTCGCCATGCCCTACCTCTTTTTGAACCCCTTTAATCCAAGGCACACACCATTTTTGTATGAAGAAAAAAACTGGAGAAGAAAAAAACTGGAGAAAACTTAGTTGTGCCAAACAGTACCATCAATGGGCATTGTGTCTATCATGTTAACTCTTTCAGCTGCCTACATCCAGTACATCCAGCTTCCAGTGCATCAAGTCTCCTTTAATAGTTCAGTTTTGCATAGTCTGCTGTACAGAATTGGCAATTTTCCCCTCCGTCTTTTGTCTGCGGAGCTGAATAATTCCAACCTACTCTCTCATGCATCAGAGTCACAGTCAGAGCTGCAGAATGATAATGACATTTGGGAAAGGAGGAAAAAAAACACCAACTATTTCAGGACATAGAAAATGTTGTGCTTTGAGAACTGAAGGGGAGAGGGAGATGCTAGCACCTGACATGGCATCAGTAAACATGGCCTCTTAATCCTTCCCGGGGAATCATAATCTTCCTTATTAATGACTCTGAGAAACCTGTTCACCCAATAAACCCCATATTAAGAAAGAATACAGTGAGGATTGGAAAGTGACAGATAAAGCAAATACACGGCTCCTAAACAAACAGAGCAGGACAGAAAAGATGACAAATGATGGGATTGTGTCAGCTTGAAAACAGATTGGACTAAAGGCACGTCGGCTGCTGGACTTTGCTCTCCAGGGGATCAATATTCTGTCAGACAAGAGAAGCCTGAGACCTTGTAAATTGTATTTTCTGTGGACAAAAGAGAGATCATGGCAGATATTCGGGATATACATAGCTCAGAGAAAAGCTTAAACACCAAGTTAATAGCAAGGAAAGTCCAACAGATGTTGCTTCAACTGAACCTGATATCTGCCCCATCTTACCAGAGGATCATTAACTTTGGGCCCGTGGAAATGCTCAAGCCAAAGGGCCCAGTCCACAGAAGTTGTCCACAATTCAAGAATATATCCACCAGATAGGACTCACTAAAGATAGGGAAAAGTCCGGGTTAGCTTCTTCCCCATGTCATAAAGGCAGGGAAAGCTTATTCTTCTTAGACTGCTCAATGTTAGCAAACAAGGGAGGGAAGGAGACCAATTGTCATGTTGACCTTCTCTCCTCGAAGGATGAGAATGAGGTGGTGGTGGGGGCTGGCGAATCAACTTGCTCTGGTTGTAGGGATGTGATGATATGATATAAATCCTGGGAAGCAGCCCGAGTTGATCTCTTTTGCCAAATTACTTTAAAGTAAACCTTTGCCATATTGGTTTTGCACTTATCCCCTAACAGTCCTGTTTTTTTGTTTGGGGGGGCGGTCATACAAAAAAGACTAGAGGAAGGTGAAGCTTACTGAAGTTTTAAAGAAAGGGGGATTTCTTGGTGTTTTGGAGCTTTTCCACAGGTGGGAAAGAAGTGTGATGGAAAATGTTAGGTGGTATTACTACTCTTAACCTTAGAGGCGGTTTTTCCAGGATTTTTATATTGATGGCATATCCTCCATTGTGCCGTAGTCAGTGCTGGATCATATAGTGCTGCTCCCATTGAAGTGAATGGGGGTACAGCTGCAGTAACCAGATACATCCACTACACAGTAGAAGGAGCTGGGTAGTTCCAGCCCTGGGGCTACTCAGGGACAGCTGATTGGCAGCGGTTGGGGTGGATCGGACCTCACACAGCTGATATTGCTAATGACTAGGCATGAGCGAACTTCAAGCTTTGAAATTCGAGTTCGGGTTTGGGTATATGGTGAATTGTGGAATGACCACAGACCATAACGCAATTCTATGATGGAATGCATAATGGAATTCCTTCAGAGGCATTTCGTTATGCATTCCATCCTAATAGAAGTCTGTGGCCAGCACAACGGATCCGTCTAGTCTCCGTTATGCAGGACTCACTATGACCAGCTCAGTGAGACGGGCAAAAAAATTAGAAAAAGAACAGATACAGATATGTTTTATTGAATAGCTCAGTGGCTATACTAAAGATTTAATTACATTCAATTAAAAAAGTATTCAGATCCAGGTGCTGCTTTGAAAAGTGTATAATATGTTTCGTGACACAGCCCCTTTAAAGGAATACTAAACCTAGAAATGAGTGCTAAGAGTAAAGAGGAAATATGGTTACCTCCACTGTTTGTGGCATACTGAAGGGTGCAACTTAGCAAAGGAGATGGGCTTAACAATCATTGTCCTACTGCATACAGAGCACAGAGGGGAAGCTGCTGCTCCAGGCAGTTGTCTTACAGCCAAATATAGAACAGTGATGAGGGACAAGGGGAACGTGGCTGAATGCCTGGGTCATGCAAATAGAAGATTTCTTTATATATTTCTCAGTTTTAAGGCTAATAAAAAGCAAAATAGAACCAACAATAGGAATCATTAAGTGAAGGCTAAGATATTGTTTTTTTTTGTGTGTATTTTCTTTTTTTTCTGTTTCTGTAGCACATCAGAATAATAAAAAAAACTACATATCTTAAGAAATCAAAAGTTTGCCAAAAAATTGTCCACTCTCCTGCAATTTAGCATCTTATTAGGGCCCAAGCTGCAGTGGTAGCCTGTTGAACCCTGTGCTTTTTATCTCAGAACTGACTCATGACTCCCCCCCACCATGGTCCCCATTGCTGGAAATGAGATAAGGCGATACATTTAATAATATGTTAACAGGATGGAACAATTGAAGTATCAGATATAACTACATTTCCTCTAGAATATAACTACCTCTAATGTGCCCTTCTTAGCATAGGTCTCGCAGCAGCTCTCCGTCAGGCCTGCATTACTGTTTGTTACTGCTGTTTGGCTGCCGTTGACGTCTGATATTTTATCAATGTGCAAATTGTCCATTAGCTGTTACAGAAACATCTCTCGTATAGTCATCTGGAAATGAAATGGATAGCCCGCTGGGATGAAGTGATGCATTGTCTTTCTGTCTATAGCGATGTCTTGCTGTTATCCTTTTTGTGTAGAGTCGCTCGCTGTGCATGTCAGCCGTAGGATAGGTCTCCCTTATGATTCTGTATAGGAAGTGCTGGGTATTGTCGCTTAAAAAAATTAAATAAATAAAATAATAATAAAAGAAAGAATCTAAGTGGTCTTCAGTGAGCTCTCACCCCAGCGTACTAAAAAATATGTTGCAAATGAGCAATCCGCCAACGCAACTGCGGATAAAAAGGTAGGAGAAAAAAATGCAGGTTCTATTCGACAATGTTGCCATTAATTGCACAACAATATATGAGGCCTTGTGGATCATTAATAAGTGACACATGTTCCTCTCGAGATCTACATCAAGGTAATATTCATATACAATGTGAATATTAAAAAAAAATTACTTGCAGTGAAAAACAAATCTGCGAGCAGTTAAGCAATTGCCTTCTAAGTTTCTTTTAAGTGTATTATTACATGAAAAGGCTTTATGGAAATTAAATGCATCAAGAAATAGCTGGGATAATTAAAGAGGAGCTGAAAGGCACTATGCATCAGCCTGGAGGAGAGGAGCAGAAGGAAGGCTTCATTACTTGGAATAAGACTGCACTGTGCACACATAGAGGTAAAAAAAATATTAAAATTAGCTATATTAAACAGGATGATTTTTTGTTGTGCTTGTCCTCCTCTAGAGGAGGGTCTTGTCATGGTGGGAGCAGTGAACCCTGAACTCACCCAGCCCACTGTCCCTATTTGTACGATCCTTCCTAGACAGCAGCCAACAACTGGTTGGCGGCCCCTTCCTTATTAAGTGCAGGGGTCTATACAGAAGGGAAGAAAAAGAGAAAAATAATAAACTAGTGACAGATCGACAGCTACAAAAACAGGCGTAGGAGGGAAACAGACAAGCCGGGTCAAAACCAAGAGAGACAATGCTCAACCGAATCAGGTACTGTAAAGCAGAACTGCACCAAAGTCAATACCAGCAGAACAGACAAGGAACACCAGAAATAGACAAATGAGGTACAATACCAAACCAGAGTCAAAACCAAGAAGAAACGTCAGGGTCCAAATCTTCATGCAAAGGTCAAGGTCAGAGGTCCTAATCAGAGGTTGGCAATGCAATGGACACAGAATGGGGCTAGTAAGGCAATCCAGGAAGAATAACACCAATTACTGTGGCTAGCAAGATGCCTGTTTAAATAGGCTGTGCTGGTCACATGATGCGCCCGGTGTCACATGACCTGTGATGTCAATGTATCGGATGTGCCAACATGCCTCCAGATTGGCTGGCGCTTCTGCACAGTGAGTGCCTGGCCTGGTTACCAAGCCAACCAGATGCCGGCGTTGCTGCCTCCAGAGGAGCATGCCCGCCATCCCTGGGGCATGACAGGCCTAAATTATGGAAGAAATCAAATACAATTATTGAATATATGTCTTGTATTTTTTAACCTAGCTCCTTTCCAGTGGGCAGAGAGAATCAAAAGCACTACAATATTAGGCCTCTTTCACAAGTCAGTGAATCTTGGACATGTGCTGTCTGTTCTCCATGGACAGCGCATTTACCCATTAACTTTGATTTGTGTATCTGCAGCGACCTGAAGTGTCACACAGCAATCCTGTCACGGGTGTCATCATGGACACGGACTGACCTTCACTCTTCTATTAAGGATGTGTGAGAGAGTCAGAAACTTATGGTTGTGGCCTATGACCTTTACAGGATACTGCACTCGAGGATGGTGCAGTGACATAAGCCGTAGTTTAATCAGATTGAGCATACAGTCACTTGTGGCACAGAACTTCGTGGTTACACATACATAAATGTGAGGCACAAGGTTTGGTCATTATCAATAGCAATAGAACAGTCTGCTCTACAGGCAGTTGCAACTGGTAAAAGGACAGTCTGTATACTGCACATACAGGGTATATATACCAAGCATCTGTCCCTAGCAACAGGATAGACCTATTCTGCACTCACAATTTATTTACAACAGGAGATCACCACTAGCTTTCGATGTCACAGTTTATTTATTGGTGACATAACCAAGTCTATTACTCACAGTCTCAATGACACACTCATTGGTAGGTTGCAAGGCTTAACAGCTTGGCTTGGTTGCAGTCTCTGGTGTTCAATAACTCCAGAGTATTAGGTCCAGGCCTATTACATTACAATTTCCAGGGCGGTAGTGGTCCAGAAACTCGTACCTTATTTAGGAGAGTCTCCTCCCCTGGAGTGAGCGCTCACCCCAGTGTCCCAATCAGCAGCAGCAGTCCAAAGCACATTCAAAGATTAAGTGGGGGTCTGTAACTTCTTGTTAGATCTCAGGTCCTTACCTCCCTTCAGCAGACCCGACTCCAACCACTGATCCTCCTGACAGCAAACTAACCAGCTAGTCCTTGCATACAATCCACTGCCCTGCACATCTAGTTCAACATTCATATTACAGCATATATAACGTAATGGTGGGCACCAGTTACTTCACTCGTGATTCCAGTTCAAGTTTAGAGTTTGATGGAAAGCGAGAGTTAACAGCTTCATTGGGGAACCCACTTATAGATGGAAGAGGGGACCAAATCCTTCTTTTCTTAAAAGGGGTAATAATGGGCATGAAACTTCAATAGAAGGTGGGTCCATTTTAATTCTTGGGTGATGTTGATTATAATTGATAGTATATCCTATTTTATATACTGTATCTTGTAATATCAAGCCATATGTGTGAAGTATTTAATTCCCGACCATGTAATAAGGTCCATTCAGTTTTCGGTCAAGAATCTGCTTTTTTTTTTTTTTTTTTTTAGCAGAGCAGGACTTTTCTGTCTACTGTTTTTCATGGCATCTGTGACAGAGGCCCAGAGTGGATCCTCAGATTCAGGTGTGAACAAGTCCTTAGTACATACCTCCCAAGTGTCCCTCTTTTGGAGGGACAGTCCCTCTTTTTGACCCAAGTCCCTCTGTCCTTCTTTGATCGTTAAATATCCCTCTTTTTGACCTGGGGAATTAATGCATAAATGTGCATTAATAAATTTACAAAATTTGCTCCTTACTAAAGTGTCTGAATGGTTTCTACCTGCATATTATACCAAAACTTTATTATTTGGTGCAATTTTGACTTTAAAATATCTATAATCTGATTATTTATGTGCTAATATTTATATGGACATTGAAGCACAAGAAAAAATTGCCGTAGGGGCTGTAGTAATTATGTTTTGGGTGGAGTTAGAGGCGTGGCCTTGTATGAAAAAAACTGCCGTGACGCACGCCGCACACATTGTCCCTCTTTGCAATTTTCAAAAGTTGGGAGGTATGCCTTAGTAAGATGTTCAGGCTGACTGCACCTGTGTTGGTACATGTCCTTTCACACATCACATGGCCTACTCTTGACTGGATGATATTCAAAGCGAGGCTATAGGTGAAAACGGGAGTTGGGTATGTGTTTTACTGAAAATGTATTATAAAATATATGTTCAGTGATTATATATTAACTGAGGATGGAGGAACCTGAAGAGTGCAATGTGTAATGAGCTGTCAGGCTCCGATCTGGAGAAAATGTTCAGACCATCTCCTGGCCACCATCACTGTAAGTGACAGATGTTTTTAAGCCCCCTACATTATGACTAAAAATGAAGACATGAAAATTAATCCTGTACTCTGTCGGTTCTGTTGACTTTTGTGAGTTGAGGCTTTTCAGTTTAGATGTAAAATAGATTATAATTGCTGAGAAAACATTTCCTAAGTTCCAGTAGTTTTCCAAGACCAAACTGCAGATTAGCACCAGCTAGAAACAGCTGGAGAGCTGCACTCAACAAGTGTATCTTACACGCTTCTTCCCTCTATTATCTGTGTACAGGCCTGTGCCGTACAGAAAATATTCTGCTGCCTATAGTGTTTCACTACATGCTGAGCTCAAAATAATTAGGCAGCTGTAGCTTTGGCCTGACAATAAGTAGAGATAAAGCTGAGTTGACTTTTCATATCTAATGCTCTGGTCACATCATATTTAGAAAACACATTTTGCTCATGGCGCATGCGCAGAACACAGCCCTGGACACTTGAATGAGGCCTCTGTTGGTCTGGTATATGTCTGTTTTTTTTTTTTACTGTATAGAAGTCAACTAAGCTTTTCTATCCCGGACCATCCTGCAAAAAATACATACAGTTATGATGTGTTCAGATGCCAACCTATGGGTGATGAATGCTTATGCAATCCTCCAATTGTATACCTCCAACAGGACAGAAGTAGGGAGTGGTCCTTAGGTGCCGGATGAGGAGCACCAGTAAACCATTCTGCCTTGACAGGGCTAGGGCAGCAAACTGAATCTTTGCCCCAGTGAAGGAAATTCTAGCTTTGGCTCTACGCTGAAGTATCCCCAACAGTATCTCTGAGTCAACTCCCCACAGTTTGTAATTGCAGCAAGTCCCTGAAGAGCAGGTGCAGAGTATGGGAGTAGTAGTGGCTTAAAGCTGGCATTTGTGGCTGAGGGTATCCACTGTGTAATGCAGGCTTTTATGATATGGCCTTGCTTGGATGCGATCTAAGGTGATGGGTGTCTGAGCTGTAGTCCCTCACCTGTAGGGTTAAGATAGCTGTGGTAGCTGGTCACTCTGCTGCTGACTGTAAACACTGTCTTTTTTCATATATCTGTAGTTTTTAGATCCTTCAGTCTCTCTGGGTTAGTGGTCTCACAGATGAGATGATTCTCTGGTCCCTTGAGTTCTCTGGCCCCTGGAGATGGAGCAATAGATCTTGCTTCCTTACTCCTCACAGTCCTAGTTAACACTCTCCTCTCCTGGCAGGAAATAGGACCTGCCCACCCCTACCAAGATGGGCCCCTTTCCGGATGGCAACCGAACCTCAAACATGACATATCTTTACAATCATTATATAACAAGTCAAAGTTTGCAGATGCCCCCAGGTCTGGAATACTACATAATTTATAAAGAGTTTCCACCTAATTTCAATTTTACTAAGGTGGTGCTAACTTTCAGACCATCTCTGGCCATGAGCTCAGGATCAACCTCTGTTCCCTCTATAGCCACTCCATTTTAGCCATCATCTCTAAGTGGGATTGTTCTATATGGATCGATGGTTGGCCTCCTATGGTGGGCATAAGCTACTGTAGTTAATGCATGGCATTAGCCAAATTAGAGATGTATCCAAAATAAAATTAACTCTGATAACACATGTCAACATTTTCTGGCCATTCTTTACTTAACGTGTTAACCATCAAGTTTAGCCCGATTGCATCTGCGTGTTTGCTGGTATAATACTTTGAAGAACTTGGGGGGGGGGGGATTTATCAAATCTCATGTAAAGGAAAACTTGCTTAGCTGACCACAGCGACCAATCAGATTCCACCTTTCTTTTTTGAGAGCTTCTTTGGAAAATTAAAGATGGAATCTGATTGGTTGCTATGGGCTAGTTTTCCTTGATACCAGTTTGATAAATCTCACCCATGAGGTACATGTGCTGTTGGTGGAGACCACTGACGTGAATCTGACGTGTGAAAGAGGTCTTACTCTGAAATATTCTGCTCTCATGTAGGTCAGTGTTTGCAGATCCCCCTGTTACCTCATGTTCCTTAAACTGGTAGGCACAGTTTGCAGTCCACATGTTTGGGCCCTTGGACATGACTCCCGCCAAACTGTGCAAGATTACGGCTCCTTAGATTTTATCCTCTGTACTAACGCTGTCACTCAGAGCACGAGAAAACCTCAACATGTAGCAGGACAGGAGGTATTAAACTATAACATACTTGTTTGCTTGCCAAAGTCTTGCGCTGGGACGTATACGGCATGTTTGCCTCCTAAATTTTTCTGTTGCACAAAGTGCTACAATTAATGACTTTCCTCTGGAGTAAATGCAGAGCTGAGTAGCTCCGGCTGTGTCGGTGCAGAGGTAAACAGCCCTGTAAAGGAGATGTTTGTGTGGGATCCAATGTAAATGGACTTGGCAATTATTTCCCATCAGATCTAATTCAATTGCGTCTATGAAAAAATATGAAAGTTGACAGCCAGACTAACATTTTGTGAACATGAGCCGTGCTGGATTTAAGTAGGTGCGGAGGAAAATTGATCTCTTGTCTGTGGAATATTTGATTTAAACCCGACGCTTGGACTGAACACTAGAAAGTTTATGATGGGTGTATTAAATGTGAGCATTAGTCAGGATGAGTGCTCCTCAGGACACTTCTTCATTCAGTTCATACCAGGACCCCCCAAAATCTTACATGCCATTTACAGTAGTTGAGACCCTTTAAAAATGAAAGGACTTCACCCCAGCAGGTGCATTATCAGTAGTGTTACACAGGACTTTAGGTAAGTTTCATGTGCTCTCCACTGAGACTTGTTATCAGTTAACCCAAAGGAAACAAATGACAACTTCAGCTCTGCTGCATCTAAGCTATGTTATAAAGTTAGATTTAGTATATGAAACTATACAAACAGAAGTATTTCACAATTAAAGGGCATCTGTCATCAGATTTGTAAATATGAAACTGGCTGACCTGTTACATGTGCACTTGCAGAGAAAAATTATGTTTTAATATATGCAAATGAGCCTTTAGGAGCAACGGGGGCATTGTCATTACACCTAGAGGCTCTATCCAAAGTAATTAAACAGCTCCTAGAGTCGACCTATAGGCTCTGCTCTCTCTGCAACTGCAATATCCTGTGATAACATTTTTACTGCCTGATCCTGTCAATCAAAGTTCAGCGGGTGTGGCAGTTACAGAGAGAGCAGAGCCTCTAGGTGTAATGGCAATGCCCCCATTGCTCCTAGAAGCTCATTTGCATATATTAAAACATCACTTTTCCCAGCAATGCGGGCAGATATGAACATGGGACCAACACAGATGTCTTCAGCTGCCGAGCACACATGTAACAGCTCAGCCAGTGCCATAGGTACAAATCTGCTGACAGATGTCCTTTAATGTATGAAAATGGATCCAATGATTGTGGATCCCAAAGCAATTAAGGCTGCATTCACAAAGACTGAATGGTGATTTCCATCAAGGATTGTGAGCCAAAACCAGGAGTCGATCGTGAAGTATAATGGAAAGATTTACATCTATTCTGTGTTTTTGACCTGTACCTGGTTTTGGCTCACAATCGGTGATGGAAATTACTGATCAAACACTGACTGTGTGAAAGCAGCCTAATTCAACATTCCTCTTTGAACTGATCTTGTCTGTAGTTGCTAAGTTTGTCAAGATGGGATGAGTTTTTTTTTAAGAAAACACCTTGGTGCAGAAACAGAAAACGCTGGTTTGCAGTTTTTAAAATGTGTATCATGAGTCACGTTGGTCAATGCACAAGAACTGTGTTTGCAATGTTACACATCTCATGGTGATATCATAAGGTTATATCTACTTGGAGAACTGCATGGTGGCTGAGTGGTTAGGACTGTTGCTGTGCTAGTACGGGGGTTCTGGGTTTGACCCAAGCCAAGGTCAACATTTGCATGCAGTTTGTATCTCATCCTTCTGTTTGGATGGGCTTTCTCATGTCCTCTAGTTTCCTCCCACATTCCAAAAGTATACTGAGGGAAGAATTAGATTGGGAACCCCATTGTGGGACTGTACAGTACTGGGGAATGGGAAACAGAATAAAAGGGGTTGTCCTGCTTTTAACATTGATGACCTATCCTCAGGGTCATCAATATCAGGTCGGCGGGGGGGGTCCGACATCCGAATCCCCGCAGATCAGCTGTATGAGGAGACGGCACGTGCTGTCTCTCCCGTCTCTCTTCCTGTCCGCTGCTGCTGTCTATGGTCTTTGCCATAGAAAGCAGCAGCTGACAGGAAGAGAGAAGGGAGATTGCACATGCGCGCTGCATGCGCTGTTTCCTCATACAGCTGATAGCCAAGGGTGCGGTGTGTCAGACCCTCGCCAATCTGATATTGATGACTTATCCTGACGATAGGTCATCAATAGTAAAAACCTGGACAACCCCTTTAAATAATGCACAGCACCAAAGGTGAGCCTAGTCCATTGATCCAACAAAGTCATGGAAAATGACAAATTCACCTCTGCTGCATTTGTGTTCTCCAGCTATAAGACCATAAAATAGGTTTACTGTAATTCTTAGCCATTAAATACATTATAAAATTCAAAGTATTAAGTGAAACATCAAGAACTAAGGCACTAAAAATATTCCAGTCCCAATGACATCAATATAGAAAACAGGCAACGAAGGCGGAGGCGGCGGACAAGCGTCAGCACACACTCGCAGAGAGCTCGCTCGGGTCTGGGTAGCCTTGCCTTTGGCGCAGCCCTTTGCTTATTAAATAAGTCTAATGAAACCTTTGGCAAGAATCAGCGAGTACGGGACAAAGGGCACTGCTGAAAAATGAACTCTGTATTCATATACTCAGAACCAGATGTGATACGTTCAGCCACAAAGGGGATTAATGTTGACTATGAGCTAAATAGGACAGTTAAAAGTATTCTAATATACATTACACTTCTGTTTAGATTTAAAGCTAAAATATGGACATCGTAAGGGATCTGTGGCTCTGCTGGGATTTGTAGTTCCAGGGTCAAAGTTTGCACTAAAGTCAATGTCTACCCCGACATTGGTATTAAGCCAAAACATGCCGTTTCTATTTCATATGAAATCTTTATTCACAGATTGTTTTGAAATGATTATAAATTTTGAACATCGGTCCCGAATGATAGCTGAAGCGGGGAGCAGAGAATTCCTGGACTGAAGGGTACAGAATTAACATACGGTTGGCCAAACAATCTCAAAATGTGGAAGGATGTGGTTGCAATATTCCCTTCCCTCTCACACTTCGGTACTAAGGCCGACTTCGGATTCCTGTTTTAAAATGTTTTTAAAGTCATAGAATCAAAGCACGAAGTTCTTCACCGAAGTCTCAGGAGACAGGTCTCCGTATAGCGTTAAAACGAAGGTGGGGAGCAAATCGACTTCAGATCTTAGATCCGAATTACGATTTGCTCACCCCTAATCACGATAAAATCTATATTAAAAAAAAAAAATTAAAAAAAAAATGGAAAAACACTCTTTGTTGTGGATATAGACACCATAACAATATGGTAAGAAAATTGCCAGCACATCATTATGGGCCTAAATAAGACATTTTAAAATGTGGACATCCACTCTAAAGGGGTTTTCCTAGAGTATAATATGATAGGATAGGTCATCAATTTCTGTTCTGCAGGGGGTCCAAATCTAGGTATACCTAACTGATCCGCTGTATGAAGAGGCTGCGTTGCTCCATGGGCTCTGCGGCATCTTCCTAGGCCAGTGATGTCACATTCATTGGTCATATGACCTATGTGCAGCTCAGTCCCATTGAAGTGAATGGGCTGCAATATCAAGCACAGCTTTATGGCACTGTGCTTGGTAAGCTGTGAGGAGGCCGCAGCACTCACCACAGTGTCACATCTGTGACCTGGGGCAGTGCCAGCAGCAATTAGCGCATCCCTTTTCTCACAGGCCACACCCCTTTTCTGCCACACCATATCCCCTCTATGCTGGGGCTGAGTCTGACAACGCAGAATTCCAGCGTCAAATACAATTAAAGATCATGGAAGACTGCTTTCTGGGAGAAGGCAGCCCTCCATGTGATCATGTGGCCCAACCCCTTCCCCTTCTCTCCCAGCAATCCCTTCCTCTGGTGCAACCCTCACTCCTGCGGCTAGTCAAGATCGCTCTCTCAAACCAGGCCTGGCAGCCTCTCCGTCTGTTTCCTACACCTATATACTGTCACTGTATAATACTATTGAGGGGGACCTGACCATAAAATCTTTTAGTCCTCTTTCGTGGACAGGCCCTTCTGAGTTCGGGCCCCCAAAAAGCCGCTTCCTCTTCTTCCCCTATAGCTATGCCCCTGAGGGCAGTCACCATTATCTTTGTCCCGGATAAAGGAAAAGCCTAGCCAGAAGTGCTATACAGGAGCCTATCCCTTCATTCGAGCCTCAGGAAAGAGGTAGCAGCCTGGGAGGATGGGAGCCCCCCTATTAGAAGCTGCTAATGTTTGTGATGTATTGAGTGTAACCTCACGGGGAGATATATCACAGCCTGATATAATCTCATCAGAACACAAACCCTTTACTCCAATCTATACGGCGAAGAAGAAACACACGTTAATATTGTTTGATTTAAACCACATTGCGCATATTGAAGCTGCACGCCAGCCAATATGGATCCTATTAACGGACATCCTTGACGCAGATTATCACATACATTGCCTTAAGCTTCAGGTAAAATATAAAAAAAAAAGATTTGGGGTCGGATTCTGCTTTTGTCTTTCCGGTCTTTTATAAAATGCACATCCTACAAAAGGCAAAGCAGTATCTTCTGTGGCCACCAAATAATTTAACCATTTATTTCTACCTCATCATCATCCAGCAGATTGGCCAAGGTGAAAATCATCCTCTGCAGATGGATTTCATTTATGGTCAGTGTTCCTCTTGAGTTTAATTTACAGATTAATACCTGATGGATGAATATTTAGATTTACTCCTTATGTGTCAGACTGTATTAGAACCAGTCAGATTATGAATGGTTGACCATACAGTTCAGCTGCTCTTGGAAGTAGCTCTCCATTCTGGCTCATAGAGAGGTACCTGCACACATTGCAGATTATGTATGTTTTTTCTACGCAGATTCTTGTGGTAAAAAAAACAACAACTCAGCATAATACAGTACCAGCAAAGTGAAGGAAATTTCACATATCTCATGTACACTTTGAAATTGACATGTCATGCAGAGTTTGAAATCTACAGAATGTCAAATGGTTTTAGTGAGATCTGCAGCAAAATCTGCAAGATTGCAAGATTTTGGTGCAGAAACGCAGAGAAAACCACAATAAAATCCATAGGGAATTTCTCTTTGTTAATCCGCACCACACGAGGTACCCTAGTAGGGCACAGGGTCAGGGAATATCCTAGTAAGGGCTCGTGCACACCAGTGCGTGCAGTCAGTGCCCGTGCTGTGGACCGTAATTTGCAGTCCACAACGCACGGGCACTGACAGTGGGGCCACCGGATTCGGATCGCGAACCCATTAATTTGAAGTGAAGTGAATGGGTCCGCGATCTGTGATGCGGGCCAGCACCGGCTGTGTGCATGAGCCCTACCCCTTTATGACTTTGTTCACACTAGTATCCATGACTAATATAAAATATTCATTTTAATCCATTTTTGCAATAGATCCTAAAGGAATCTGATGTATCCATTGACTTATAATGGGTCTATCAAATTTTGTTTTCTTATACATTCCCTATAGCAAATAATTACAAGTTAAAAGCCTGAAACATATACAATAGATGTGGCTGCAGATCCACCTGAGGAGCTGGTCCCCTTAAAGGGGTATTCTCATCTTAGACAATGGGGGCATATCGCTAGGTTATGCCCCCATTGTCTTATAGGTGCGGGTCCCACCGCTGGGACCCGCACCTATCTCCAGAACGGAGCGGGGAGCGCTGCGCCTGGAGGACCCCAGGTTTCCGGGGGTCCGGCCACCACCAGGCACGGCTCCCCGCGCCGCTCATAGAGATGAATGGGAGCCGGGCCGTGCATGCACGGTGCGCTCCCATTCATTTCTATGGAGCCGACAGAAGTAGCCGAGCCAGTGCTCGGCTATTTTCGGCGGCCCCATAGAAAAGAATGGAGGGCGGCTGCGCATGCGCAGTGCGCCCTCATTCACTTCGGGGGCTCCGTTCTCAATATAGGTGCGGGTCCCAGCGGTGGGACCCGCACCTATAAGACAATGGGGGCATATCCTAGCGATATGCCCCCATTGTCTAAAATGAGAATAACCCTTTAATAATTGGTGGCTTTTACATGTGGATTTCATGTGAAGAATGAACATGCTCCTTGATCTGTGCACGTTTTCTACTGTGTGTATGGGGTATGCAAAATCCACACTTAGGCTTTATTCACACGTCCGTATTTTTGTTTTCCAGATTTGCGGTCCATTTTTTTGCGGATCCGTGTTTCCGCAAAAACCTTCCATTTTTACCAATTGTACATCCGCATCCGTTCCGTTTTTCCGCAAAAAAAAGGAAGGAGGAATATATGTTGGTAGGGTATTTCTTTCTATTTCCTGGAAACGGATCCGCAATTGCGGAAGATTTGCGGATGACATATTGATGCATTCCGCATATCATCTGCATTTTTTGCGGATTCATTGACTATAATGGGACCACGGACCGCATATGCGGACAAAAGTAGGACAAGCTCTATCTTATTTGCGAATCCGCATAACGGAATAGGAACGGAACAACGGATGCGGACAGTATACGGAGTGCTGTCCACATTTTTTCAGGACCAATTGAAATAAATGGATCCGCATCCTATCCGCATGATTTGCGGATCGGATGCGGATCAGATCAGGAAAGAAAAAGAGGACGTGTGGAGCCTTAATCCTTACCAAACATGTGAACAGACCCTTATACAGCAGAATTATGTTATTTTGTCCATCAGGGCAATGGAAACCTGAAGAGAATGATGACCGGAGTGTGAACAGACTCAGAAGTGGTCATGTGACAACTTTTTGCAAATGGCCCATTAGGGCATGTTAAGGTTGTTGATCATGACGGCAATCCCATCACTTTTGGTCAGGGTAAGGAACTGTTGCAATGAATACCTCTGGCTCTAGAGAAACCAGCATGCCAATTGAAATCAATGGATAGCCCAAATCAACACAATTTTATTTTCTACTGCAGTGAATATCAGTTTACTTGACAGATAAAAACTGATCACAGAGGTGTCCCAACAGTGGTCCCTCAAGTGATCAGTTTGCTAACATGGGATCTATCAAAAGGGGCTGCTGAAACTGTCCAGCTTTATTATGCTCATGTTAGTAGCCAGTAGTCTTTTTGCTGGAAATATAAGTACTTTGGCCAATAGTGAACAAATGCATAAGATTGAGCAGTCAGTCTTTAGACCCCCCCCCCTCTTGCACATGCCTGGCTTCTCAAACTCTCTGCTCAGAGAAATTGGAAAGCCTGGAGAACACAGATCAAGATGGGGTAGACTGATATAGACATCTGGAAGCTTTCATTACCAGTAAGCAAGTTCCTGCACCTTTAACCTGTTAACAGCATTTACATCTCTACTCCTCAGCCTGGTGAATTATGAAAACTATGAATGTGAACACATTTATTTGCATTTTTCATATACTTTAACAAATCTGTTAGTATATCCTTTGAACGTGGCATGGTTGTTGGTGCCAGAAGGGCTGGTCTGAGTATTTCAGAAACTGCTGATCTACTGGGATTTTCACGCAGAACCATCTCTAGGGTTTACAGAGAATGGTCCGAAAAAGAAAAAACATCCAGTGAGCGGCAGTTCTGTGGGCGGAAATGCCTTGTTGATGCCAGAGGTCAGAGGAGAATGGGCAGACTGGTTCGAGCTGATAGAAAGGCAACAGTGACTCAAATTGCCACCCGTTACAACCAAGGTAGGCAGAAGAGCATCTCTGAACGCACAGTACGTCGAACTTTGAGGCAGATGGGCTACAGCAGCAGAAGACCACACCGGGTGCCACTCCTTTCAGCTAAGAACAGGAAACTGAGGCTACAATTTGCACAAGCTCATCGAAATTGGACAGTAGAAGATTGGAAAAACGTTGCCTGGTCTGATGAGTCTCGATTTCTGCTGCGACATTCGGATGGTAGGGTCAGAATTTGGCGTCAACAACATGAAAGCATGGATCCATCCTGCCTTGTATCAACGGTTTCAAGCTGGTGGTGGTGGTGTCATGGTGTGGGGAATATTTTCTTGGCACTCTTTGGGCCCCTTGGTACCAATTGAGCATCGTTGCAACGCCACAGCCTACCTGAGTATTGTTGCTGACCATGTCCATCCCTTTATGACCACAATGTACCCAACATCTGATGGCTACTTTCAGCAGGATAATGCGCCATGTCATAAAGCTGGAATCATCTCAGACTGGTTTCTTGAACATGACAATGAGTTCACTGTACTCAAATGGCCTCCACAGTCACCAGATCTCAATCCAATAGAGCATCTTTGGGATGTGGTGGAACGGGAGATTCGCATCATGGATGTGCAGCTGACAAATCTGCGGCAACTGTGTGATGCCATCATGTCAATATGGACCAAAATCTCTGAGGAATGCTTCCAGCACCTTGTTGAATCTATGCCACTAAGAATTGAGGCAGTTCTGAAGGCAAAAGGGGGTGTAGATACGTAATGCTTTGCATTTATCTAAAGATCATTGGCTGAAGAAGCACAGAAATGCTATAACAGTCCTAGTACCAGACCTTACCCTGTTAGTCCTACATGTATATAACACATGAAAGATCTGATTTTAAAAGGGAACTGCCTAAAAAAATTACATATTAACAGCCTATATTGTATATTCTATATACTTTTCTTTACAAAAGCAGGTGGATGGTTTTCTGGATATCATTTCGTGAAGTCACTCCAAGAATTCTACTTCCTGTCCTGGCTCTTCCACTTTCTCTTGGACTTTTAGCAGGGCAGATGATCTCTTTTGACTCTTCTATGGTTAGGGAAAGCCCACTGTAGTAACTCAGAGCATTACACATTACACTAGTCAATTCAGTGCTCTTCTGTGGGTATGCAGGATAACAATAGAGCTGTTACACTCTTATCACAATTCTATACCTACAATTTTCCTGAGGATCATTGTTCAGATGACAACCTCCCCTCACAGCAGCTGTAAACTGACAATAGATTAGCTATCTATTGACTGTAGGAGTTCTTATCATTTGTGTTGACTGCTACAGAAGGACAACTGCCGAAATAAAAACTTCGAACAACGAAAAATTTTAAAATAAAATGTTTTCTATGAGTATTGTTTTTTCAAACATTTTGTTTTAAAATTGTCCCTTTCAAGGGTAAATAGAGATAACATTTCAGATCTGGGGGGAATGAAAAAAATCCCAGACAACCCCTTTCATTCTTAAATGCATCAAATTTTTGAATAATACACTAGTTGAGGTCTAATATACACTAATGAAGCAGATGGTCAGTTTTTTAACCAATATAACACATATATTACTGTTAGGACCCGTTCACACGACCGCGTGAACCGGTCCACTTCTATTCCGCAATTTCACTTCAATGGCCGGCATGGGATCAATTTTTGGTGAAGAATCAACAACAAGTGGGTCACAATTATGAAGTGAAACGAAATTTATTGGATCATTTAAACTTTTTTTGTAATAATAAAACTGAAAAGTGGGTCGTGCAAAATTATTCAGCCCCCTTGCATTAATACTTTGTTGCGCCACCTTTTGCTGCGATTACAGCTGCAAGTCGCTTGGGGTATGTCTCTATCAGTTTTGCACATCTAGAGACTGAAATTCTTGTCCATTCTTCCTTGCAAAACAGCTCGAGCTCTTTGAGGTTGGATGGAGAACGTTTGTGAACAGCAGTTTTCAGCTCTTTCCACATATTCTCAATTGGATTCAGGTCTGGACTTTGACTTCGCCATTCTAAGACCTGGATACGTTTATTTTTGAACCATTCCATTGTAGATTTTGCTTTATGTTTGGGATCATTGTCTTGTTGGAAGATAAATCTCCGTCCTAGTCTCAGGTCTTTTGCAGACTCCAACAGGTTTTCATCCAGATCAATTTTTACCATCTTCCCTGTCCCTGCTGATGAAAAGCAGGCCCAAACCATGATGCTGCCACCACCGTGTTTGACAGTGGGGATGGTGTGTTCAGGGTGATGAGCTGTGTTGCTTTTACGCCAAAAATATCGTTTTGCATTGTTTCCAAAAAGTTGGATTTTGGTTTCATCTGACCAGAGCACCTTCTTCCACATGTTTGGTGTGTCTCCCAGGTGGGTTGTGGCAAACTGTAAACGAGGCTTTTTATGGATATCTTTTAGAAATGGCTTTCTTCTTGCCACTCTTCCATAGAGGCCAGATTTGTGAAGTGTGCGACTGATTGTTGTCCTATGGACAGACTCTCCCACCTCAGCTGTAGATCTCTGCAGTTCATCCAGAGTGATCATGGGCCTCTTGGCTGCATCTCTGATCAGTCTTCTCCTTGTTTGAGATGAAAGTTTAGAGGGACGTCTGGGTCTTGGTAGATTTGCAGTGGTCTGATACTCCTTCCATTTCAATATTATCGCTTACACAGTGCTCCTTGGAGCACTGTGCAAGCGATCATATCAGCTTGGGAAATCTTTTGGTATCCAAATCCGGCTTTAAACTTCTCCACAACAGTATCACGGACCTGCCTGGTGTGTTCCTTGGTCTTCATGATGCTCTCTGTGCTTTAAACAGAACCCTGAGACTATCACAGAGCAGGTACTTTCGCAAGGCACTGTATATATATATAATGATAAAATAATAAATTCAATTAGCTTATTTCTAATGATTTAGGATTTATTTATCAGTTCAACTGATTTACGAGGAAACAGGGACAGTGGGATGTAGGGACTGTCTGAATAGTAGGGAACTGTGTGAAAGGTAAGGCATGAGACAATTTAAGAAGAAGATTTTCACCCAAAATTTTCTATTCTCATTTAAAATTTAAAAATGCAGAGAGCTGGGGTTGGCACTTGAGCACCATATACTCCATAATAAAAAGTAATTATACACAGTTCTGCATTTGATACACTCGTATGTAGCATAAAAACTCCATATCCCTGACCAGCTCCTGGTCTTTCTGCTCTGTAACATGAACACAAAACACTAATGAGAAGACATTCTTTCTCTAATATATCACATACACAAAAGCCTCAAAAAAGGGGAATCTGCAGAGGGAATGTGAATAATCATTACATTTCACATTTACCACAACGTTTACTGGCAACTCAAGCATGAAATTTGATAATAAAACTTTATATTGTACCCTAAATGTGAACGTTGGCGCTGCCAAGTTCTGTCAAGGTAGCCCATGAATGGGCTCTGTCTAGCTGATGTGCATGTTTTAAATAAAGGTCACATTGATATAAAGTAACACAATAATAGTAATCATTATTGCTCACTGATTACGAGCAGGTCAAAATTCAGCACCCATCATCATCATCTACATGGAGCTACAAGGCAGCAGTTGGGACTTGCATAATAAGACCAAATAAAATGAACAGAGACCATGGAACAGTTGTTTGTGTAATATATACAGTATTATAAGAGCCATATATAATGAAAACCATCACAATTTAGAGAGGTCATTGGTAAATCATGAGATATAGATTTACCTGAAACCCTCTGCTATTCCACTCATTGTTAGGGCTTATGCACACGATCATGTGCCAGGCATGCACATGTTGTCTGCAATACATGGGCACCGACCACGTGCCCGCTGTCTGTGGACCCGTTTACTTGGATGGGGTCCGCGATCTGCATCGGACGGTCTACACCACAAAACCAGTAAACCTGCTCAAGCACACTGTAGTGCTTCCGTAGGCTTCCATTGCTTGCCTCCATTCCGCACCATATCTCCTGGATTGCCAACTCATTCGGAGTACAAATGGGTCTGCATATGTGATAAGTTGCGCACGAGGCTGGTGCCCATATATTATGGACCCACTGTTTGCGGGCCGCAATACAAGCATGGGCCGCCTGCGGTCGTGTGTATAAGGCCTTAATGTGACTTCACATTAGCCTTGAAATCCTCCATTAGAAACTCCAAAACAAAGAAATAGCTAACCTGTTACCTACAGTATGCAATAACTACTTGTTTCCAGGAGTTGCTGTATTTGACACTGTAATTTGGGGTTTTCAGCAGCCAATTTCGGGAAGATTTTCATAGAAAATGTTAAGGTAGATTTACACGGAACGATTCTGCAGCCAACTATCAGGAAGGAAGTCTTACTTTCCGACAGTCGGCTGCTCACCTCAGTGAAGGAGACTGCGCATTTACATGCAGCGATCTTCTTCACTGTATGAGGACGAGGGAATGTGATCCCTTGTCTTCATACAGAATAATGGTTTCTGAACAGCAAGTAGCTGTTTAGACCACATGATCTGCTGCCCAGAAACTATGATCTGTAATGCCTGCATGAAGGACAGGATCACCCAATGAATGAGCATTTTGTTTGTTCATTGGGTGATTGTGGCACATTTACATGGGCAGATTGTTGGGAATGACCATTCGCAGGAATGGTCTTTCCAGATAATCTGGACAAATATTGGCTTGTGTAAATGCAGCTTAAGGTTTTGTTTCATAACATACTCATAGTGTAGTTCATCAAATCCCATCAAGGTGTCCATTGTTGTGCCAGGAAAAAATTATGCTGCAAATGTGACTCAAATGTGACCAGAACCTTATGATTTTGACTGGCTTTTTCTAACATATCTGATATAGTTGGAGGTAGGAAGAGTGGACATTTGGGCCCTGAGACTACTGATGATGTCTAATTTGAGACGATCAGCTGAGACATCTCACTTTGATCTATCAAAAAAGACTCTTTGGGCACCCTCAACCCTTGGGTACAGCCACACAGTCAGGTTTCTGCACATAGTTTTGGAAACCAAAACCAAGAGTGAATTAAAAAAAGAAGTCATATATGTCCTATATACTTTCTCTCCTCTTTATGATCCACTCCTGATTTTAGCTTTCAAAACTACATGCAGAAACCTGACTGTGTGGCCGTACCCTACTGTACCCTTTGAGTCCTTCTCTAATTCCAGGTTGTCCAACCTCTGAATGTAACTCTGACATAATGTGAATCCTGGCACATGTATACCCATAGTTAACTAGGGAGAAGACACAATCCTGTCCTATTGTCCTACTTATTGGACAAGACAGAGGTAACTTTAAGCTCTTGTGCCCTGTCATGTGGCATTCATAATGCTGGTATCTTGTTATCTTGCATATGCCTTTGGTTTCAGCAAATGACAAAGTGATTCCCATGGGCCTAGTTCTTGTAGTCAACATTTATGGTTCATTGTGAAGGGTTTATTTCAGATTAAACTGATTTCAGCCATGTTGTTCTTCTTGTCTACTTTTCTTTTTTAACGCTGATGTAATTGCCATGAGACTGAAGACACATTCACAAATGCGCAGCCATTGTACTACAACTGTACAACCTTTCAGCAGGGACGTCTTAGGAGATCTTCAGACGTTCCTTTTCCACTGGAACATAAGGTGTGTTTAGTTGAATAAAGGGCTTTAGATGATCGATGATGCTATGCTTATCTTTCTTTCATGCAAGTATTCTCTTACTTGGCTATCTGTCACGTTGTCTTTGGATTATGTCGACCATAAAAACTCTCTCATCACTAAATCACAGCTTACTGCTAAAGTCAATGGAAGTCACGTCCTCCATAGGAAGTGTTTGTGCTCCTTGTGTATTGTACAAATGCTTACTGTAGGGCTGGAGATGGATGATCTTTATTTATTGGCTTTATGCTAAAAACCAAGGGGGGAAATTATGAAGTCCTGCATGACAGAATTCTGGCTTCAAAAATTCACAAGTAGATGATTTGACATTTTTTTGAGGGGGTCACTTGCAAAAAAAATGTTTCAACCTTTTGAGTGCTGTTCCTTCCAGCACTGCCTACAGATTTGGAGTGTAAATTCGGTAAAGAATTTCAGAGTACCTCACTTTTGTGACACATATTATCTCCACTCCAGACACCCCTCAGGTGTACTTTTACTGAAATAGGCACATCCACACTGCACTTGTCCCAACTTTATAATTACTGCCTGCCATTTCCATAAATGTGGCGTATGTGCGCATAGAAACTACAATCTAAAAACTAACCTGAAATACACCTACAGTGATAAATTCCCTCCAAAGCATTTATATGCAGAGAAAATTGCTGGTCAATGCTCTCTGTTGTCAGCCATTTATGGTTATTAAGAGACTAAGGCTGGTCATACATATTAGATAGTGTTACTCTCACCACCCCTCCCCCACCCCACTACATATGCCCCTTACCTGAGCCAAGCATTCATGTGTTCTCCATAGGGACAGAGGAGTAAGTTGCTGTCAGACTCCTTTGGTGGTGACTTAGCTCCTGGAGAACATCCAACATGGCTGATCCATCTTTTCTCCGATATCTACTGTTGGTGATAGACAGGAGTTGCCCCATAAACATTAGACAGCTGGCTGTTCCCACTGAAATTAGCACTTTCAGCCTGCATGCGTCTAATGTGTATGGTCAGCTTAACTATACTGTTCTTCAATGGGATATCTGACAGATAGTCCTGTGGTCAAGCAGTTGCTTCTCAGTGTCTCCTCAGGTGAAACTGCCTAGCAGAGTTCAAGACGTTGTATCTTCCTAATAGAGGAAGTACAGTGTGGGAATCCATTTCCTGAACCCTAGCAGGAGCAGATCGGGTCTAGGACCTTCAGTGACAACCATGGACCATGAGGAAAGGACAGAAGCAGGTTAGTACCACTTCTGCCTTCACCTGCGCTCGGTACATAGCATTCAGTGGAGAGCACTTTGCAGTGAATAGAGGAAGCCGCCATGCTACCCTGATCAGCTCTACCTGTGTACAGTGCTCCCACAGAGGGCTGTTTTCCAATGTAAAGACCTCTTGAGGGAAATATTATGTGGCCAAAAATAAGTTAAAAAAATTAATAAATAAAATAAAATACAAATAAAGGGAAAAAATGAAAATGCCCATGCCAACCAAAACCATTGCCATAGTTGCCCTGTTCACACAAAATTATACATAATATACATGAAATTGACCAACACAAAATATGGAATCCATTTTAAAAATTCATTTTGATGTCAGTTTGTATATTAAAAAAAATAAAAAGCTATAGTTTAAAAACAAATAGATTTTATTTGAACATTTTCTTTGTCTTCCCGAAATAAAACTAAAAAAGGAAAAAAGTCTATAAATATATTTATAAAAAGCTGTAGATGTTATATAAAAAATGTTGAAAAAATGATTTTGACAGTTCAA
Organism: Rhinella marina; assembly: GCA_900303285.1. Taxonomy (NCBI): domain Eukaryota; kingdom Metazoa; phylum Chordata; class Amphibia; order Anura; family Bufonidae; genus Rhinella; species Rhinella marina. Next base: position 392,180 of record ONZH01021005.1, on the reverse strand, counting down.
CAAGTAAAAAAGCTAGGACCGTTAGACGGGTTGTCTCACTTCATTAAATGGCATTTATCATGTAGAGAAAATTAATACAAGGCACTTACTAATGTATTGTTATTATCCATGTTGCTTCCTTTGCTGGCTGGATTCATTTTTCTATCTCATTATAAACTGCTCGTTTCCAGGGGTTACTGGCATGGTTGCAGCACAAATAGGAGACGGGGATGGGAGCTGCTCTCCCATGGTTTCTGGCCAACAGAGAGACTGGTCCTTTTTCCAATAGTGTGCAAGCACGACCACCACTGCTGGATTGATGGGTGGTCGTAAACTCTGGATACGAGCAGTGTATAATGTGATAGAAACATGAATGGAGGTAATATGGACAATCACAATACATTCGTAAGTGCCTTGTATTAACTTTGTCTTCACGATAAATGCCATTTGCTGAAGTGAAACAACCCTTTTTGGACTCTTTCACATAAACGGATACGGATTGTGTCAGGATCTGTTCAGTAAAAAATGGTTTTGCACACAAGTTCAGTCAGTTTTGTGTGCGATTGTGTTCAGTGTTTCCGTTTTATCTGCACGGGTGAAATCAGTTTAAAAGAAAACTCATCTCCTAGCGACCATCAGTGAAAAACGTATTGCATCCGGATGCAATGCATTTTTCATGGAAGACCCATTCACTTCTAAAGAACCAGAGATGCGTGAAAAACGCAGAATATAGACCATGCTGTGATTTTTCCTGAACGCAGTAATGATGTGTGAAAAACAACGCTAATGTGCATAGACCCACTAAAATGAATGGGACAGGATTCAGTCTGGATGCTATGCGTTTGCTTCACGCATCGCACCCGGACTAAAAGCTCGCTCGTGTGAAGGAGGCCTTAAGCCATCACATGCACTAAATCACAAAAAAGTGGTCATTTTTTAAACCTGGTCATTAAGGGGTTAAATATGTTTTATAAGTAATATGGCTAGTATATAATACTTTAACTGGTTGTATTACTATTATTATTAGCAGCACTAGAAATAGTATTAATGTTAATGGTAGTATTGTTGTGATTAGTAGAGGTGTCAGTAGTACTAGTGGGGGTAGCGAATACTGATGATTATTTATTATTATTATTATTATTATTATCATTTATAGTGGCAGTATTGTCGGGGGTAATGCTATGTCTGCACTTGTTTAATAGCATGGAGAGGATAATGCAACAGATAGTATTATTGTCCTTGTTATTACTATAGTTATTATTATTATAGCATTTTAATTCTTTTTTTGGCCTTGGGTAAAATTAGATCTTTTTAGACTGGGGGATTGCCTTTCTTTAATGATCTGTTTGTATTTGGTTCTAGTTTTGTAGCGAGATGACTGAATAATGCATTAACCTATTTAGAATTAGGCCAAAATTAAAATGCACTTGGCTGCATTCGTCGTGGGTTCAATACTTCTTGATTAACCAGTAAAGGACGTGCATTTTGTTTCCTTTAGCCAGCTCTTTGCAGGCAAGTGTAATGAAAGGCTGAATTGTTGCAGCGTCTCGGTCAAGTTGTTTAATTTTTTACCTCTTTAATGATCCTCTCCATCCTTCAGGCACTTGAGTTGTGTTTATGTTGCCTGAGTCCTATACTAATAGATGGAGGAATTTAGCTGCCAAGAGAAGACTTTTAGCATAGGCGATCTTAAAGTAGAGGGGTTATTTTTATTTAAAGCTGCAGTCTGGTATTAAACACACACCATCCCCGACCATGTGATTAATGAACTATGAAAAGAACCTTTTAAGAAAGGAAACAAATGTTCAGAATCAAAGACCACTCTTTACATTAGAGATGCAGATTCCTAAACCTGGACCACATTATATTTTATTAAACCATAACCCAAAAAAATGTCATTCCTTATGGAAATATGAAGATGCTTAAAATCAATAGTTTCTGACTACGTGATGTAAGGAGAATCCATGCTCTTAAGCTTGTGAGGAGATTGAGTTCTCTTGATAAGAACCAACCTTCTTGTCCACAATCTAGTAGAGCGGCACATTGGCAATACACCTTTAACAGCACCTTTGGTGGTGACTTATCTCCAATGAGAACAATACATTGGGCAAGTTAAAATTCAACATGCCCAATCTTTCTTTTCCCCAACATCATTTGTCTCGGGGAATCTTGGCTCACCCTCATTCACATAATATAGTCATCAAGTCCTAATGAAATCAGCGTGTTTATTCACTATAAGGTCCCATTCACACGACCGTATTATTGCGGGTCCGAATTATCGAAACACACGCCGGATGGCCCCATTCAAAATGCCTATACTTGTCCGTGCATGCGGCTCCCCGCTCCCATAGAGGTGAATGGGGCCGCATCTATTCCGCAATATTGCGGAATAGATACGGCCCCATTCACACGGTCGTGTGAATGGGGCCTAAGGGTACATTCACACAACCGTGTGTATTTTGCAGTCCCCAAAACACGGACCTGCAAAAAAATACGAATGACGTCCGGGATGCATTGTATGCATTGACCCATTGTAACAATGACTGCAAAATTGACAAGAATCAGACATGTTCTATCTTAGGATCCATCAGGATTTGTTGGGAATCGCTTGGAAACAGGTCCATCATAGCAGTCAGTCAGGTATCTGTTTAGAATGGAAGCCATCATAGCAGTTAAGTAGAGGCTAATTTGATCATTTTTATGTTTCTATGGACTCCATCTTAAAAATAAGGCCTAAGGTTTAATTAGTCATCTTGGGCAACTGCTTGGCTTTTTCACTGCAATACTTTTCACATAAGACTCAGCATGACATGGGAAGTTATGATGACAAGATGACAGCAGCAGACAAGTGTGATGATCTCAAGAAAGGCAGTGACATGTCCACTCAGTAGAGCGGAATGTGACAAGGACATGAAAAGGGAGGACATACAAACAAGTGAAAGCTACCAGACTGGTGGTGGAAAGAACAAGGTCCAGGACAGACCATTTCAGGAGAGGCCAATCTTGTGGTAGCCAATGATATGTCACTCTAGTGACAATGTCATGACATGGGGATATATAGGCAAATGGGAGGTCAAAAACTAAAGGTGTATAAAGAACCTGGGGCTAGCAATGTAAAATATCACAGGCGAAAATTGAGTTGATATTGAGGGAATAAATAGTCTGTCCATCCATGTCATTACATTTATGATAACGTTTTGCTGGAACAGGAGCAATGTCTTCGTGATATGAAGAGGAGAATAATGGAACAATCACAGAATGAGAATAAGCTACTGTAGGCCTAGATTTTAGGTCTTAAAAATAATCTACAGCCCTGTGGTGCATACTCATCTCCAACCAGTGGATATCTCTTTCATCCATTGGAAAGTGGACAAAAATGTTGTCGCCCATTGTTGTCCTGAGCAATGCAAATAGTCAATTCCATAGATCTTTTCTTTGAAAATACTGTAGATATTTATTAGAAAACTCGATCAGACCATAGTGACGCAATGCATACTCTTCAATAGTAAATGCCAGTTAAACATAGGTGTATACATAATGATCTTGGGATCTAGTGGTACATCTGTGGCAGGGCCCCTGATCTACCATGCACCATTTATGTTTGGCACAGGAACAATTAAGTACCTCCAGAGACCCAAAATTCAGGCACCAAGATCCAGGCACTGTATGACTTTACCCTCTGTAGCCTTGACCCATTTGTCAGGGGTAAAGGTCCTTTTACACGGGCCGATTATCGGCCGAAAAATCGTTCCTAGGAACGCTAGTGCCGATAATCGGCCCGTGTAAAAGTGGCCCTAATCAGCCGACGAACGAGCAAAACGCTCGTTCGTCGGCTGATTGGATCTTTTGGTTTCTACAAAAGATCCAATCTGTCGGGCGCACATCGGCCCTGTGTAAACAGGCGATGTGCGCCTGACAGTATGGAGCTTCCGGGCCGCACGAGCGATACAGCGATCACTCATGCGGCCGGCGCTCGATTCATCGGGCCGTGTAAAGGCTCCCTGCCCGAGCGCCGATATCGCTGATCGGCGCTCGGGCAGAGAGACACATCAGCCCGTGTAAAAGGGCCTTTACTTCTTATGGGAGGACAAGAAAGTGTCATGTTTAGTATCAGAAAGTTCCCACCCATCACATAGCAGTAAGTAAATTTACAGATGCTCTGATCTGTGTCAATGCCAAAGTTAACAAAAGGCTCTTCTCCAGGATGGCAGGAGGAGCTCTTAATTGTTTGACTAAGATCCTTGTTTTATGCTTCATTTAGGTAAATTGGGATATGTCCCTGGACCCAGGCTGGTGACAACTAGACAAGGCCCCTCACTCACTAATGCATCAGCGGAATTTACAAAAAAAAATAAGAAGAAGGAAAAAAAACTTTTTTCACTTCATCTTCAAAAATGACAAGGCTGATTTCAACATCTAACCCTTTAGAATTTTTTTCCCTCCAGTTACTTAAAGGGGTTCTGAAGTTGTTTAAAACTGATGCTCTATCCTCTGGAGCCTGGGCGTGGCTAAGCTCCATTCATGTGAACAGAGCTTAGCCCCGCCCAGGCCAGTGATACTAGTCGTGACGTCACTGGGCCTGAGGAAAACACAGAGAAGGCCGCGGCGCTCCTGCAGCACCGCAGCCTTCTCAAACAGCTGATCGGCGGGGCCCCGGGTGCCGTACCCCCGCCGATCAGATGCTGGTCCAGAGGATAGATCATCAGTTTTAAACAACTGCAGAACCCCTTTAATCTCTAGTTTTTGGTTAATATGAGAGATCGATAGTTGAAGCTTTAGGCCTCATGCACACAACAGTAGTTTTGGTCCACATCCAATCTGTATTTTTTGGGGATCACACTCACTCTCAATTCTATGCATCTGCAAAAATGCAAACACTTTGGCTTTGATCAGTGCACAACCTTTTTTTGCATAGTTTTTGGGAAGTAAAAACGCTGTGCCCCAGTGTTAGTCTGAAGCCTATAGTGAAATGTGAGAATGCCTACAATATAGTGTTTTAATTTTTTTCACTTTTTGTACTGTTTTTGTGGTTTTTGATCTGTGTGGCTTTTTTTCTGGTATTATCTTCTCTACACTTCTATATAGAATTTCAAGGGTATGGCCACACGTATCGAGGTTTTTGTAGCAACATTGCTTTTGGAATCGTAGCAGTTCTACTGCTTTTAACCTTTGTATTGCAAAACTTGAAAGCAGGGACTAAAACCCACAGCATAAATTCACATGATGTGGACTGAAGATCTGCAGTGCAAGTCAGTTTGTGTTAATGAGTTTTCTCAGCAGCCTGAAATCTCATCCATTTTGCTTGTACTGCTGCAGGTCTATACCACATGTGGCTGAACCAAAAAATTGTTAGAAAAATGCAAGTACAAATTGACACTAAATAAAAAAGCCACCAAAATGCATGTAAATAATGCAATAAAAGCAATATACACAAAAACACAAAAATAACACAAAAAAGGTGTTTTCCTATTGTGAGTGATTAAGGCTTAAAGGGGTCCTTTCGTTATCAACACATATAATCTATTCACAGGATAGTTCATGTGTCTGATTGCTAGGGGCTGCACCCCCTAGGACCACCATCGATTAAGTGAGCATGCACACTGCTGTTTTCTTCATAGTTTATAGGACTGACAAACATAGCCAAGCATTGTTGAATATGGGACAACCCCTTTAAATGAAATCATAAAATCTTCTGATTGAGGCCCAGATTTCCTAGTGATAATGTATTTGAAATCATTTTTTGAGTATTTGCTCTTGACTGTTATTTTTTATTTTATTTCTAATCTAGCAAATGTCACAGGTCTTTTCTTAATTTTCCCTTTGATATTTCTTATACAAGTTCCGTCACTTTCTACACCACCAGGAGACAGGAGTCGACTTGTGCCTTTTTTTTTTACATTTCAAAATCTTGCACATAATAAATCTTCCTAAGGCCTTATGCACATGACCGTATCATGTACTGTATGTCTCTTTATAATTTAAAATGGCGGAACAAATAAACCTGGGACACAGCACTAACCTTTAAGGCATTGTCCTATTAAAGGGGTTCTCCAAGAGTATAAAATGTCCCCTCTCATGCCGGGCCCCCACATGGAATATACTTACCCCGCTCCCTGCGCCATGGTAAGTATATTCTATGTGAGGGGCCCGGCATGGGTGGGATATTTTATAGACTTGGAGACCCCTTTAAGATAACTTATTCCCATCCACAAACTAGAGGGATAAGTGTCTGGTCAGCAGAGTCTGTCAGCAGAGGACCCAGCCAATCATGTATGCGTGTACACCACTCCATTCAACTCTAAGAGACTGACAGAGATAGCTGAGCACTTGGCTCCCTCCAGCAGCCCCATAGAGCTGAATGGAGTGGCAGCCCACATCCATGACCACCAGTACACTGAAATAGGGGAATGCATGCCCCTATTCTTGTTATTGGCAGAGAGCCCCTTTGGCCAGACCCTCGTTGATCAGACACGCCCGGTTGTCTTAATGGTATAAGTCCTTTAAAGAAACACAATGGAATTCACATTGCAGGGTCTGAAGGGCAACTTATCCCCAAATAACAGACATACAACATTCGAAAATCATAATGAATGATAAAGATTATAATTAATCCATGTCTATAGCTCAATATACTAAGAACTCATTACCAGCATGTACTGTGATCTGTAAAATGATGGTAATTCCCACAAAAATAATCTAGTCTAGCACCAACAGCCTCAAAAAAATCACAGACACATCTTTTTCATGGACATAGGAAAAAAGTCACCTATTTTTACAGACTGTCCAGAAATGTCAGGACGGTTGGCAACCCTGCAAAGGGGTAAGGCATTTAGTTTTTGGTTAAAAGATTAAAAAAACACCTAATACAGAATCCTGTTTACAGAGTATCATCCTAATGATGTATTTCCTAGAGTTAAAGTGGGGAAAAAAAGTATTTAGTCAGCCACTAATTGTGCAAGTTCTCCCACTTAAAAAGATGAGAGAGGCCTGTAATTGACATCATAGGTAGACCTCAACTATGAGAGACAAAATGAGAAAACAAATCCAGAAAATCACATTGTCTGATTTTTAAAGAATTTATTTGCAAATTTTGGTGGAAAATAAGTATTTGGTCAATAACAAAAGTTCATCTCAATACTTTGTTATATATCCTTTGTTGGCAATAACAGAGGTCAAACGTTTTCTGTAAGCCTTCACAAGGTTTTTCACACACTGTTGCTGGTATGTTGGCCCATTCCTCCATGCAGATCTCCTCTAGAGCATTGATGTTTTGGGGCTGTCGCTGGGCAACACAGACTTTCAACTCTCTCCAAAGTTTTTCTATGGGTTTGAGATCTGGAGACTGGCTAGGCCGCTCCAGGACCTTGAAATGCTTCTTACGAAGCCACTCCTTCGTTGCTCTGGCAGTGTGCTTGGGATCATTTTCATGCTGAAAGACCCAGCCACGTTTCATCTTCAATACACTTGCTGATGGAAGGAGGTTTGCACTCAAAATCTCACGATACATGGCCCCATTCATTCTTTCATGTACACGGATCAGTCATCCTGGTCCCTTTGCAGAGAAACAGCCCCAAAGCATGATGTTGCCACCCCCATGCTTCACAGTAGGTATGGTGTTCTTTGGATGCAACTCAGCATTCACTCTCCTCCAAACACGACAGGTTGTGTTTCTACCAAACAGTTCTACTTTGGTTTCATCTGACCATATGACATTCTCCCAATTCTCTTTTGGAACATCCAAATGCTCTCTAGCAAACTTCAGACAGGCCCGGATATGTACTGACTTAAGCAGAGGGACACGTCGGGCACTGCAGGATCCGAGTCCCTGGCGGTAGCCTTTGTTACGTTGGTCCCAGCTTTCGGCAGGTCATTCACTAGGTCCCCCCGTGTGGTTCTGGGATTTTTGCTCACAGTTCGTGTGATCATTTTGACCCCATGGGGTGAGATCTTGCTTGGAGCCTCTGATCGAGGAAGATTATCAGTGGTCTTGTATGTCTTCCATTGTCTAATTATTACTCCCAAAGTTGAATTCTTCACACCAAGCTGCTTGCCTATTGCAGATTCAGTCTTCCCAGCCTGGTGCAGGTCTACAATTTTGTTTCTGGTGTCCTTCGACAGCTCTTTGGTCTTCACCATAGTGGAGTTTGGAGTGTGACTGTTTGAGGTTGTGGACAGGTGTCTTTTATACTGATAACAAGTTCAAACAGGTGCCATTACTACAGGTAATGAGTGGAGGACAGAGGAGCCTCTTAAAGAAGAAGTTACAGGTCTGTGAGAGCCAGAAATCTTGCTTGTTTGTAGGTGACCAAATACTTATTTTCCACCATAATTTGCAAATAAATTCTTTAAAAATCAGACAATGTGATTTTCTGGATTTGTTTTCTCATTTTGTCTCTCGTAGTTGAGGTCTACCTATGATGTCAATTACAGGCTTCTCTCATCTTTTTAGGTGGTAGAACATGCACAATTGGTGACTGACTAAATACTTTTTTCCCCACTGTACCTCTTTATCTTACAATTTCCACATAATTTGCGCCCCATTTATTGCAGGGACAGCGCAATCTGTGTTGATTTTTTGCAAGGTCCACTATTTCACTATGCTACTCCATTTAGCTTGGCCTAAAAAGTTTAAATTAGGCAGATCATGTCAAGTATTCTAACAATCAGGGCTGTATTTAACAAGCCTATGAAGCCATTGTGTTCTGGCAAACAATTAACTCCTATTGATCAGCTGAAATCATTCAGATCATTGCCATATAAGTGCTCGGCCACTATAGTTAGTGTAGATCATTTGTATCTTGGTTTTTCTTTTTCATAAGGGGAGAATGATGAAATTATAATGGAGTCTTATGGGCTTTTTTTTCTTCTTCTACCAGTTAGGAGACAGTATTAACCTAATTCATTAAGAAGTAGCTGCATTATTGTTTGTATAGAGCTTTCAGCCCTATTGATGTCAAACAGCCTGTTAAAATGCATAATGACATGGCATTAGAGACCCCGAGAGCAATTAACAGGCTGCTTAATTAGCAAAAGGAATTAGAATTTGAGTGGCTGATCTTTGCTTAAAGACTTGTAAAAATCAGAACGACTTGTCTGTTTACACATTGATCGGCCATTCCGAACCCTACCCTATAGGTTATTCCCTTCGCCATCTTATTTCCAGCTACCTGGTAAAACAATGACGGTGAATAAAGGGCTATTTTTAAGCGTAATAGACGGGCTATTAATCTCCACTGTGTCTTTCTCAAAACATTTGGAATACGCTTTGTAGAGACAAGGGCGGCTGCACAATTAATTAAAGGCCGCAAACGATGAAATATTAAAAGCCTGAAATCAAACAAGGCTAAAACATAATTTGCTTTATAAAACAAGATTGGTAGAACGGTACACCGAAGTGCGAGTCTTCTGCATGTTAGAGTTGTCCTGGAGGCAGCTCAGAAACAAAGGGAATTAATATGAACATCAAAAGGAAAATTTACTAAATACATATTATAAATAAATGTAATACATGTAAAGTGAAGGCCTACTTGTATCTATGATGTTACATGGCTCCTAATCACTATTTCTGTTGTGCTGGTGTCCTAGGGCAGCCACTGCCCCACTGTTCCTTGTGGGCACAAGTGCCATGCTAGTCACCCAGGCAAACCTCTTGTCTTACCAGCAGTCCAGTCCCGCTCTCCTGCTAGCTAGCGCCGGCTATGGGGGCCGACGTGTGGTGTCTTCTGCAGACTGTGGCCTGAGTTCTTTGCACTATTGAAAGGTCTTCTGGTCTGATATAGGGTACGCTCAGTCTTGCTCTTAGCCTCTCAAAGGGCCAGAGCACATGGATAACACCCTTAGAGATAGCCCAAAGCCAAACCGGTTAGTTGGTACAATGGGTCCACACCCACTTACCCTAACAATTTCACATTACAACTTATCATAGATTTAAAGGGAGATCATATTCATTCTGTAGATCATAAAATTAACATTGTTTAAAATTCACTTTCTAGAGAAAAAAAGAATCCAGTGAAGACATGACATTTACATAGTATGGTGCCATCTGGTGTTCAAAGTATATAGCAATATGCTTGTCCATATTTACTGAGCTGAGTGCTGGTGGACAACCATGTTCAGTAACTCTCCCGATAGCCAGATCTCTGCATACTCTGTTCACTACAGCTAAGAAGGCTCCTTCTGCTGGGAAAGTAAGAAGGGACTATACTGTCAGCTGCCAGGGAGGGAAGGAATCTGATTCTGTCCAGAATCTGCCCCAACAGCATAGATTGGCAGAAGTACCAAAGGGGACATATTAAAGCAGCATTTTCAGGACCTTTAGTATGAAAATCATTTATGAGATAACCCCTTTAATGAAACACTCTGGAAGAAGGGGCAGTAAATGGCACAGGGATCTCTCTTTCATGTAGTTTCAATCTCTGTGTCATGCTCAGTATCAGTTTTGCCTGGAGTTTCCCTTGAAGAAAATCTTATAGCACACCACTGCCTCTTTATAGAAGTGTAAGATGTTAGATGCCCACAGATCTATTTGGCATGTCTCAATGAGCCGCCAATAAAAAGATATTTGACTTTAGGGTACATCTTCATTAAAGGGAAAAGGACATTTTTTAGGTCATGGAAAGCTGTTTTTGTCGCTCCATACAAAACTATAAATACTCCCTGCTATTTTTTCTAATATTTAAAAGTGTGGCCAGCATCAAAACCTGGCAAACCCTGGCAGATGTGAGACCTCATTTCTTTGGGGGGCAGGAGGTGTGCCGGCTGGGTGAACATACTCTATGCTTTTCAAGATAATGGGACCAAGGGCCTACATAGCCCTGAGACAACCCTGTAGACAACTCTTATACACACAGTCTTGTAGGCCATGTTCCTCTCATGCACATGGATCCACTCAGTACTGAGGGAAGGTCCTGCTACTTTGCTCAGTGTAAAGAATGAATGCTAGATCAATTTCAAAAGGTGTCTTATGTATATATTGTGGTTTCCTTGTAGAAGAAAAAGCAACCGACAGCCGTCTAAAGTCCTAGTGACCCTTTGCATTCAGTTGTCTCTCTTGCATTGTTTTCATTTGTCCCTCTTGCATTATTCCAGGATGTTGCAGCTTTACAATACAACCCCCATCAGCCCATGTCCTGACACTTCGTGGGAATTTACAGACACTGTCTATATATTGTGTCTAGCAACCTTTTTATTTGGCTAGCCATCTTCTGTTCTACCTGCCAGCCGATGACTAGTCATGGCACATGTACAATAGATAACATGGCGTTCTAATTGCATTCGGTGCTCCAATAGGTCCCACTCCTTAAGACACATGGACATTGTAGAAGGGTTCTGCCAAATTGTGGGAAATGCCGTTTACACCATAGGGACTCTGTGTGTAGTCATACAGGCTCTGTGTATGAGGTCTAAACGTGCCCCACAGTGTCAAAAGCAAATCCAGGTGGAATGTCTCTTTAAGGCTTGGCAACAGTGAACTAGAATTAAAAGCAAAACCTGATCCGTCTTCATATTAGCATATTGGACTCACACGCGTTTTACCCCATAATGTAATCCTGACCTCGGACTAATTTTGGCAGAATTCTCTTATTATTCTTTGGCACTGAGGGTTTTAAATCCATAATGCTGGCAGCCACGCTTGCCAGGAATTAATGTATGCTTTCTATATCACATTTGTTTGAAGACTGTGCTGCTACATGGGGTATCCACTTACCTTCCAGAACTTGCTTGCTTTTTTCCAAACTTTTAGTACATTTTCATAATTTACGTAAAAGTAAAATGTTAATGATTTTCCATCACTGGAGAAAATGAGAAACATGTGGACCAACTCCCAACAGCTAAGCGGTACATGGGTCAGTGTACCGGTCCAGTTTCCAGTTGATCATTAAAGGGGAAATACATTGCAAGATGTCTGCAAGGATTGATATGAAGTGGATTTTTGGGAAAGCTGGGTGACCCATCCAGTGCAAGCTGCAATTGTAGCCAGAAGGTCAGCATCAGTCAGCTTACCCAGAAACACAGTCAAATTTTTGCACTTTCGACTGGAATCGTCACCCAACTTTCCCAGAGTGCTGCGGGTCAGACCTGTAGTTTGAAACTTTGCAACTAAGCTCTTGCACTGTAATCATCAGTAAGTTATTTCTGTGTCTACACCTATGACTGCTGAGGAGGGGCTTATGTTATAGATTAAGACCGTTTTTTCCCATGTCAGTCTCAAGTTCCTCTGCGCTACCGGAGTAAGCGCCAAAGTTATGAAGAGGTGCAGACTTCATGCAGCCAGTCATGCGACAGACTTAACTCTACGCAGCCCTCTTGAGTACATTTAAGTCTTTTTCAATGCCAAAAATCAGCATTAGCCAGATACATTAGCCACGCCTGCCGGCCAGCCAGGCAGCCTGCTCGTCCTCCCGCACCATACATTCCCCTTCCCGATACCACCCCCCTTCTGCTGCCTTTTCTCGCCACTTCGGAAAAGGGGCCTGAACAATTGAAACACAAAGGCTCACAGTCCAAAAAAACCAAGATAGTTGGAGTGATCTGAGATATATTTATTAAAAGGGGCATTTTGGACTAATGAGATCTGATTTGCAGTGAAATTTGAGCCAATTTCTAACTTTAGTATTAATAAATCTGTCTAAAAATTATGGGCCATGATCCCCTTATGTAAACAACGCTCAATTTTTCAACTTTTGAGAATCAGAAATAAAAAGGTTTTTTTTTCACAATTTGCCCCAAAAAGTCGTAAAATGTTGTTAAGTTCTGTATCAGAATGTTGTCCCTCTGAACATGCTACTTTAACAATGTGTCTAACCTGTCATTTGACACCAAGGCTTCAGCTACATGGCCTTATTATCAGGGTGTTTTATTTTGCGGCCCGTATGCGTAACCATGCACTTCAATGGTTGACTCTATGACTCTATGTGCATTCTGTTTCCGTATGTCCACGTGGCCATTCCGCAAAAAAGAACAGGTCCAATTCTTGTTAGTTTTGCAGACAAGGATAGGCATTGTTACAATGGAATCAGCAAAAAATGGATGCAGTACGGATGTCATGCAGTTTGCGGTTCTGCATTTTGAGGACCGCAAAATACATATGGTCGTGTGCATGAGCCCTCCCTCTGCATAACCTTCTATGTAGACCTCTATGGACTCTGTATGCCTCTGATTTCATAGAGAGGCATAGATATGAGAAAACAATGTTAGCATGTTTTATTACATGCTGTATTATGGAAATTATGAGGAAGAGTAACCCCCGTAACACAGCGCCATATGGAGGCGCCATATAGCAGTATGTGGAGCACGTAAGGCTAGTAAGTGTCTGGAGTCTTCAGAAATATGGCCCTCAGTATAAACATTATCCTCTTTAATGCAATTATGCCATGAAGCTGCCCTAGTCACATTAATAAATCTCAATGTCTTTCTGACTCTGGCGGAAAACCTTTTTTTTTCCCTTTTAATTTCCTTACATGTTTCTACTTAACCAAAAATGTGTTGCTTGACGAAAAGTTCTTTCTGACTGATTTACTTGTGAGGAAGTGTGAGAGAGCCTGTGTGTATGAGATAACGTGAAGCGTCTCCTCCTACTTTATTATAGTCTAGGAGTTATAATAACCTGTTAGGTGACCATCCACTTTAAAGACTGCGGCGAGCACACAGTTAATTTGCGCTCTGACTGGTGATTATGAGGTTAGGATTCATCTCTTGGTCGGGCTGAGAGATGTAATTAATTGAAACTTCAGCCTCGTGAGGACGGATATGTTGATAAAAGGAGAGAAGGGTTTATCCTCTGGAAAGACCACATCAACTGTGGCCGTCTATTCACATTTTCATAGTTCATTATCCTTGTGGTTAGAGCACAGGTTAACTCATGAGAGACATTTCCACCTAGATGTCACTTCTTCGGTGGCTTATAAAGAGTCTTATGCATCCTTAAGGAGAAATCTATCACTTAAGACAGTCGTCTCCAACGTGTGGCTCTTCAGCTGATAAGAAACTACAACACCCAGCATGGCCTAACAGAAGTAGGTGGGCCCATGTGTAGGCCTGCCGTTTATAATTGTTCCAAAAACGTGGGCTCATGATGCTTTGAATCCAATCCTGTGCTAATCTAAGCTGGTCTTTTCTTTTACTGCTGTGTAGGGGAAGGGAAATTAAAACCAATATATCATCACAAAATTGCCTTCACAGATACCTCCTACCCCTAAAGAGGGTCACTACATGCAATGTGTGTTTTCCAGTGGAATAACAGTTATTAGATGTAGATTGTGTTTTGTGTATATGTCCTTTAAATGCAATTAAAGGTTTTTTTTGTTGCCATATCTAGAGACTTGCTAGATATGGTCCACATTCAATCTTGACTTGAACGTTCCCGTTTTTTCTAACACCGTGCTAATTATGGCCATAGAGCAATGTTATGCATGTTTCCCTCTGCAGTGCCCCTACAGGCCAGGCAAGATACAACAGTCTGGTCAACTCAATCAATAAAACTCCCAGAACCCACTATTAGCTGCAGTCAAGAGCAGAACCTCCATATCTAAGGTTTGCTCTAGGTTTCAAGGACCCTCCAAACATTTCCCCTTTTATGCCTGGATAAATAGAGATTTTTGCTGGCTTCCAGTTTTCGCATTTGCAATAGCTACGGACTTCCCCTTTAAATGACCATGCCCTTGAACACAGCCACCTGAGAGCTTAGTAACATCATTCAGCTTGTTGGAATAAAGTTCACTACACACTATGGCTTTTGCTTGTGCTTCAGCTGAATGCGGCTAATACAAACCTGGATGACATATTTTTTGCTTTCACCCACAGTATCTTGTTTCCACAGCTGCATTCAGAAATATTAGCATTGGAACGGTAGAAAATGCCACAGATTTTTTTTATAGTTTTTTTATGTTCCTGGTACTAATTGTTAAACATTTCTCAGTACCTGAGTATACAAGTCTGACTACAGTTAACCCCTAAATTTTTTGTTCCCTAAAAATAGCAAGTTCAAATAGTTTATTTCAGAATAGTAAAGGCCCTTTTACACAGGACAAATGTTCCTTCCTGATAATTGACGTGTAACGGTACTGCCTTCATCTGGTGAAATAATCGTTTATGCGGACACCAAAATCATCATTCCTGGGCAGAAGATTGTGCTGTACAAACAATCATCTGCTGCCCAGAAACAATGGCAGTAGCCATTGCTCATCCCCATACAGGGGCAGACTGGCCATAGACTCTACAGGGAAATTTGTCAGGGGGGCAATGCTCAATGGGCCACCCAAGCTCTCGTTATGGCCACTGGCCAATTACATAACGATCTGATGTTCTCAGCATTAATTAATGTAAGAGCATCAGGTACTTATGCACCTGGCCAGCAGGCACAGTTCCCCTCCTGAATTTGACTGTATCACTGTCCTCAGTATGGTGAAATGGCAGTATTTTATGCTGCACTGTGGTATTTGGTTCTGCTGGGGCAGAATTTTGTGCTGCACTATGGTATTGCTGGCCCAACCTACTTCTGTTGTCCTTACCTACTTGTGTCTTTTCTTGACCCTGCCTATTTGTGTTGCCCCCACCTTCTGTCTGACTCACCTACAACATGGGGCCTGTTTTAGTTTTTTTTTTCTTTTCCAGGGCCAGTTTATGTTCCCAGTCCGCCCATGTCCCCTTACACTTGAGCTGATCGCTGCAGTTCTTCAACTCTACTGACGAGCAGGCAATTATTGGGAAAGAACATTTTGGTTCCTATCCAATCATTGCCGGTTGGCTTGGTTGGCTTGTGTATTATATTAGGTAAAGAGCATTATTATTAGGACCGATACAGAAAGAATATGCCACCAAACATCCCCATATAGCTCAACTTTCTGAACCCCCAGTATGGATGAAAAGGGAGGATGATGGTTATTGGTTAAAAGGAGTCAATCACCAGGAAATTCACTGATAAACCAGGCAAAATGTCTTCTAGGGCTTCAGCTGAATGTAAAGACCTTTCACTTAGAGATATATTGCTTTATTCCGGAAAAAATACTCCTAATCGATATGCAAATGAGCAGTTAAGTGCGCCGGGGGCAGGCCCAAGCAACTCTGTGCACCATTCTTTTTCCTGTTTCTTCTGCCTGTCCTTCCCTTTTCTTTTTGATGGACAGGGCCAGGTGAGATGACTATACAAGAACCTGGCAAGAAGGAGAGGGAGTAGCTGGCAGAGAAAGCAGGAGGGGAGTGGCTTGTGCCAGCCGTCGGTGCATTTAACTGCTTACTTGCATATAGATTAAAAATACTTTTTCTCCAGAATAAAGCAACGGATCGTTAAGTGACAGTTATTCTTACATTCAGATAAACTTGCCCTACAAGGCATCACACCTGGATTATCATTGAATTTACTGCAGACTCTCTTTAAAGGGGTTTTCCTAGAAACAATATTTATTACCTTTCCACAGGAGAGGTGATAAATATAAAGTCACTAGTTGGTCCGACCACTGGGAAACTCTCACCATAAATTGACGTGTGGAGGATTTAAAATCTTGACTGCGGGTCAGTTTATGCTGCTATTTGTTTTTGCAGTGTCTGCAGTGTTTGCAGTGCAATTCCTTAAAATTGAATCCACTTTGCCAGTACTGTAAAATTGGCAGCGCCAAATCTACAGGGTATGCCCCCTGTGTGCCTATTGACCAAGAGGACTTCCTGAGTGCTTGATTTCACGCATCTCATGTCATGTGCGAGTTCCTTTGTGAATATTTTATTATACGATTATCAATATTTTTACATCATTAGCTGTTGAAATCTCAATGTATATGTCCAATTAAGAAGCAGTGGTATAAAATTACAGCATTGTTATAATATTTCTGTATTTTTGATGAGAAATAAGGCATAAATCCATAAATAAGGATATAAGAAATAAGGCATAATTGAACTGGTGTAAGGCCTGTAAAATAGTACCTAGAGGACCCTGACAGCAATTTTTTTCACCAATATTTTTGTCACTTGGGTCCATTGTGATTCCACAAAGTGGGCTAAGTATATTATTTAGACATTAAGGTTACCGTTACCTAATTAGTGTAAAGGAACGTAGCCTGGCCATAATCATCAGCACCAGGAGTTTAAAAAAAATAAAGATTAAAACTTAAAGAGATTAGACAACTTTTGCAAGATATTAGCTGTTCAAAAATGACAAAAATGTCCTTAAGCCTCTCTAAAGAAAGCAGTGACCAAACAGGCCGTCTTTTGTTCAGCTCTAAGACTCGATGGCGAGAGATTGAGAGGCTGCTTTCAGGCTATGTGTGCGGGACCTGAGGTTCCAACTTATCTATCGCCAGCAAAACGAATCAGCAAAGGGATTAAAATCAGAAATTGCTGGGGCATTTATAGACCACCCACTGATGTCTTCCAGAAAAAAAAACATTATATATATATATATATTTTTTTATTTTTTTTATTTTTTTTTACAGTTATACTTTAGTCCACAGTCAGCTAAAATAAGACATATGCATATCTATAATCTGACTAATGTAATAGCGAAATCTTTCAAACAACTCAATGTAAAATCTGTATTAGAATAAAAATAATAAGGAATTTAAAAAAATTTAAAAAAGCATGTAAATCTGTGTAAGATTATTTTCAATTTTATAACTGGGTTTAAGGGCTCATGTCTTTACAGAGGAAAACAGAATTACAATGGTCTTGCCATAGAACGGGTGCTTTGGAGGTGAATTTATCACACCCAGCACTGCAGAATTCTGGTCAGTCTGCTGCCTATACAAAGAAAAGTAGGACCCAGAAAATAAAAACCACAAGGAGATTTACTAATACTAAGATTTAGATGGTAACCTTAGGCTAGACAGTCTAAAGATGGGCCAAATTTATCACCGTGATTGGGGATATATAAGGCGCATCTTTACATTGTCTTTACGTTTATGCTAAGTCCCTCCCCTTTCACATTCAATTTCTGCTAAGCCATGCCCAATTTGAGTGAGAATTCTGGTGCATTTTCTTTAGTAACTGTACCCATTTCTTTCTTACATGTCTTGCCAACATGTTTCAAGATTTGTGACAAATTAATTTGGAACAAATTTTATTTGTTGTGGAATGGACAACTGCAGAGAATCGTCCGAATCAAATTTTTCCAAACTTTGCTCATCTCTAATGTTTAATTTTTAGACGAGTCCCAAACTCTACCTTTCCTTGTTTCCCCTAATAATTGGAACAGTCTTTGTAACAGGCGTCATCTGTCAAGCATCACCTTCCTTAATATGTGGATGTGGATTTACCTGGGAGTGATGAGCCAACTCATACAGGTATCTTCATTTGGTTGGCATCTATCAGATAATGAATCCAGCAAAGCATTGGTTTTGGCTTTTCTTATAGACAGAAATCACAAAGTAGATCAAAGCCTAAAAGAGAAACTAAATATCTTTAAATGGGAGGTATAAAAATGCTACGAAATTTTAAAAATAAAAAAGAAGCTTTACTCATCTCCACCCAGAGCAGTGGGAATCAGACTAGCATCGGAACAGTAGCCATAGGATTGGAGGTGATTTCTGATCCATTCCTGGAAAACCCCTCTAAGCACTCTCCTAGAACACTTCAAATGTATATTTAAATAATTAGTCTAATAGTTAATTAGATTATTAGACAAATTTGTTTTCCTCGATCTTATGTTGTCATCTTCCAGTGCGTCTTGTAGTCCGAATGCTGTGCATAAGAAGTAGGAGACTTTGAGTACATAACTCCAGACTCCTACTACTGCTTCTGACTGGGTAAGCCGGCATAGTCAGGGGGGCACTTTGATGAAACATTGTGGCTGGTAGTGTGATGAGGCACTGTGTCTGGCATATTCAGGGGGCACTGTGGCTGTCAAAGTCAGGGGGCACTGTGGCTGGCATTGTCATAGGCCCTGTGGCTGACAGTCAAGGGGCATTATGGATGCTAATGTGATAAGTCACTGTGGCTGGCATAGTCATTGGGCACTGTGGCTGGTAATGTTATGGGGCATTGTCTTTTGTACCGTGTCTGTACCATATCAACTATATATGACCCATAGGATATATACAGTAAAATTGTATTTTCTACTTTTATGTTTTTAATTGTGGCTGCGTCTTATGGTCCAGCGTGCCTTGTAGTCTGAAAAGTACAGTACATTTCTATAGGAAGATAGCCTAAAACAAACCATTTCATGTTGCTAGGTCTAATTAGAGCATGTGTACATAGAGTACTTATGTTTTTGTACCGTATATCTGAAAGATCTGTAGCCTTGTGTCTCCTCTGCGCTTCTCATAGGAGAACAATGAGCCATGTCCGCTATTCAGTCCCATTATTTATTTATCACCTTTCTCCCAAATCCCTTGCAGGCAAATATTAATATCACTATATTTGCTGTCACAGTCACTTTTTGACAGAGAAAAGAAATATTGTAGCCTCATTGTATACTGTAATAATGAGTCTGACAGCGCTCATTACCCAGCACAATTATACCATGCCTTCTGTTAATGTAATGCTCATAGACATGCGTTCAGCAGTTAAGTAATCATACCCCGCTCAAGTGTCACACGTGCAATAAATTCTGATTGTCTATAAACTGCAGCACATATTAGAGTTCACATGAGCACTATTTATTTGTCCATCTCGAGAGCAGAAAATTCTTGGCTAATTCATTTTGATACATATCTATCAGTCTTGGTTCTGTTTCTCCTAAGCAGAGATCCAAGCCCCCTGCATAAAGATTAAATGAAATTATACCATTCTGTCTGTCTGCAGCCACCACCAGGGGGATCAACATTGTCAGCACACCTGTCTGTTCTTGGTAAATGCTCGTATTCTGAGAATTCAGAGAATATTGGATATCTCTGTTGTACTTATTCCTCTGTTTATTCTTCCTGAATATATATATATATGTATAATTACCTACACAGTATGATACTGTTAGTACTTATTTGGACAGTATAAGACTTTGTAGAGATATAACCCCTACTGGTCTGCCTCCATAAATTTCTAGGAGGAATAACAGAAGAACAATACAACACTTAGATCTAAGAATATATGTATGTTCCAGAATTGTTATTTCATGGACAATATGATTATTTACTACAATAGACATTTCAAGAATGGTGAGAGCCGAGGTCCTCTTTAACATACATTGGACAATTGTATGCAGCAAGTTCTTAAGCTCCCTCTAGTGGTAGCTGCTGTTGGCAGACATAATTGTATCATTTAAGTGACATTCCTTTTTAACAAAAAAATTCACACTGAACAGAACACTTACAAGATTCCCTCCTTTTCATTGTCTTAGCTGAAGATCCACCAATCCCTGGACTCCTTTTCCGAGATGACTGCTCCACTTCTCAGACTGCCTCTTGAATACTTAGCATTTGGTAGTCCAAGACACTTTTTCATGTGAACGGTGCTGGCCAGTCCAAGAGCATTTCATAACCTTAATGAGGTGACCACATGTGCTATTGCTGTTTGTTACAATGGTCAGCAGATGACACAGTAAAGTTAAAGGAGTGGACCAAAACTATTAACCCCCTCTGTTCTAGACCCCAAAGGTAGTGACTTTGACCCCTCCACTTCAGGTTTATTAGATGGAAAATATATATTTTTGTTGTCTAAACCTGGGTTGAGCCTTATAGTCTGGTGCATCTTATAGTCAGAAAAATATGGTATGTTTAAAAAAAATCATAAAATCCTGTAGATGTCACCCTTTGCCACTAAGCAGACAAATAGAGAAACAGTTCCTATAGTTTTCAAATCACTTTTCAGTGGTTATCTCATTAGCATCACAGGTGGGATTACAATTAGGGATGAGCGAATTTCTTGAAAATTCGATTCGGCTGATTCGCCGAATTTTACAAAAAAATTCGCTTTGTGACGAATTACTTTGCCACAAAGCGCATTTTTTTGTAAGTAGTGGGTGCAATGACAGGGAGCTGCGATAGCGCCACCCCCGTCATTGTACCCCTCAGATGCCGCGTTCATACATGATCGCGGCGTCTGAGTATAAAAACAGTGTAACATAAACATTAAAAAATACATTAAATCAAACTTACCTCCTCCATTTGCTCACGACGGGCCAGCCGCCACCATCTTGCTTGAAGATCTGGACGTCACTACGCGCGGGATTTCACCCGGAATCTTCAATCAAGATGGCGGCTGGCGGCCCGTCGCAAGCAAATGGAGGAGGTAAGCATGGATTTTTTTGTTTTTACACTATTTCAGAATAAATCGATTCGCCGACACGAAGCACAAAGAAATTCGGCTTCTAGGCGAATCGAATTTATCCTGAAATTCGGATCGAATTCCAATTCGTGGGATTCGATTCGCTCATCTCTAATTACAATGACAGGTAACACCTGTACATGCTGTAGATAATAAAGGGTCCATCATTTACAATAGGTGATGTCGCTATTTATCTACTCCCCCTTCTTGCACAATAAACTCTGCAAATGTCTCAACTAGAAGTCAATTGCACTATTATGTCCATGCCCATGCGGCTGCTGTAAAGCATATCTCCAAATGCCGTTAACAACAGCTCAGCCAAGGTGACAGCACCCACAATTATTACAGAAAATAGAATTCAATTAAGAACCTGAACGCAGGTCCGCAAAATACAGATACCGGCCGTGTGCATGCTGCATTTTTCTACTAGAACTGCCTATTCACAAAATGGACAAGAATAGGACATAATTTGTAGAGTGGCCACACAGATATGGACCAATGAACGGGTCAGTGTGAGATCCACAAAATATGTCGCTCAGACATGGACCAAAACACCTTGGCCTAAGAGAGATAGATAACACTAGCACCTGGTTGTCTTCCCTGGCATTGACTGGGAAAATGACATCTCAGCACTTGGTGCACAACCAGGCAATCCTTCCTTGACCTTTGTATGTGCACCGGCCAGACAGCAACCATGTGAAGTGGGTCATATGGAACAGATTTAGATACAAGCCCATATCATCCTAGCAGAGGAATGTAAAGTCCTCGCCGATCCCTTCCGTAAATCTGCATCATGTGTATGAGATAATTCCTGGGGACAGAAAGGATTGCCAGACAACTCAAAGGACAATACGTCTGGTATCTCAAACTAAACAGACTGAAAACTTTTTTTTCATGGTACTGACATTGAGTTGATTAACACAGAGTTTTTCCATGATGTATTTAAAGGGAAATTCCATGTAAAGCTTATGATTCATTTGAGTTGTATTTAAATTAAGTTCTCAATTCTAAAGATTTGAATTATCTACTTACCTAGAGATATTTAAAAGAGTTATCTCACTTCCGCAAATGGCATTTATCATGTACAGAAAGTTAATACAAGGCACTTACTAATGTATTGTGATTGTCCATATTGCCTCCTTTACTGGCTGGACTCATTTTTCCATCACATTATATACTGCTCGTATCTATGGTTACAACTAGAGATGAGTGAAGCGACTTTGGATGCTACATCCGAAGTCGCTTTGCTAAAAACTTCAGAGTAATACGGTACGAAGATTCATCTCTGTACAGTATTAGAATGTATGGGCTCCGATGAGCCGAAGTTAGTTATTCACGAAGTCAGGCGTGAAAAACCTTGGAACTGAACTCGGCTTTGGTTCCAAGGTAGCACTAAGTAAGTCATCACTTTATGATCATGGGGGTATGACCTTGGGGACTCACATGGATCCCGAGAATGAAGGAGTTGCAGCACTAATTCAGCTCTGAGCTGTAAGGCCCCTTCACAGCCTTTACCTGGCAATGGCACTCCCAGCCACATTATTTCAGCATAGATTAAAATCAAAAGGATAGCTATGCATCCAAATAAAAATGATTACGCGTTTCAGATCAAGGCCCATCCTTAGTCATAGCATGTTGAAATAAAGTACAAGGATGTTAATGAAGATTTTGGTGCTGGAGAACACCTTTTTAGAATTTTCACTGAGTTCCCCAGGATCTGCACAGGTGGTCTTTCCCTCGGTGCATCATAGGACAAGCCAGTATCCAAAGCCATACAGTGACTGAAAATTCTCTCAGGCTGTGATCTGGATCAAATGGCTTCAGACCAGAGTCAGTGCTACAGAACCTTTATTCTCAGGATTCTCAGGAGGTCCTAGAGGTCAGAATCCCAGCAATCATTAAGTAATTCCATATCCTAGAGATATGACATCACTTCATCAAATCTGAATAATCCTTCAAGGAAGAAGGTCCTAACTGAATACTTGGGACATCTAAGTAATACAAGAATGAACCAAGTTGTCCAGAAGGAAATAAACTTTACAGATAGAGAAGAGACTCTCTTCTATTACATTTATATAGCACAGACTATACTAGGGTACTACATGTACTGTTCATCGAGAGACATTCATTTAAACGTCCACCACTCCGTTTGAGGAACAGAAGCAAGAGCATTGACTCTACAGTGAGACGATTTAGTTATAAATTTATAATCTTTAGTTCTATGGCAGAAGTATCGTCACACAAATTTGACATCTAATGTCTGTGTCAAACCTTTGGAATTAAGCCTTTGGTCTTCGAAGCCATTGAAACGGAACTGTGGAGACTGTGTGGACTGGTTTTCAGCAGTAACACCATTGTCAAGCTTGGCTCGGTTATCCTGCAACTTCTCCTCTTTCACTGAAACACGTCTCCCATCAAAGTAGAGGAATTGAGCGTTTGTAAGACGTTACAAATAATGGGCCCCGTTCCCTAAAGAGCAACATCCATTAGCAAATGATGAATGTTGTTTATTAGGAAGATAATGGTTATTCCAGTAACTCGTTTATGTCCTTAGGAAAATTGTGTGTTAGAGAAGAAAATCCTCCGTGCTCCATGCTGTATCTCATAACAGTGGCATGCTCTTTGTGTTTTTTTTTAAGACTTCATACTCTGGCAAGACTTCTCAGGACTTTCATAGCTTTTAGGCAAACACTAATATTTTTAGCTAGTTGAGCGTCTGCCAGATTTGACAGTGATCATTCCTCATTCTCTCTTAATATTGCCTGCCTTTCTCTTCCGCATGTGACTTAAGCTGACCATAGACACAATGATTTGGCCCCAACCAGACACAAGTTATGATGTTCTTTCCTTATTTCAGGGAGTACTGTTTCTCATTGAAGAGACACAGTGATATATGAAGGTGACAATGCTCCATGGGAAAAATTATGCAAAGTATAATGCCAGCCAAATCAGAGACACCCATCAGTCGACAGCACTGTATGGGGGATCTTGGCCCTCAGTGCTGTCTACAGATGGTGTCTCTAGTTTTGCTAGTCTGAGCTACTTTACATACTATTTCTCATAGAGTGCTGCCTAAAAATAAGTTTCCATGAACCACTGTGTCTTTTCAATGAGAAACAGCAGCTTCCCTAAGCTAGGGGGCAGGAACCACCAAACACTGTTGTCCAAGGACGGGTGTCTCTGGTTTGACTCGTATGAGCTACTTTGCACTCTTTCCTTGGAAGTTTTTTAATGAAGGAAACAAAGACTACAGCATCCAATGGATCAAATGTTTGGGACAAAGGCTTTGGGACTCCATAAAATCCTGCCCCAGATACAACCACTGCTTCAGTGTTTCATGCTGGAGTCCTCCGTGTCTCATGTGTCTGTGCATTTGGAAACCTAAGGCAAGCTAGCTCTTATGCTGAATTGTTTTTGTCTTTTAATCTCATACACAAGAAATCTGTTCCCATAAGAGTAGAACTCACTACAATGAAACAATTACATTTCCCAATATAAGAGATTCTCACTTTATCACTGATAAATGTGTAGTAATAACCACTAGTGAAAAATAAATGGAACACTGGTCCATGATTGAAAGAAGGCATAACTAACTCAGATGTTGGGTATGACTCTAATAGGGGGCTACATGGGAATTAGGTACTTAGCATTGAGCAATATTTCTCACAAATGTTGGTTCTGCTTCTGAAATCAGTTCACTGATGGGGCGTTTGATGACAGGTCCCTCTCCTGCCTCCTCTTCAATTTAGAGAACAGTGCTTTGGAACTGAACTGGTGCTGAGTAGTTTGCAGGAGGGGTGAGGGGTAAGATGGCCACAGATAAGGATTTGGTGATGGAGAAACCATGATGCTCATTATCAGTTATATCTACATCTCGCCTTCTGAAGAAAAGTTGTCCTGTCCAATATTGTTTGTGAGTAATGAATATATAGCGGTAAACCAAAGAGATTACAATTCACATTTTCTACAAGTCTGCATACAGAATGATGGCTGAAATAGTATTAGTTGCTTTCTGTAACATCACTTACTGTTTCTAAATGGCTTTACTTTTCATATTTTCATACAATGGTGGTTTTCTTTGGACTTTGGACGCAATTGCACAGTTCCTGTACCTGTAGTGAAATTGGCATCTCCTACCTTTTTGGATGCTGTGGGCAATTCATATTTATTTTTGACCCTTGGCTTTCTAAAATATGAATGCTATAGAGCTTCATTTCAAACATTGGAGTAGCAATAAAAATTAGTGCAAGGTGTCCAAGATGGAACCAATGACCCTAGAGCGTCAAAGTTGTAATATTTACCACTGTACCACTCTGATTGCTCCAGTAATTTCCTTAGTATTATTAAGCACTGTTAAGTCAATTTCAACTCCTGGTGACCATATGAATGATGAATGAATCAAATGTTTATTACTTTCTGTCCAATTCCTCCATCCATTCAGAGACACATCCAGCAGTTTCTAGTTGGGTTGTGATTAATGTGCTCACTGTAGAGCAGACACGGCAGTCACCATGCAGCCTCGTCACTACCAGCGCTGTCTCTACAATAGTTCATGCCTTGAGCCAGTCATTTGCAAATCTAATCTAAGCAGGATGTGGCTCTTATAGTTTTTATTTATTAAGTATTCTTCCCCATTAGTAAAACAAATGGTAAATGTGTCACACATCACCACCCATGCTTGTTAAATAATTTATCAGCCATAATGGAATTTGTCAAATCAGTGTAATTGTACAATATGTCAGCTAGAAGATATCAAGATCAGACACAGCTTTTCCCAACCGACCACAAGTGCAAGCTAATTTAGGATGATTGCTTAGATTTTGAGAAATGTAGTCCATCATCATGAAGAAAGTAAAACATAATTCTACTAATAGTAGAGTAACTAGAGTGTTGGATATAGGCATATTTTACTGGGTAATACGATTCACAATGGCTCCTGTTCTATTACTATCTATTCTCCATAGGTAGAGTAGATAGTAATAATGCTGTATCTAATCAGATTCCAAAGAAGACAACATTTTTTGGTGATTCTGGGCTCAGTGAAGTCACTGACATTAGATACTTGTTGTCAGATCCAAATAGCAGCTTACATGGAAGAGAGGAGGCTCTATGGCAAAGATTAACATGGACCCACTGTCATGGTGTAATTCCAAGTTATTCCAACCAGAACTGAGGAAACTGGTGTTTTTCTCCCCCTCTGTGACCACGTGGACAATGCCCATTCTGGTGAGGGGATCTGGCATAGGTTTCTGCCACCCATTAACAGAGAGGATAGAGCCAAGTAGGCAACTTCTCTCCTATTGCCTCACAGTAGCTGTATAACTCTTATGGTATGTAGGGCCTTGAATCTATCCAATCTAATGTCTATGGCCTACACAGCAGACAAGATTGTCAGCAAATGCCATCAATTGTTTATGCCCAGTCACAATAAAGAAAACCACAAAAACTCTTGTTGTGTCTTTTAGATAAACAGGACCACATATTGTAACTGTATTTTTCAATATTAATTTGACATTACAAAATTTAAAAACAATTATCAGTATTATATATTTAGTATGAGGACAGATATGCTATATTTTAGGGTATGCATGGGCCTCTGTGAGCTATGATAAAAATAAATCTCAGCTTTTTTTTGTTCTTTCTTTTATTGGCTTGACCTCAGATTTTTATCTAAAATAGCCTTCTGTGAAAATCTATAAATAAACGTGCCCCTTATTAAATGTTCGTATTATAGGCCAACATAAACTAAAAGCTAGACTACCCCTCCCCCATCCTCTTCAGTTCCTATCAAGAAAATGTGTAGACTACACAGACAGTGAGGTCATTTATATCCACTATTGTTTCCTTATATGTAAAAAAAAAAGTTTAAAAAAATTCAGTTGATCAAGAGTTTTCCATGTTGGTTGTTACATCTCTATTAGTGACTGATGTTTTATTAAGTCCAGTGCATTTACGGCATATGTGACTAAACATTTTTTAACTGTGCTTAAAGGAAATGCGTCACCAAAATTTGTATCTGCCAGTTAAAATCTAATAGCAACAAATATATTTTTTGCAAATTGTTTTTAATTTTTAATTTCAGATTTTCTTATTCTATTTATTGAACATGATTATGGAGCGGCCAACATGAGTAAAGCATTAAGAAAATTGCTTTACAGCAGCCACATGGGACATAAACACAATAGTCTGGAGCTGACCCTATTGACTTCTATGGGAAAGTTTTCTAGGCATGCTTTGTGACCTGTGCAGAGGTCATTGTACAAGGGAAGAATAGATAAGCTGTGCCAATCACTTTTTGTGAATAGTGATTCTTATCTATTCAAATAGGTGATATCCTTATAGGCAGGATTAGAATGACAGATAAGCAGATAACTGCAGTAAAGTGACCTGCACAGTCCAAGAAGTGGTGCCTTTTATTAAGCTTAGGCTACTTTCACACTAGCGTTTTTAAATTCCGGTACTGAGTTCCGTCATAGGGGCTCAATACCGGAAAAAAACGCTTCAGTTTTGTCCCCATTCATTGTCAATGGGGACAAAACTGAACTGAAGACAACGGAATGCTCCTGAAAGCATTCCGTTCCGTCCTCAGACCGGAGAACAAACCGCAGCATGCTGCGGTTTGCTCTCCGGTCCAGGCATCCGCACCAAGACGGATCCGGAATGACCCCCAATGCAAGTCAATGGGGACGGATCGGTTTGGTGTGACACACCAGTAATCCGGATCTGTCCTCCATTCACTTGCAATGGGGGGTCATTCCGGATCCGGCTACAGAGATACATACAGACATACATACATACAGACATACATACATACACACATACACATACATACTCACATACTCCAGCCAGGGATGCCGGCAGCATGTCTTCACGCGCCTCCTGCGCGCAGCTGTGACGTTTCCCCACTGCGCCCAGCAGAGGGTGCTGTGGGTAATCGACATCACTGTGCGCAGGAGGCGCGTGAAGACATGCTGCCGGCGTCCCTGGCTGGAGTATGTAAGTATGTATGTGTTTGTGTGTGTGTGTATGTATGTATGTTCTCTGTGTCTGTGTCAACATGTGTGGGGCCGGAGCGCTGCTCCAGCTCCACACATGTATCAGCGGCAGTACGGATCCGTCGGCACCCTTTAGGTGCCGGATCCGTGCTGCCGCTAGTGTGAAAGTAGCCTTAGTGGTCAGTGCGAAACTGTAAGATTTTATGGTTTTTGTTTAAATACAGATATTGACAGGCAAATTAAAAATTACACCTATTCATAGTAAGAGCCCCTCCCAGTTATATGAAAATGAATAAGAGGTTGTCACAGCCATGGCATGTTAAAGGGGAATTCTCATTACATATCCTGTGGATATGCCATAAATGTCTAATAGATTCAGGTCCCACCTCTGGGACCTGTACATATCTCTAATACAGAGGTCCCTAGCCCCCTCTTCTGACTAGTTTTGTGAATACAAAATCTATAATTGCGCCCTCCACCTACCATATAGTAGAGGGGCCTATGGCTCTCAGGAACCAGGCCTTGGTGAATCCATTACCCTGTGGACTTCCACTAGCTATGACCCTGGTATAGGTATCAATTCTCAAACTGTTTGTGGACGAGATGACGACACTTAATGATATTAGTATATTCTCCTACTGTGGCACTACACCAACCATAATTCGAACATCTAACAGTATTTGGCTGAATTTAGTTTGCTGGTTACTTCATCTCAGGGACCAGACCAAGCAAATAAATTCCATAAAAAGGTATCGAGTAATCATTGTGAAATCTTTTGGATGTAAGTGGACACAGTGTGAAGAACACAGTGAGTGGATGCAGCACCAGAACATTGTGTCAGGGCACACAGTCTTAGCATTGCATCACGTCCATCTGTAGATGAAGCAATCCTACATGACACAACAACCAGTAACATCATGAACAAGGCAACCAACAAACAACAGACATCTTGTTTTCATTGACCACTGCCTATACTGCCATGGATTGTTTGTATTTATGCAGACATTGCATTTCTGTTAGTTGACCCTTGTCTATGAGGACCTGGCAATTCTCCAATATCTGCCGACAGGGGAAACAACATTCAGAATAATCTTGTGAAGCTTCTATATTTCCCATGATTTGAGCTATAAGTGTACAGGATTTGTTTTGTCATTGTGTAGAGTAGTAATTCAAAATTTGCTAGAAATCCCACTTCTCACCTTGCAGCCAGAAGCATAACTTGGAGTTTCTGGTGCCCAGTGCAAAATATGAAACAGCTAGCAGGTTCTAATACAATACAATATAGTATAGCAGACATCCACTGGCAATGACTGGGATTGGCGATGATGCCAATCCTGTTCATTTAACCCCTTAAATGCTGCAGTCAATAGCAAGTACAGGAACTTTGTGGTTAGACAGGGGGGGGGGGGGTGCTCCCTCTTACCTCCAATTAGAGCTCCTACAGGAGAAATTTCTGGGGTTCAATCAGTTGCCACGAGAGCCTGGGACCATATGAAGGCTTCTAGCACTATCATAGTGAGCTGCCAGTACAGCCAAGCCTGAGGCATGGCCTGACAGACAGCCAGTCAAAATACCATAGAGTACAATAGTATTCTATTGCAGTCTTTGGGAAAAATGATCAGAAGGGAACTAAAAATTACAATAAGAAACATTTTTAAAGTTAAAAAAAAAAAAAAAAAACATAAAAAATCCAAATCACCCCCTTTCCTAATTTTACATATGAAAATAAATAAAATAATGAACATAACAGGCATCACCGCTTCTGAAAATGTCTGAACTATTAAAATATCAAATTTTTTTTCCTGTGTTGTGAATGCTATAATTAAAAATGTAAAACCCTGAATAGGACCACTCCTTAAGGGGTTAACAAAAAACAATTTTGTCATTACATTCCATATACTTTATATATGGATTCAGACAAGAATGTCTCTATATGGTGAGGGATAAGAAGGTTCTCCTATAATTGACTTGTTGGGAGATCTGTAAGAGAAAGATGGGAGAGTTATGTAAATGACCACGTCAGGGAAATTATTACCATAGTTAATATTGCTGACAGGAAGAAGAATTATTATCTCCTTCCTGTACCTGAATTAAAAGCACTGCATGTAAGTATTTGGGAGCACAGATAAGTTTACAGTTTTGGCTTAATTGTATTAAATTTTTTAAAAAAATATCAAATTTTTAATTACCTCATATACTATGATTTTGAACCCTAAAGATTTACATATGGCACATGACCTTAAAGGAGTCTGTCAGCAATTCTGACCCTGCTAAACCTCTGACAGCACTAGTTAGAAGCTGTGGGAAGCAGTACAAATATACCTTTTGTGAAGCTTTCATTATCAGGAGTAGTAAGAGCATTAACATTTATTCTGACAGATTCTGTTCTTTAAGAGCAATGGAGACGGAGCATCCATGTGACATGCTGTATCACAGCCCCTCCCCTCCAAGTGACAGCTGTAGCATTCAAGTAAAAGACCACTATACCAGTCACTCAGAGCAGAGGGGAGCGGCTATGAAACAGTACTCACACTACTCCTTATAATAAAAACTCCACAAACTGTATGCTTATCCTGCTCTCTTCAGCCGCCCATCTAGTACTGTCAGATGTTTAGCATTGTCAAAAATTTGACAGACTCCCTTTCTTAATAAATCAAGCAAAAATATTTTTAAAAAGTGCTTAAAGGGGTTGAGAACATTCACCAAACCGGAAGCATACTCATCTGCTTCCTGATGCTGGCTCCCGACTCCTCCAGCCTCTGTCCAGGTCCCTGCATGTAAACTTCCAGTTTAACGCTTCTACAGCAAATCACTGGTCACTGACCTGCTTCCATTGCTTCATTTCAAATGGTCACATGATGCAATGGGAGTAGGTCACCACTGCAGCCAGGGATCGGCTGCAAGAGTGTCAAATTGAACGTTTATATCCAGGGACCTGAGCAGAGCAGCAGAGGCTTGAGAGTAGTGGAGACGGGAGCCTGTGTTGGGAAGCAGGAAAGCATACCTCTCTTCGCAGGTCTGCCGAGGAGCAAGGAGGGGGGGTTTGGCAAAAAAACAAACAAACGTGCACAACCCCTTTAAAATAAGTTGCTGAATAAAAATCTCAGGACTTCTGTTTCTGTCTTTTGGTTGTAAGGTTCTTCAGACATTTTAGACAGTTGGGACTGTTAAAATGTTTTTGTCTGCACTCTATTTATAGGTTTTTTTTCTTTTGTTCCCAGAAAGATAACACAATAGAAATCTCAGCATCTCGCAGTCTCTCAGTGACTGAAATGTCCTTCCCAGCAAGCAGTTCAGTGATCTGTGTTTTATATTGCACATGATAAATGGGATAAGTACATCTATCATGAAATGAATGACAGAAAACCCAGCCAGCGATCCTTGAAAGAAGCGAAAATACCTCTCAGCTCACTCATCTGTGTCTGTGCATAGAGCTTAAAGCCTTTCCATCACTTTTCTTAAAAAGTTAGGGACAAAACTTTCACGTTAACAATGAAGAACCATAGAAATAATGGGATTTTAAATAGGATTATGCAAATTTTATGGGATTCAGATACTCAAAAAAATCCTACAATCTATAATATAGTTATGCAGTTTTCTGAAGGGATGAATTCATCCCATCTATTTCCCCAGCAATGTTAATGAAGCACCATTACTTGAGGCTCTTGGGCTCCAAATGCTTGCTCTTTAACTAGGACTTCACTTACCATGTGCCACTTATAGTACTAGTGTATCCTTATGTGACAGAGGAGTCTTTGGGCCCACTTTGGCAAAAAGGCCAGAGCTCCGTAGGAACATAGCTGTGGAAGTCCTTGGAGCATTTAAAATGTCCAGCCTTGCACACCAACCAAACTGTTCCCTCGACCTTGATGTGGGGCAGCAATTCGGACCCTGGGAGTGCAGTGCTTCCGGGAAAGATCTCAGATGGCATGGTTGACTATGGCATCTGAAGCGTTAAATGCCCATGATCTGCGTTATCGCTGATTACACACATTGACTTCAGGTGTCTGCTGTGTAAAACATCGGCACCTGACGGTTATGTCACCTGCTCAGCTTCTGAGCAGGAGCCATCTATAAAGACCCAACTACCACCATACATATACAGCAGAGGTCAGGAAAAAGTTAAGATAATGATAAGATTAAAGATAAGATAATCTGTAGCAAAGCATACAGCATTACTTGAAGACACATTTTCCTATTGGATAATAGCGGTTGTCAAGCTTAGATGTATACTTGGTAATGCATCTCAAGAAATACAGTATGTTCTGTGGCTACACTTTGTGGACATTACCCCATACAGGATGTTACACAATTACTAAAGCAGATATTATTTCAGATAACACTTATCTGCGGCTGCATTGATTACCTTTAGGAAACAACAACATGTGTTCCAGTGTATAAAATATAGTCTTCCTGTAGAAGAAGTGTCCACATCAGTAAAGCATGCATCCGACCCTACATCCTTTTGTCATGGATAATTTTGTCCTCTGGAATTCCCTCGTTCTACTTGATTTTATTTCCTTTGGAAATGAAGAAATGTGAACCTATCAGGTATCTTTCCTCATCCGATTTCATCATCCCAAGAAAGTCACAACACCATCCACTTCAATTCAGTACATCTTTACAGCATGACGTCCACAGATAGGTTTCAGCTGGGATTGATTTCTGGAGACGACCGTAAATTTAATTAAAATAAATCTGTCTCTTATCATGAGTTAAGATTTTCTCGGACAAAAGGACTCTCAAACTTGTTGAAGAAAAAAAAAAGGTGAGTAGTTCACTGAGGTGACTGCAGCATCTCAAGGCATCACTGGACTTTCATTGAACATGAGATGTACTGTCTATGCAGGATGATTCTGTTTCATGTTTATTTTTCTAATCAATTTTAAGTTAGTTATTTCTAAATCTGGAAAACTATTTAAAAGACTATTAAAAAAAGAAGCAAATCAGGTCCTTTACTTGGTTCCATCCCTGTGTGTGCTGCCATGCTGGAACTTAGGGGGCAGTGGTAGGCTAAATAGAAAGGACTTTCATAAGGACAGCAGAAAGGCTAGGTGCATCCCTGATCACATGTCCGTGACATGCAAAGCCACTGTTTCAAAGTCACTATGCCCCTTACCCTAAACACAATTATTAAGATCAGTTACTATTATTTTTATAGTATTTAACTAATCTTTATTACCACACAATGTCCCTACCGTGCATACAGTTGTGCTTTACATCAGAGCCTGTCCACTTCCTGTGCTTTACAAATCTCTTCCAGTAGGAACCAGTTTCTATCAAGAAGTGTCCTCTATCACAGGTGATACTATAGAGCTATAGACACTCCATGTTCTGTCATGTGGAGCTTCTGAAAGGCATTGTTCAAAGGAGCATGCCACGATCTGTGGTATTAAATGGAGGAACAGTAGGGCCCCATAGAATTTCTACAAATGAAGCCCTTATAAAAAATGGAAATGTAAACTAAAAAAAATAAAATAAAATAACTAAGCTTATTTAGGAAATATTTTTTGTAAAATAAAGCAATATAATATGGGTTAAAGAAATAATTTCCTAAGAAATAAATCATATTTTATTACTATGATACTAGTATTTATTACTATGAAATAGTTTAATTATTTAAAAAGATCATATAGACTTTTCAGTATGGGGGAAGTAATATTTTTGACTCTTTTTACCAATACAATTTGCCTCTTTGAGAGGTGAGGCACTGGAGATAACAGCATCAAGGAAGAAGCCTCTCTCAGGTTACAGAGGCCGCTCAGGTAAAGACATTGTTATTCCCAAATTGATCTGCTGACCTTGTAAATGCTGACAAATTATCCTCCCCTCCACTGCGCTCTTCTCATTCTCCACTGTTATGAAACAGGACAATTTGCTCTTAATTAGCACAGCATATGTCTGGGCAAGGTTGAAGAATAATGAACCTTTTCATCTTCATCTGGGGCACTGCCTAACCAGGGAACTGACGTGCGCTCTGAGTACCTACTCTGCAGCAGATGATGCTTTCTCTTCTGCAGAAATCGTATACGGTAATGTCTTTATGAAGACCTAAAGTTATGGAGTTGGTGACAATAAAATGTAATAATAATAATTATATTAATAATAATAATAACAACAACAAAATCATTCACATCATTCATTGTAGGATGACCTCAAACACACTTAGTTCTTGACTTGGTGCGTATCCAACTGCGGGAAGCTCCTTATTTTAGCCTCCATTTAGGTAGGGTATAGCTCTTCAACTGCCTATTTTTTAAATCAAGTTAAACATATTTTTGTTTTGTTTTTTATTTCCCTTGTAATGATTTATATTAAATAGAAGGTAACACCTATATATAGATAACAGACGGTTACACCATTAACAGTAGCTGATGGCTATAGCTTGTCCACTCCACCTGCCTACACAGTGACCTCTGCACAGGTCACAAATCATGCCCACAACATTCCCTTGAGGCCAAGATCTCCACTCTCCAGATCCCTACAGCCCATGTGACTGATTTAAAGCCTATCTAGCTATCATGTACAGCAAATGGAATTACAAAAAAAAAATAAAATAATAAAAACATATTTGAAATAAAAAAGTATGTGTTACATATGTCTTAGTATACGGTTTTAATCGGTTAAAACTATAGGGGATACATTGCCTTTTAATACTTAAAGACATTTGGTATTAGTTATTAGAGATAGTCCACCAGTTAGGAAGCAAAGTCTGGGTTTCATACACAGCTTTCAGCTAATAGGACAAGAAATTTACTCCACTTATAAAAAAAAATGCCCATTAAAGAGATGTTGTCCAAATGTGGGAATTGTTTTTTTTATTCTTTTTGGATAAAATATTTTATTTAATAAAAGAATGAAACTGTCCCTTTTATGTGCAGACCTGTACTAACATCATCACATAAGACATAAGTGGACAGGTTATTACCTCCATATAACCTTCAACAAAATATGTTCCTGGCCCTCAAGATAAGTTTATACCAGGACAACCTCTTGTATGTCTTGTGTCTGCCTTCCTCCTATGTGTCCTGGGGTATTTGGTCCTCATAAATGAGGACCCAGGTAAAACTTAAACCTCAATGGTTACTAAAACTTTTTGCAAACAATATCATATCTACTCAAAAATAGCCATCATCATATATACGTTAATGACGATCAGCAGCCAGAAAGCAGACCGTCCTACTTGGAGGCATCTTTAGTATTTGTAATATAAGCTAGAACACCTACTGATCTTAATGTGTTAAAATTTGGTTTCTTCTAAACCTTTTTCTGTTTTGATAAAATAAGGCCTGGTATCTTTTCACTTCTTCAGTGATGAATGGTGGTACTTGAAGACAGCAATTTTGTCATCTCTGCCTTATAAAGCTCACACAGAGAAAGCGACAGTCAATGTCCTATTGTTGTCCCCATTGCATCATTATTATTTTATTTCACAAAATCTATCTTGCCGAAAATTTTTCACAAAAAGGAGATTTTTAGCAAGGAGCCACGGGGGCTAGCTGATTGTCCCTGATTAGCTTCTGTCTCCGAAAGTACTTTTCCTTCAGGTTCACAGAATTATGTCCCAGCTATCTTTGTTGTGTTTGTTTAACTGGATTATTGTGTACAGATTTTCACAGTGGTGGTCTGTTATGTGGAAGAAAAGGACTTGTTGTATTGTTTCGAAATGCACTTGCTGTAATTCTTTGCACTTTCCATCTGTTTTCCTTCTTCCTTCCTTATGATACAAGTTGAGTTTCCTTAGATAATCGCTTTGAGACGGGCAGAGGAAGCAATATGAGGGCAAAGGAAAATCAAGAGACTCAAACCAAGTTATGAACAAATATACATGTCAATACATATTATGCTATAATGGACCCTTCCGAGATTCCTTTATCCACCCTGGGACTTACATATGCTTCCCCTTTCATAGTAGACTATAAGTAGTAGATCATGGGTATTATCTGTAAATCTACAGCTACCTGGTCATGGAATGTTTCATTGTCTATTTTCCTACAGTACATATAACAATATAAAGTAAACTACAACAACACCATATAGTACACACTTCATTGACCTCCTGCAGGAGCATAGCTTAGAGGGTGAAGGAGCAGCACCAGGTCCTGGACCATATAAGAAGACACTAGTATCATAAAGGGCACATTGGGTCCCTTGTGGTCATTTTACTGGTAAATGTGATTTGTAAAGTAGTTTGAATGTGCTACTTAAAATTAAATTTAAAGGGAATATACACCATTTAAATCAGATATGTAGGAAACCATTGTCTTTTTCTGGAATCTACTGAGAGAATCAGTGGGCTGCAAACTGATAAAAAGGAGAGAGAGGAAAGGAAAGAGTTTGCCCAGTTCACTTGTTTTTAACTTTTTTTGTTGACGAGATAGGTGATAAATGTATGATAACTGACGGTCTTACTGCTATGTGAATGGAGCAGTAGTGCACATGTGAAGCTCAACACCTGTCAGCTCAGTAAATTACACCCCCCTTGACCATGCTAAGCTCCGCTCTCAGATTAATCGGACGGTCTGGGCAAGTGCTGCCAAAAATTACGAGGAAGAGGCACTCCGATACAACCGGTATATCACATAAAGGAGGGCCTCATTCACATTGTGGTACAATTGTTCATGTCGTGGGACTACACTCATAAAGCCTATGCACAAAGTGAAAGGGCTGCCAAAAATTACAAGGAACAGGCACTCCAATACACAGATAATGTCGCCTTGATTAGTGGCAGAAAAAATGACACCGGATGTCAGGTATTTAGGATACAGAAACGTTATGATGCACACGCAACACAGGTAATGTCGCCTTGATTAGCGGCAGAAAAAATGACACCGGATGTCAGTTATATAGGATACAAAAACGTTATAATGCACACGCTGTGCAGGTGGTGTTAAAGTCAGGCAAACTTGCATTATTTTTGCCCCAAAAGAAAAAAAAATTGCAGCCCGAGAGAACAATAGTCCTTAAAAGGACTTTTGGGTCTTTCAACTAGCCCTGCCTAGCCAAATCCTATCCCTACCCTATCTGTCCCTCCTTGCACAAACGTTATACAGCAGACGCAGCGCAGGTAATGTCGTCTTGATTAGCCGCAGAAAAAGTGACACCGGATGTCAGGTATATAGGATACAGAAACGTTATAATGCACACGCTGCGCAGTTGGTGTTTAGGTCAGGCAAACTTGCGCAATTTTTGCCCCCCCCCCAAAAAAAAATAATAAAATATTGCAGCCAGATATAATAGCCCTTTTGGGCTTTTGGGTCTTTTCAATAGAAAAACTAGCCCTGCCTAGCCAATTTCTATCCCTACACTATCTGTCCCTCCTTGCAGCAGCTCTCCCTGATTAAGACTGAACCAGGTCACATGTCACCGGGTGCTATATAGCACCTGATGACGCGTTCCTGGCCAGCCAATCAGTGTAATGGCAGTAGCCGGCATGACTACAGTATTACAGTGAATGCCAGTACCTCCCCGCACGCTAATTGGATAAGTAGCGTGCAGGGAGGGGACTCGAGCATGGCGCTCGAGCACATGCGGCGTTCGGCCGACCACAATGTGCTGAGCATAGCCATGCTCAAACGAATATAGTATTCGGCCGAGCATGCTCGCTCAACACTAATCATAGCAAAGTACATTTTGTTCAAATGGGAAAAAAACGCAGTGTGGCATCCTTTTTTTTACTGTCAAGCTATGTATAAATCTGAACGAATAACCTCTGTATGTCAACATAATTTAAGGAGCATTAGGAGGTACATCTTGGCCCCTCCTACTTCTATAGATGCTGTAATACGAATCTATACAACCGGAGCTTGTGTGGGGCACAATATGGTGGTAAAGACACATTACTTACTAATGTAACTCCAAAAGAAATGACATGATGATAATAATAATAATATTAATAATAATAATAATATACTGGTAATTAGTATTATTTATATTATTATTATTGTTGTTATTATTATTATTATTTCATCATTGTTATTATTTTTCTCAGTTTAAAAAAAAAATTGTGAGAAAAGACTCACGATGCATCATAATTTACAGAATCTCAATGATGGAACTCAAAGAATAGATAACCAAAAGAAAAATATTTTTTTATCTCCCGTCTGCGCCTAGAATTCATATTTTTTTCTCCCCTTTGTCTTCTTTCTCCTCGCTATGAGGAGTAATGGATTTCTTAAATTAATAATGTGTAAAGAGAGATTTACACCGTCAAACTAAAATATTGTCTTTGCCTTTTACTTCTCACATTTGTCACTGTAGTCTCTAATAGACCTTCTCAGTAGGGAAATAAATAATGAAGAGGCAAAGAAAATGTCTGTCATAGTCCAATACCATTTGCAAATTCATCACCAATATTTTCCGGGATGGGAAAGAGAGAGGTGAATGAAAAATATGCAGTGCAGCTAATATATCTCATTGATTTTCATATTGTGTTTATTCAGAGTGGTCCTGGCGTCCATCTGTCAGGAAATAGGAGTTCTTCATCTTTTCTCTGACTAAAAGGTGTACAGTGGTGGTACTTAATACACATTCTACATAGTCTCTATCTATCTATCTATCTATCTATCTATCTATCTATCTATCTAATATCTATCTATCTATCTATCTAATATCTATCTATCTATCTATCTATCTATCTATCTATCTATCTATCTATCTTGTTCATTGGTAGAATTCACTGTTTATAGGGACACCTCAATAATCATTTCACCTCAATTACTCAGGCATCTGCTGCCCAGAAACAATGAATCTGTATGAGGATGAGTGATAGCAGTAGGAATCGCTCATACCCATACAGTAACATAGTAACATAGTTTATAAGGCCGAAAAAAGACATCTGTCCATCCAGTTCGGCCTGTTATCCTACAAGTTAATCCAGAGGAAGGCAAAAAAACCCTGTGAGGTAGAAGCCAATTTTCCCCCAAAATTCCTTACCGACTCCAATCAGGCAATCAGAATAACTCCCTGGTTCAATGACCCATCTCTAGTAACTATAACCTGTAATATTATTATACTCCAGAAATACATCCAGGCCCCTCTTGAACTCTTTTAGTGAACTTACCATCACCACCTCCTCAGGCAGAGAGTTCCATAGTCTCACTGCTCTTACTGTAAAGAATCCTCTTCTATGTTTGTGTACAAACCTTCTTTCCTCCAGACGCAGAGGATGTCCCCTTGTCACAGTCCTGGGGATAAATAGATGATGGGAGAGATCTCTGTACTGACCCCTGATATATTTATACATGGTTATTAGATCTCCCCTCAGTCGTCTTTTTTCTAAAATGAATAAGCCTAATTTTGATAATCTTTCAGGTTACTGTAGTCCACCCATTCCAGTTATTACTTTAGTTGCCCTCCTCTGAACCCTCTCCAGCTCTGCTATGTCTGCCTTGTTCACAGGAGCCCAGAACTGTACACAATACTCCATGTGTGGTCTGATTAGTGATTTGTAAAGTGGCAGGACTATGTTCTCATCACGGGCATCTATGCCTCTTTTGATGCAACCCATTATCTTATTGGCCTTGGCAGCAGCTGTCTGACACTGGTTTCTACAGCTTAGTTTGCTGTTCACTAAAATTCCTATGTCCTTTTCCATGTCAGAGTTACCCAATGTTTTACCATTCAGTATGTACTGGTGACTTGCATTATTCCTTCCCATATGCATAACCTTACATTTGTCAGTGTTAAACCTCATCTGCCACTTCTCTGCCCAAGCCTCTAGTCTATCCAGATCCATCTGTAGCAGTGTACTGTCCTCTTCTGTGTTAATTACTTTACACAGTTTCAGGGGTATATTGGCCATAGACCTTACAGGGAATTTTCCCGGTGGGCTGATGCCCAGGGGGCCACTTGAGCAAGTTTTTGGAGATGTATTTTGTGATGGACTGTAGTATTTGGCTTTGTTGGGGTGTTATAATGTACCACAATATGGTATTGCTGGCCCTGCTTTCCATCAATTTGGCCCCGACTACAAAACAGGGCCACTTTTAGTATTTTTTTTTTCCAGGGCCACTTTAAGTTCCCAGTCCGCCCCTGCACAGTTTAGTGTCATCTTCAAAAATTGATATTTTACTGTGCAAGCCTTCTACAAGATCATTAATAAATATATTGAAGAGAATAGGGCCCAATACTGACCCTTGTGGTGCCCCACTAGTGACAGTGACCCAATCTGAGTTAGTACCGTTAATAACCACCCTCTGTTTTCTATCACTGAGCCAGTTACTTACCCACATACAGACATTTTCTCCCAGGCCAAGCATTCTCATTTTATATACTAACCTTTTATGTGGTACCGTGTCAAATGCTTTGGAGAAGTCCAGATATACGACATCCATTGATTCGCTGCGGTCAAGTCTACAACTTACCTCCTCATAGAAACTGATTAAATTAGTTTGACATGACCGATCCCTCATGAAGAAGGGCGGTTTTAGTCTTGTTTATAATCGCGGACTTGGCTGTGAGTACACAGTCTCTCCCAAGCACTACATTCTGTCGTATCTGGAAATGGACCCAGCAGGAAGTAGAGGCGTATACAATGCCTTATTATAAGACTTTCTTTTAGTATGGGTTCTTCTTGGGGAAAAAAGCCATAATCAATTTGGTGGACTGACTCACACCAACTATGGGCTCATGCAATAACCAATACATGTCTATGGTGACTTCCCAATATATATTCCATGTTCCATTGGGTGTTCTGGCCTAGAAGAATTGTTTCTAGGGGAGACTACTTCCATAATATGGTGGAAGTATAAAGACACACAATATTGGCTCCATTGATTTAAAGTGTTTGTCCAGGATTAGAAAATAGTGTGCAACCACTGACTTCGTTCGTAAATGAGTTGGGGTGACTTGTAATACCAAATAAAACCTATGGGCAAGAGTGGCGCTGCTTCTGGAAAAAAAGTTCCATTATCTGCATGGAGTATCCATACTCTCTCCATTCCTCTTTCAGTTCCTCTTGTTTCATCTTGCATTGTAAGATAGAAGCAGGAGGACAACTACACTGTGTGCAGATGACCAATGCAGTCCTAGGGTCTATTGGTTTCCTGCATTCTAGGTCCTGGTGTATGTATGCGTGAAAACTGAATAGTTATTCTGGCTATAGACAGGGACTGTGTGTGAACGGACGTTGTGAACTGCACTACTGAATAGGTGAGAGCTGTTGAAAAACTGCCCCCCCATCCCCCCTATCCATTTCCATTCATCCCAGTCACGTCCAGCTGTTTGACTATGCCATGAATCACAGCTAAATGACTCCACATTTATGCTGACTCCCTTGGATGGTATGGAATGGGAACGTATGGCGATTGTATAATGCACACAGCTATCTGCCTTCACTGTCAGCCTAAGGCATCGTCCCCTTCCCTTGTCCCCAAGCTGTGCCCAAGCAGGCTGCAGGCTAACACTTTTGTCAGGGTGATTAATAGCACCATGGACTGTCGTTAATTCACTGGCTAATGACTGCTACGCTGGCTACTCACACAGTAATCGGGTGATGTATGTGGAGTGCACTCACCTCGTGGCAGAGGTGAAAATCATTTCGACAAGTCAAATATTGTCACCAGGAACAAATGGCTCTGCTTTTTAATAAAAATTAATGAATTTATTTTTTTTTGGCCACTTTATGGTCCTGTTAAATAAATGAAGCCATAGAGATCAGTGAAGACGAGCACCTGTTTATTAAATGGTGCCAATGCAGCTTTACGAACATGCATTACATTGCGGAAGCGGCACCATATACCTGCAAATAGTCCTTACAATGAACACTATTAGGTCATGTGCGGGACAGGTAATTCAGTGACGGCCACATTTTCCAGACTCATTGTAGCTTGGCTGACTTGAACTCACTACATCATACTGGTTTATGATGCTGTGAGCTCCAGCACGACGCCGGGTCGCCTGTCCTATACTCACTACATTATGCAGAGGCATAATCTGAATCTCCTGTCACCCAATGTAAAATCTGTAATGGGTCTGGCATCTTAAGAATTAGCATAGCAGCAGCTGTGGGCAGAGGGCAGAGAAATAGTACCCTGTAGCCAGTAAATATTGTAAATGATGACAGCGGCAGGGGAGGAGTGTGCTGAACTTGTTGGAGGCAGTGACCTATTGAATCATGTGATGCATGCATGCCAGTGAGGACAAGGCTGTTTGTGACAGGGACAGCATCACAAAAGAAAAGGAATAACAGCTGGAGACAGATCACACTCTAATGGTGGATGAAGCAGTGGCCCAAGCTGCAAATGGTATTCCAGTAGATGAATGTGCTTATTTTGAGGGGAGTAGCAATCTTTCCACTCATGTGATGATATTTGTGAGGACAAGGCTACATCTGACAGGGACAATGTCAGGTGGTTCCAGTAGTACAGACAGATGTGTGCTTGTCTTATCCCTCTACATATATTCAACTATATCCATTTTTTAAACTCAGTGGGAGAGATTGATCAAAATTGGTGCTAAAGAAAACTGACTTAGGAAGAATTCACATCTTTGTTTAATTTTCCGATCTTCTGATCCTGTATGCAGAACAGAAAATTAAATGTCATATGAACTCTCCCTTACGTTTAACGTATTAAAAAAAGTATATGTTAAACGGATGTCTCAGATGGATGACATACAGTAGTATCCATCACCATAGATTTCCATTGCAATATATATATATATATATATATATATATATATATATATATGCATTTTTGCTGGACTCTGCGAGATGGAAAAGCGTAGTACTTCACTTTTGCATCTTTTTTTTTTACCCAATATATACATTAAAATGTAATATGAACCGAGTCTTAGTTATCCATGGCATCCAATCATTTTTAGAGCTCATTTGGAAAATGAAAGGATCAATCTGACTGGTTGCTGTGGAGAACTAAGACGCTTTTCATTTGCACCACTAAATCCTCCCCCAATATTCATTGAAAGCAGTTTTTCTTTTTCATTTTGGCAGTATTATGTCATTGAAAAAGAAACATACAATATTGTCCTTCTGTAGCAGTCAGCATACAGACATAAAACCTCCTATACAGATAAGTAACCCATTAATTTACTAGTGCTGTGAGAGAAAGAAGTTATCTGCTACTATAATAGTAGATTGTTGAATCAGTATCCCATCATTGTTATTGAGAGTGTGGCCGTACTGCTGGATCAGGTAGATGGGAGACCATTGTTGGACCGGGAAGTTAGAAGCTTGTTGTTGGGTGTTTACCATGATCCTCTAGTGTTGGATTGTGGAAACAGGATCCGAGCCCCTATTACATTGTCTGATGTTTATGCAGTGGTAGCGCCGATGGATGAGAACACAGCGGCCTGATTACACAGACCAATGCAAACTGAATATGTGAGGAACGATTGCTATTGCAACAGTCACATAAACACATAAACACACAACACACACATAAACACACAACACACATAAACAAATAACCACAAACATAAACAAACACAACACACACATAAACAAATAACCACAAACATAAACAAACACAACAAACACACAACACACATATTACTGTAGTTCTGTAACAGGAAGTAGGAGCCAAGGCTGAAATGCACATGATACCACAAGGAGGAGCCAGTAACTGGGATGATGTGGTCTAATAACAGGACCTCTGATCTCTTCATAGCAGGCCTTACCTTATGAAAGGTACAATAATGTGTGTATTATATCTATATACACAGCCACACATACTGTAGATATGCCCACACACAGTTAAGTGCGCATGAGATCTGGCTTCACATCACATTAAATCTAACAGGCAAGTTATATTTTGACCCCCTGCAACACACCTTTGATAAAAGGAACATAATCAGAGGAACACAAATGGCCAGCATTACCGGATGGTTGTAGAGCAGAGCATGAAATGGGCTCCCCTCTAACCTGTTAGTACATTGTGTTACTCATGCTGTTGTTTGTACCCGTGGGTGGTTTCTACAGCTGGTGGGCCGGGATCAGCATGGTATAGTTGGTTTATT
Source organism: Rhinella marina (assembly GCA_900303285.1). NCBI lineage: Eukaryota > Metazoa > Chordata > Amphibia > Anura > Bufonidae > Rhinella > Rhinella marina. Next base: position 348,045 of record ONZH01021005.1, on the reverse strand, counting down.
TTTTGCATTCTGTAGAAAATGATGCTGACATTAAAGCTTCATGGTTTTATCAGTGCAAACACAACAGTGTGATTGAATTAAGTCTATTGATACCGTACAGTATGTCGGCTCTGCTGCTCCTGTGTCCTGTATCTCTTAAAGTGTCCATTAGAGCTGATTGTACCTGCAGTAGTTTGAGAAAAAAATGACCCTTTGCATTAGCTGTGAAATAAAGCACAGATATGGAAGACAAGTGTAGACAGGACTGTATCAGGCAATGAACGGAAATCAATCGGTATAATTAATCATTATTCATTATGATTACTGTTCACATTGCAATCAAACTTGCTGTCAGAGAGATACATTAGGAGGTTTTCCTGATATATTCCTTAGACCTGTGATGGCTAACCTCTGGCACTCCAGCTGTGGTAAAACTACAACTCCCAAGATGCACACTTGCGTGTCTGTTCTCAGAACAGCATAGAAATGAATGAAGCATGCTGGGAGTCGTAGTTTCACCACAGCTGGCATGCTGGAAGTTAGCCATCACTGCAGGCTTAGACTATAGGCTCCTATAGATGCCACTATATATAGATCATTCTATATATAGGCTCACATTATACGACATGTAGCTTGGGGCCCTTTTAACTACTTCCCAGAGAACCCCTTTAAGAAGTGCACGCCTCTTAATAAATGTGTTGCATCTTCTGCTGTCGGTGCACCAGAACAGAAATGGAGCTAGGAGCCGGAGTGGATTTCTGATGTAATGTGTGCCAGTTATCTGGCACACATGTTGTTAAATGAGTCAGGCTGTGGGGTTCCCTGCCCATGACTCCTCTCGACCACATCCTACCCACTTTTTGGAAAAGTATCGTGAGTATCTGAAAAAGCCAAACAATTGCACATTTTGATGCAGAATGGCACTTGAGGCAAAATTTACAACTTTTCTATAGCAAATAACTGGTGAACAATGTACATGACCCCCACAGACTTCAAGCAGGCTCCTCAGCAGTGCAGAGTATTTAAAGAGTCACTATTGTTTCAACAAGCTTTGCATAAATCAATAGTACAGATGATTGTAACAAACTTTGTAATATATTATATTAGAGAAAGATGCTTCTTTCTCTCTCTATTCCTTCTAAACTAGCATTCTCTTCTCAGTCCATCTTGAGAAAAAATGGCTGCCAGACCACTGAAGAATTAGGTTACATGCTGGCAATATAAAACTATGGAGAGGGCATAGGTGAGAAGGAGAGCTGCAGTAAAAGAGACATAGTAGAAAAAAGAGATGCTGCAAGTAAACATTTATAGTGGGAAGGGGGAGAATGAGCTGCTAGAGTAGGAAAAAGGTATTTAAAAATATATTACAAAGTTTCTTATGTTCACCCGTACCACTGATTTATGCAAAGGTTGTTGACACTAAAGTGATTAGAACCTGTGTGGGAAGTAGTGACATGTCCACTGTGATGATGCCATTGAGAACAGTGCTGGATGGGGCATCAGCCGTGTGATAATAGATGGGGTGGGAGATGAGAAAATCATGACTAGCACTGAGTATTTCAGGATATGAATGTACTGATCTTGTTGAAGACAGTAATGTTTCCACTGAAGCCATTATACATCACTACTGGGGTCTAGGTTACCCAGATATCTTCTAATCTTGTAGATCAGGGATCAGCAACCTCCAACACTCCAGCTGTTCTGGAACTACAACTCCCAGAATCCTCCTTTCATTTCTGTGGGAGTTACAGCCAAGAAAGTGTGCATGCTGGGAGTTGTAGTTTCAGAGCAGTTGGAGTGCCGGAGGTTGCTTATCCCTGTTGTAGATGATACCCCTCTAGGTGGCTTCTCATTGTCTTGAGTCTCCAGCCATTATAGCCAATATACATCTATAGATATATTTATAAAGGTCAGTCGCTTTGCTCCTTTATTTTTCACCAGATTCGCTGCCCTTCTTATGGCTGCTTTTAAATGTCAGATGATTAAAGATGAGATTCATGGATTTTCGGGAGACTGGTCAGAAGGATGTGCTAGCGACATTATCATGTTGTTTTCTATTAGAAATCTGTAATCTCTATTAAAGGGCAAATTCATTTTCTTGTCCATTATGTTCCTGATATCTTAGTTTATTCATCCCACTATGAGCACAATTACTACCCCACTGCAAGCATTAACAACCCAGGCGCATCTCCTCCAGGGATTAAATGAAGACCACCAACTCATTGCAAATAAGCTCCCACTAGCTGCCAAAAGCTAATGGCATTTGTTCTCCTCCAAACTGAGCCAGATGTGAACCAGTGACCTTTTGTTGTTTGCTTAGCAGGGACATTTGTGTCCTGTAATTTCCCTCTTCACTTTATCCTTTTTGAAAGAAAATGTGGCTACCGCATTCAGAATGAATAGTAAATGATGTCATTTTACAATCCCAGCTAAGACTGGAGCAAGGTAACTGCAGAGGAGACTACTTCAGGAGATGGGGCCGAGGGCTATAACTGAGGCAACAATGTGGTGTTTTATGCAAGATTTTACTGTAAGACATGCTGGACATGAAGGGACATTGTTTGGAATTTAAAGAGTTAAAATTGAGTTTTTGGTGGAGATGCAGTTAGTTTAGTTATATAAAAGATTATGTCCCTGCTGGTGGAGTCATGCCTGTACCAGGTACAGAGCATTGACACACTGACACAGGAGGTACAAGACAATGACACACTGACACTCAGGGGACAAGACAATGACACACAGACAGAGTATAAGACAATGACACACTGGCAGAGTATAAGACAATGACACACTGACACTGGAGGTAAAAGACACTGACACACTGACACTTAGGATACATGACAATGACACACTGACACTTGGGGTACAAGACAATGACACACTGACACTTTTGGTACAGGACAATGACACACTGACACTTGGGGTACAGGACAATGACACACTGACACTTGGGGTACAGGACAATGAGACACTGACACTAAGTTTACAAGACAATGACACACTGACATTCGGGGGACAGGACAATGACACTGAAACTTGAGGTACAAGACAATGACACACTGACACTTGGGGTACAAGACAATGAGACACTGACACTCAGGGTACAAGACAATGAAACACTGACACTTGGGGTACAAGACAATGACACACTGACACTCAGGGTACAAGACAATGATGCACTGACACTTGCAGTCCCATAACAATAACTAACATATGGAAAAAGTTGTGACTAAGCAAAGTAAAATATAGTTTTGTTAACAAGCTTTTCTAGGAAATGTCCCCAGTTGCCTGTTCACTACATCTGATTGCTGAACTGAAATACTGAAGTCACCAAGGCATGTCAAAAATGCACAGAAACACACCCTAGCAGTTAGTGAGTTGTGTTGTGACTTGTAGTTCCTCAGAAGCTGAAAACTCACGATTCCTACCTATGCTTCCAGAAAGTCAAGCTTCCTCCACCACACCACCTTACTGGTCTTCATAAGCATTCCAGACTTTGTTTGCAGCCAGACCCCAGTGCAAAGGGTTCAGCATTCAGTTACCTTAGACATGAAAGAGCCATTCCCCAGGCACCTCTGCTGGCTATTAACCCAGCTTTCCCCACAAAGAATTTCTTTAAATTTGCAGCATAATGCAACTGTGTGCCACATTGTTCTGGGCTTATCTTAAGTGGAATAGAGTTGCTTCACTCGATATGTCCTTATTCACCATGAAACATGTACCGTGCTCTATCCGACATTTCAAAGCTGTAATTATTAGAGGGAATGTGTCTCCCTCTTGTCCTTACAGTATCTACAGTCATGCAGAACAGCTTGGAGAAAAAAGTGTCTTAAAGAGACCCATCTTTTTCTTTATAATTCATGTCCTTATTAAGGACTGGTCCTTCTCACCATCACATAGACTTCTATTATTGCTTGTTTCCTCACTCTCAATCTCCCAAGAAGGATCTGATATGATTTTGATTCACATACATGACCTGATTGTATGATATTAGTATGTTCTGGCTGGATTTGTCTTCTAAGGATCCACCGCAACCTGCTTCTGTGGTGTACATAATGGCTGCTAGTGGCCATACTTAGGTTGCCTATAATTTGACTTTGGCAAAGGATCAATGTGAGAAAGGTTTTTGGCTACTAATTCTGAGCCTTAAAGAAGTACTCCAGCATTTATTTCTTTTGAACACTGCCAACAGAAATATTTTAGCCAAGTAATTTGTTTCATCCTAGCTCATTTGTATCCATACATGTTGGAATCTTTCATTATGGGGAGCTGTGTCATGTGACCCCCATTCTGACCATCAGTTCAGAGCATCTTCTTGTCAGCTGGAAAATAACACTAGCATCTATCAAATTACCCAGGGTAGCTCACAGACCCAGCTTTACCTGCCTTATTCCTTTGACTGTCCCTCAAAAGGGGCTGCTAAAGATATAATCTCTGCCCTATCTGAAAGCAGGAGTGTAGTGATATAGTAGATGAGTGCCTACAATACTTAGCTGTAGAGTTATAAAACTCCCCTGCCTGTTTATAATATCTGTGAGTGCTGTGTGCACAATCTTCGGTGTATTCCTCTGAGATAAAGTTTCATACTTCATCCCTCCCTTATGCTTCATCCCTGCTTTATGCATGAGAAAGCAGGATGCAGGCTTATGCTGCATCACATAGGAATACACCGAGACTCTGCACACAGCACTGTTGTATCACATAGGGATACAATGAGACTCTGCTATGGGAGTTAGTGGGCAGGAGATCTATGTCACTTATTTGTCTCTTGCCTCCCTTAGAAAGCGCCATATGATAAGACTTTGCTCTCCCTTCTGTGTTTAAAACCATTGGCATTGTAGTATATGTAGGTGGGATTAGGAGAGCCATATCAGAAGGAAAGAAGGAATCAAGATAGCAGAGAACCCAATAGCTCATCAACTAATCAACTAAATCAGGCGTACACAGGGCATACACAAGATCCTCTGCGTTATTAGGTGTGCTTCTTTAAAGGCTGTTAGGACATGTTGGAATTTTTAGTTGCACATCAGCGGAATAGCTTCAGGTTGCAGATTGCTCCCAGAATACAGAAAATAAAGCTGTACTACTCAAACTGTATAACCTGCCGAGTATGTGGTGAGTCTCTAGTTGCTACAATCCAGTCATCTACTAGACATACACAGTCTAGGCTCTTGAGTGCACCTTTTATTACATCCGTAATATATTTACTTACTCATTCCATGTGCTACATTCAAGCCTAAGTTAAAACTTTTCATTAGTGACCTACAGTACATGAACAGCGAGGTACATGAACGTACTGTCCGGTATCCAGTTAAGCTGACAGGACTTGTAGATGTCACGTTCTATCAATACGACTTCCCTGGTATCATCTGGTTGTTAATCTCCAGTGTACAGTACTTTGTGCGTGTGATTTGGATTGGGAGAATGGGGATAATATATAGTTAGTGGCCATTGTCTTATTCATATTTGTTTAGTTACCTTTAACGCATGGTACTAATCCTTTAATTTATGTGGGAAAATATTTAGAAAAGGTTCAATCATTGTTGATGACAAACAGAACAATTATTTATTTCCTTATTTTTCCAGTCAATTAAGAGCCGAGTCTACTCCTGCTTCCTGTGCAGGCAACCAGGGTGTGAGAAGAATTCAGCATTTTTTTCTTTTTATTATTATGACTTTTCTATTACTCTCATATAGCAGCCTCTGCGTGTACAGTATGAGCTAGGCTGAGCGCATTAACTGCCTTGTCCACTCATTCAGAAAAGAAAAAAAATCATCTCCATTAGTCATGAGCAAACCCGTGGAAGTTGGGGTTTGCCAGGTTTGGCCGAACTTCAGATTAAAGTTGGGGTTCGGGACCCAAACTTGACCCAAACTCGAACCCCGTTGAAGTCAATGCGGACCCAAACTTCACTTTAATACTTTCCATTATAAAATTGTTATTTTGGAAAATAACATAATACCATGTTATAATGGAAAATAATAAAGTAATTCATAAATCACCCGAACCCGGACTTTGCAGTTCGGGTTCACTCATCCCTAATCTCCATCTTTCATCAAAAATAACTGCACTGTGTGAACCTTCTGTGGTTGGGTGCTGCATTGCCCTCCGAGCCACAGAGGGCTCTAATTAGATTAATTAGGACTGCACTGTTTAGTCGGTCTGAATGGTTAATTCCTGAGTGGTATTATGGGTGCCACATGGCCATTAACAATACAGGCATAATTAGTTTTCGAGATTCTGATATCAGATCAGGGGGGTCCGATTCCTGGCTCCTCCGCCAGTCAGTTGATTGAAGAGGCTGCAGAGCTTTGCTGATTGTCTTGGCCAGTGACATCACATTCATCGGTCACATGGCCTAGGCACAGCTTAGTCCCATTCAAAAGAATGAAGCTGAGATGCAATCCCAACATAGCCGCTATCCAACAGACAGTGCTTGTTAAGCTGAAAGAAGGCCGTGGAACACACCGGAGCACCACAGTGTCTTCAAACAGCTGATCGGCCCAAGTGTTGCACCCCTGCTGTTCTGATATTGATGACATATCTAATTTTGGCAAATCCTCAGTACTCAACCTCAGGGTGGCTGCATCCCAAACTTCGTCACAACCACACTGTGTTGTCATACCCAAACTAAGACCAAGGATCCAGGATGATTACACTGACGCTCACACAAAACATGAACCAAGCAGAAAAAATCTGCAGTCAATCAATGGCAAAATCTGCATGAGTTACATGATGATTTGTCTTGGATTTTTCCAAGGATGTACCATGGATTTCACCCTAGTAATTGCAAAGGGTGAAATCCAAAATCCAAAACGTAAATTACAAATCCACAGCCTTTTACAGTATCCATAATATGGATGAGATTTGGAGAAATTTTACAGGCTATCATAAAAATCCACAGTGTCAATTATGCTGTGGATTTTTAGCAGATTTTACACTTTGCAAGGCAGAGAGGGTGAAATTTGTGGCAAATCTGCAGCAAAATACACAGCAAATCCACATGGAAATCATCCTCATTTTTATTACAGATTTTCCATAGAAAAAGTGACATTCTGTGTGGACATACAGCAGGATCATATCCATGAGGACTCCATGTAGATTTTTCCACAATATGTGGATGACATGTGATATAATATCATCCACTGCTACACAATCATGCTGCTACTCACTTGGAGGACTCGCCATGGACCATTGTGCAATACTTTATCTCTCCCTTGGTGGTGCTGTAGGAAAATTGAACACATACTGACAGTTTCACCCACAGATTACAGAAGGTCTTAGAGGTAGGTATACTTTCAGCAGCTTATTGTCCGTGGACCCTAACAAAATAGGGTTGTCTTAATTGGAGGACTCTTTTAAAGTTATGTTTTCATCAACTACAAAAAAAAAATACAGTAAGAAAAAATCTTTCTTGGGTTGTTGACACCTGAATCTTGTGTGTCACCTCCTTTTATATTTCCACTTAGATATTAACTCAGGAAAGGGATTTAAAAGCACAAAAAATATATACACTTTGTGACCCTCCAGTTCCCCGGTAAAGAGGTAACTACTGTTGTGATTTAGAGCTTAAGAAGCGGCAGGATTTGAACTATTCCTTGGAATACCTTTCATTCCTCCAGGGCAAGTGGAAGTGGTATATTAAAGGATGGGGAGAGTATGAAAAGACCAAATCACATTTCTGTGAAACAAAGAGGCTTTTTAGCAGAAACAAGGCTTGATAAAAATTACAGTGCCATCACAAGTCATTTCACCAGCCTGGCCCCAGGCCGTGTGCGAGCGGCGAGGAAATAGGAGGGATGCGGCAGCTCTGAAATACAAATACCCGGCTCCCATGTGAATTTTAGATATAAATAATTCCATTCAGTATACAACATTTACTTTAAATAGAGCCAGGTGGTGTTTACAACACCTCATATCACACTTTGAAAACTGAGTGTTAGCACCATCTATGAGGCTCTGTGGGATACAAGTCTGTGGTATGGGGGGGAGTTAGGCCACACTAATGCAATTTTTAACATTGTAGCTGGGGTTTACTTATTCATTGATTGTGCTCTTTTTACAACATACTCATTGAGAGGCATGAGGCTGGCGGTGCCTCAGTGAAGTCATCTCCTTTGTTTCATAAATATAAGTTCACTCTAGTGGGACATAATGCTTTGTGATGATGCATGATCTATCTATCTATCTATCTATCTATCTATCTATCTATCTATCTATCTATCTATCTATCTATCTATCTATCTCATATGTATATCTATCTATCTATCTATCTATCTATCTATCTATCTATCTCATATCTATCTATCTATCTATCTATCTATCTATCTATCTATCTCATATCTAATTATCTATCTATCTATCTATCTATCTATCTATCTATCTATCTATGTATATACCTTTCATCCCAACTAAGAGTTATGCTAAAAAAACAACCTTTCAAAATATCCATAGTTGCTGATAGCTAAATATTTGTTGCCTCCCCCACCTTTTCATCACTTTCAGATTTTCCATTCGCCCCCCAGGGTAATGTCTGCAGCTCAATTTAGGACATATAAGTTGTTATTGATTATTATTAATATTCATCATGTTTGTGAAAATGTCTTTTCCCAGTGCTATTAATCTGCTGTGTTAATAAACGTCAGCACTCCTGTTTGACGCCCTGGGGGGATATGCACTCAACTGAATGATAATGAAATTCAGCACTAACACATGTGGGGAATGGGAATACTTACCTTCTGAGGCTGTCCACTCATGCGGGCAGAGCTGGGGTGGTGAGGCCTTAGATAACAGGGGATCAGAGGGACGCTTGTATCAGGTTTGTTCTTTTTTCACAATAGCAGAATATTGATGAATATCCAGTAGAAAGCTCAGGTTCTCTACACCTATTCTTTCCTGTCACATACAGTACTACAGTACCATGAAAGATGGAGTAAGATGGAGAAAAGCAAATCAACATATACAATTCAGCCCTGCTGGAACCTCATAGGAGAGATTTATCAAAAGTGGTATACAGAGAAACTAGCTCGGTTGCTCTTAGCAACCCAACCAATCAGATTCCACCTTTCATTTTCCAAAGGAGCCCTGAAAAATGAAAGGTGGAATCTAATTGGTTGCTATGGGCAACTAAGCCAGTTTTTCTTCACACCACTTTTGATAAATCACCCTCATGGTATCCAATGCTTTAAGCCATCTTCTTGGCATGAAGGCAAGTGGTCAAACCAGATTATGATGGCCTACCACAAACTTTATTCAGTTAAGAACATGTCCTGTCAACAGGCCACTTGTTAACAGAATTGTGCTCTCAAGTGACCACAGTAAGGTGCTTAAGTAATATGAGGTAGATTTATCAAACTGGTTTAAAGTAGAACAGGCTTAGTTGCCCATAGCAACCAATCAGAATACACCTTTCATTTTTCTGAGCTTCTTTGGAAAATCTGACTGGTTGCTATGAGCAATTAAGCTAGTTGTACTTTACACCAGTTTGATAAATTTCCCCCTATTTGTCAAAATTGCCCACCAAATGCCCCTTTAAAAAATGAGTCTTGACTATAGATCATGGGGCAGGAATTTCTTTTTGTTGCTTGATGGTTACATAGATCCATGAAAAACAGCCGCCCATAACTCCAACATACATAAGCATCTGGAGGTTGAACAAACAGTAAGCTCAATTGTACTTAGTGTGTCCCTGTACTTAAAAAAACGACTTTTGATATGTCATATAAAAATATCAAAAATGTTGATAGATGGTGGTCCTAATGTTGAGATCCCCGCCAATCGCTCCACTGAGAAACAAGCACTCACATATGGCCCTGTCTCTCCTTACAGCTGACGATGACCTCAATAGGCCTGTCTCGAGTCAATTTCCTGCGGTAGGAGAGAGTGCTCTGTGTGAGACAGCGCATTGTAAATGTTTCAGTGATTAGTGGGGACCCCCACCAATTAAAACCTTTAATATAAAGCTATGACATATCAAAAATTTTTTTTAAATACATAGACACTTTAAAGGGGTTGTACAGCTTAGAAAATCTAGTTTATATATCCTATTGGGGAATTGTGAGTTAAAGGGGTATTCTGTTTTTGGGATATTGTTGACCTATGCTCAGGATAGATCATGAATATTAGATTGGTGGGACCTCACTCTCAGCACCCTTGCTGATCAGTTGTTTGTAGGGGTTGTTATGCGTGAGCACTGCGCTCTCTTCAATGTTTACCTGCACACTGTTCACCATAGTGGTAATTACAGCTTTCCCTCCCATTCACTTGAATGGGATGAACTATTGTAATCACAGTACAATGCCGCAACAATGTAGACGGCATTCAGGCAAATATTGAAGAGAATGCAGCTCTCACAACAGTACCACAGCCTCTTCAAACAGCCAATCCAAGAGGGCGCCAAGAGCCAGAACCCCAGCATTTTGAAATTGATAACTTATTCCGACGGTAGATCAATTTCATGAAACCAGAATATCCCTTTAATTGAGGGGGGAGATCCTCTATTGAGGATACTCATCTCTTGACCAAAATGGAGGGCAATCGAGGATCAGGAAAATCATCAGGGACAAATGTCTGTACGAATGCTTCATCCTGTGTAAAGGTGCAGCCAATCATCACACAAATGAAAGCGAGATTACTGGTTCACTGGATGTTGTGACCCCTAAAATTGTTTATGGGCAGCACATCACCCTGTGTAAATAGGGGTGTGCTGCTAACAAGCAATGAAATTGGAGGGGGGATGAATGATCACAGAAACCTTCTAAAAAAGAAAGATCTATCTACTTTAAAGGGCATCTGTCAGCAGATTTGTACCTATGACACTGGCAGACCTGTTACATGTGCACTTGGCAGCTGAAGACATCTGTGTTGGTCCCATGTTCATATGTGCCCGCATTGCTTAGAAAAATGTTTTAATATATGCAAATGAGCCTTTAGAAACGATGGGGGAGTTGCCGTTACTCCTAGAGGTTCTGCTCTTAAAGCAACTGCCGCACCCTCTGCACTTTGAATGACAGAGCCAGGCATGATGACATTTTCACTGTCTGGTCCTGTCAATCAAAGTGCAGAGGGCGCAGCAGTTGCAGAGAGAACAGAGCCTCTAGGTGTAATGACAATGCCCCCGTTGCTCCTAGAAGCTCATTTGCATATATTAAATCATCATTTTTCTCAGCAATGCAGACACATATGAACATGGGACCAACATAGATGCCTTCAGCTGCCAAGAACACATGTAACACCTCAGCCAGTGTCATAGGTACAAATCTGCTAACAGATGCCATTAATGGCTTAGGGCTGATTCACACATTATCTTTTACCTCTGGAATACTGGCAGCAGCCCGTAGGGTACAGAAGGTCCGCTTCAAATTGGAGGCCGATCTGTAATTTGCGTGGCCTGCGGTTTAAACCCATGACAGCACCGAGACATGATGTCCAGACTATGAGCGGATCTGCGGCATTCAAAGTGCAAAACCACAGCAGAAAGTGTTTTGGTTCTGCAAAATCCGCCATTTCAACTTACTCTTCATGATTGTGAGTTATCTTATGGATTTTTCTATTCAAGCAGTATATGGAACACTGTTTTTTATCATGATTGAAAAGGGGTTTTCTCTTGCCATTAGGCAGGATAGGAAGGATAACCCTACTCAGAACCTGGTGGGGATATCAAACAACTTGGCACATGTGGCACAATACACTAAGCCTACTCTAAATGCCATTATACTTGAGTTTTTAAAGATAGAGAATGCTTGAGTTGAAACCTCTGTCTTTCTCACAGTCCTGAACCGTAATAGGCTCTTCTGTGAAAAATATTTTTGCTGCCTGGCTGACTTGTCGTTTACAGGAAATCTAACACTGGTATTTAATGCTGAGTTATTTGGAAACCCTCCCTGCTGGTTTTACTGTACTCTGGAAAATGCGTTCTGAGGAATACTCCAAATTATCGTTACAGGCTGCATTACCTAGTTCACGAGGAGAAATCCCTTAATTAAAGAATATCTTTAATTTCACCTTTACCAATTCACTGTTAGTCTTTTAAACCCCCTATAAATTATACACTAGCGCTTTCCTTTTCTGAGGATAACATTAAGGTTTTGAAAGTAAGGATGTAGAACTCTTTTTTTTTTCAGAAACATTTGAACTCTAGGGGGCTTTTAAGGCGATTGTTCATTTTCTGCTTTAAGAAATCTGCTCTTAGATATATCTATATGCTTCTTATGGGTTTTGGTGGGCGGCTTTGCGCTTAAGAAACGTGTAATCAGATATTCATATGTAGAACAGTAACCATTGCCACTGAGTAAAAATGTTCACTTCTTAACCAATGTTAGGTTACAAATTGTATCATTTGGAATCTGTATGAGCACCATCTATGGATTCTACCTCTTTTGATGACTTCAATGTCCATCTGATGTCATCATCACCTCAGTACTTACCAAGAAATCTTACATGTTCTAAAACTATATGTATCATAGAAACATTGTCCAAACTCACGGATTTACAGCAGGATTTCTCACAGCTTGACAATCCCCTAAAGACAGATGTTGGTGAAAAGATGGATCCTTGGTTCCTCCCAGAGACAAGCTACAGATAAAAATGAGTGAATTTCTTGAATTTGATTTTGGTTCTGATTCGACCAATTCGACAGTCAGATTAGTTTCAGTCTAACAAATTTAAGTTCAAATATAAAGTGTCACAATTGCCCTGAAAAATTGTATGACACACTGAGGTCTCCTAGGACTGTATCCAGCCCCTTTCAAGCTCTTTATGCAAAGACAGCATTAGTGATCTGAGGGTGGCAGTGACATATATGGCTAAGGGTAAACGGATGTTACTCGCTGGTAACAAACAGCCGGTTGAATTACATACTGTCCTGTGGGATTTTTTTTTCAAATAAAATTTACACCTTTTTGGTTCTCTCTCTGTGTGAAAGAGTGTCAAGCCCCATTCCGGAGAGCAGAGACACAGAGCATTAACATGATTGATAATGCTCCGTGCCTGTCTGTGACCTTTTTACTACAATATCACAGTGGCAACTTTATCTATGATTTTGAAGTAAAAAGGTCACAGAGAAGCACAGAGCATTATCAGTCATTCTCTGCTGTCCAGAACTGGGCTTGGCACTCTTTCACGCAGCAGATTCCACGCACAGGATCCGCTCGTGTGAAAGAGCCCTTTTGGTGGCTTTCCTCTCTAGGTTCTGATCAGTAAATGATAGATGCCTTTTTGAGCAGTTCATTCAAAACAAATTGTAAAAATGGATTAGGTGGAATTCAAAGTTTTTGGGAAATTCATAATGAACTCCGCTTTGTTAGAATGGATTATGGATTATGCTTATCTTTAGCTACAGGTATCTGACAGAAGCTTAAGGCCCTATTACACGGGCAGATTGTAGGTAAGATTATCGCTAACGAGCAAATGCTCGTTCATTGGGGAATTGGGATCTTTTAAAATGTTAAAAAATCCTGGTTTGCCAGTGGCAGATCGCTCGCTAGGCTGAGAGAACAGGTTTATGGTGAAGTCCAGGCTTTGGTGGAGTTCAGGCAACTTCTATCTCATGGATATGCCTAGCATGTGTTATAGATGTCCTATACTCTATTGCAGCATGAAGGAATATTCGTCAGTCCCCTTACACTCCTGGTGACTTGATAGTATAAATACAGTCCCAATGGCAGAGGGATAGTCCTCCCATTGATTCAGATTCCAGTCTCAGTGTTCACAGTCAAATTACAGGTAAATTAACCCTGGCTCCTTATCAATGAAACCAACAGCCATACACCTTATGTGATCAAGTGTTGGAAAATAGGCAATAGTGAACTACATCATGAAAGCTCATAGTGTGCACTTGGTGTGGTAAAAGCCAAAATATATTGCCAAGACAAATAGGACATTGACCGTGCAAAACAATGGTTAACTCTAAGGCTTCTAAGGCCAGCAGGATATTGTCATGTATTAAAAGAGGCATGGACTCGCGGGACAGGGATGTCATATTACCACTGTATAAAGCATTAGTACGGCCTCATCTGGAATATGCTGTTCAGTTCTGGGCTCCGGTTTATAGGAAGGATGTCCTAGAGCTGGAAAGGGTGCAGAGATGGGCAACTAAACTGATAAGGGGCATAGAGCATCTTAGCTATGAAGAAAGATTGAAGGAGTTAAACTTGTTTAGTCTTGAGAAAAGACGTATAAGGGGGGACATGATCAACCTGTATAAGTATGTAAATGGCCCATACAAAAAATATGGTGAAAAACTGTTCCAGGTAAAATCCCCTCAAAAGACAAGGGGGCACTGCCTCCGCCTGGAGAAGCAAAGGTTCAGAATCCAGGGGCGACAAGCCTTCTTTACTATAAGAACTGTGAATCCGTGGAACAGTCTACCGCAGGAGCTGGTCACAGCAAAGACAGTTGAGGGCTTCAAAACAGTCTTAGATAAATTCTTAGAGAAAAAGAAGGTCACCACATATTAAGAAATGTAGAGTCATGTCTTAAGGTTACCCGTCCCCCTCCCCTTCATCACTCCTACCCCCTCCCTTGGTTGAACTTGATGGACATGTGTCTTTTTTCAACCGTATTAACTATGTAACTATGTAACTATGTAACTCATATGGGGAGCTCCCAACTCTTCCACACAAATGATGTTGGTGGAGAGAAGGATCAGGTGAAATTAATATTTTCTCCCCATCCTTTTGTTCTTCCAGGAGAATATATTTTGGGCAGTGGCTTTCTCTCCTCTCCCAACTAACTGAATACACAAACAAGTTCGGCCTAGCCAAACCTCTATGTTTATGGGTAGCCTGTAGGGTGTCGGGAAAGATAGCTGTCATTCGGCTGACAGTTTCTGAATGTGTATGGCAGCCCTAAGATATTTCACCTATTTTGCAGTAATCTGTTTCCAGTGTCCAACAAAACTTAATTGATTAGAATTTATTTTACCTTTATACCTTGGTTTTAAACTCTAGTTTTGTCACCTAATTGAAGTTCTGTGCTGACCAACACTCCAAACATTAAAAAAACCCATGCCCTCCGCATGCGAAATAAAAACCATGTGGCTGTAACAGATACCCAGGGTAACAGAGGTTGTGCTCCATCACTATTTTCATTACATTTCAGGAACAGTTACATTTTGTAGTCATTTAATGCAGTAATTGCTTTAGACAACAGTTTACATCCCACAACTCTAGGAAAAGAAAAGCAGACCCTGACCAGAAGCACTTAAGGCATGCTCCACAAAATTGACTGTGCAATAATATTCTGCCTTGAAAATCCAAATGTGGCTGTTCCCTCACACAAAGTTTTATCGCTGTATGTGGAATTTTTTTAATTTTCTCGCTCAAGCTTCTAAGGATACCTTATTCGAGATAACTCGTTCTGATGTTAGCTGAACATGATCCACGGAGATCATAGCCCAGTTTAATGCTGTGACTAGAAATATGATGCCTATTAGCATGATTATTGTGTGACTGGGATTGAGAGCGTTGGGAAATTTTCTACAAAAAAATCGTAAAACAAAAGTGTTAAGGTATTATTTTTTTATTGATGCCATTTATTTTACTTTTTTAGACTGTTTTTCAATGTTCTTTATTCATTTATTTTAACTAACAGTTAAAAAGGCTTCTCCGATATTTTTAATACTAGACAGGG
Organism: Rhinella marina; assembly: GCA_900303285.1. Lineage (NCBI taxonomy): Eukaryota > Metazoa > Chordata > Amphibia > Anura > Bufonidae > Rhinella > Rhinella marina. Next base: position 332,435 of record ONZH01021005.1, on the reverse strand, counting down.
AGCGGAGGACATTGTAAAATAGAAAAACTAACCCTAGTTTACTTTTAAAATGTCTAGTTGCTCCAGCGCCGGTCCCCACTGGGCTTATTGTGATGGCGTCATGTTCATAGTTCACATGACCACTGAAGTCACCGGCCTCAGTGGTCATGTGTGCATAAACAGCACATGACTACTAAGGCCAGTGTTTGGCTGCAGCATCATGTAACATGTAACATGTAACTGCTGCAGGTCCAGTGGGGATTGGAGAAGCAGGGATCCAAGTGGAAGAGCGCAGGCAGCAGGGACATTTTAAAGTTGAGTAATGTTTTTTTTTTTCTATATTACAATAACCCCGCTCCTTGCCTAATTTAAAGAACAAACACATATCGGATAACCCCTTTAAAGTCTAACCTATTTCATTTTCATGTAGAAGGAAAATTAGTGAACACAATGTTTATTCACCTTAGTTATCTGGAAAATACATTTTCTATATTATTTTTCTATATATTTTTGGTTTTTCTCTTATTGAAATGGTTTTCCAAGCAAACGAGAATGGTCAGAGAGAATCAGAGTGTAAAGATTCTGGGCATACATCAGTGTGACAGAAGGGTTTGTGCCTAATCCCCTTTCATTGACCTTTGGGCGTTTTTTTTTCCACTGCCTCGTTTGCTAAAAGTTGTTCCTTTAGAGGGTAGAGTCCTGACCAAGTTTTCATCTCCAGTAGAAGAGGAGATGATCCCAACTGGGCTCTCTCTTGCCCTGGGTCCCATAGCAGTCGCATGGTCTGCCGCTATGGTAGTTACGCCCCTGGCTTACATTGTGTTACCCCTAAGACTAAGACATAAGCCACATTTGGGAGTGCTTTGGAGGTGCTCCTGAAATTGTGCAACATCTGGAGCAGAATGTCCTACTTCAGTTCCCAATTACCCACAACTCGTCAGGATTTTACAATTCTCCTTAGAGGGAACAATGGGGTCAATTGAGGAATGTTATTAAGATACCTGTTTGGAGGTTAGGGCACTATATACCCCCACCACCACCACCACCACCAATGCACTGAGCAATTAAGAGAATCTACAAGATGATCAGAGTTTATAGAAGAGCTGTCAGTAATAAACCTGATAAGGATTAATATTACTAAATACAACAATAAAAATATATATGAAAATAAAAGAACAATCTGACCACTAGACTAGTTCACGTCCCCACTGCATTACATTTTACTTTGCTGAATCCCACACCTGGGATTTCAGAACAGCCCTACTGTCCAAGCACCATGAAAGTAAAAGGTTTGACTTGTTCTTTGCCAAGCAACACATCCCCATGCAGCACATGCCTGGCCATCTAAATCTTGATAAATCAAGGTATTCCTTAAGAGAAAGGCTGTTTTATAAGATCTGAGGCACTGGGTGTAGCATTAACTGAACAGGCTGCAGCGTCCGTCCCCCTGGATAGCTCCTCTTTCCAACTTGGCAAAGAAAAAAAATGTCTTTTGTGGAAGCAAAAACTGTAATTTTTGCTGGGTGTTATCCTGTCTTGGATTACATCAGGGGTCAATCATTAATATGCACCATGGGAGTTCATTCGATTTCACTTTTGGCCCACAATGGAGCAGTTGTTCAGCCTGTTTTTCTAGTGGAAACTACTGTTCGGTGAGAGTGCAGTCCTGCTGCCTTATGCATTGCAAAGAAAAAAATAGACAATTATGTTTCCTTGCTGCCTCAGTCGCTTGCATTGTCGGAGAACTGGTTTCCTTCCATCCCAGAATCTTGAGCAGGAATGCCTGCAGAATCACAATCACCTCCACTACAAATGGCAGCGCTGCGCCAGCAGACGATGTCTCGACATTACCAGGGAGACATGCAAATTTGGGATCTTGTCTATTTTCAACCAAATAACAAAACTCCTGCCTTTTATTACTTTTTGGTTCTGTTTCTTTTTATTTTACCTTGTGTGTTGTTATATGTTCCGTGCCGTTTTGATATTTTTGTGTTTATTGTCACCTTTAGTGAGCAACAGCAAACAAATGAAAGTTGCAGACTGTCACATCATGCTTGGAGGGGCAGTTTTACCATTTGTGGAAAGTCCCAACATGAAGTCCATTAGGCTGTAGTCCAAGTCTTTCTTTCTATCTATCTATCTATCTATCTATCTATCTATCTATCTATCTTATCTAATTTCTCTTTCTTTCTTTCTTTCTTTCTTTCTTTCTTTCTTTTTTATATCTATCTATCTGTCTAATCTATCTATCTATCTATCTATCTATCTATCTATCTATCTATCTGTCTGTCTGTCTGTCTGTCTGTCTATCTATCTATCTATCTAATGATCTATTCTTCTATATTCCTAGCATATTGAATTAGATTCTGCCTGTTATACTGGATGGCTGTTATATTTATATAGTACTGCAGCACAGCTATTAACTCCTACACTGTAACAAAACTTTTCTTTAATAGCTTTTTTCCCCCTGCAAGGCAGCCGAACAGTCATTAGTACAGTCATTAACCCATATCCCTTACTCTGAAACCACTGCATAACCAAAGTCAGGAATTTCAGGTTTATAACGCAAGAAAATAACATGCTATTGTGTAGCAAGGATTTCCAAACTCATAAAAAGCCATGTTCTTGGCAAAGGCTCACGACAAGTTATGAAAGAGTGATTAGAAACACTCGCGCTGTAATTGAAGTCTGGTTAGCAGTGATTGTAGGCCTGTGCTTGGACTGCAGAATGTGGTACTTGTACATATTGTACATGGCTGCAATAAGTTGAGGGGTAACACCAGTGCATTCCCCATGGCAACCAATCAAATTCATGCATAGTTTATCAAAATGTAGAACATTTTCATGGAAAGACTCTTTTCAAGGATGAGACAGCATGCAAATCATGGTTGACTGGTTGTGAGGCAAATACAAATGCATTCAGTAAGTCTTCTGATCCTTTCTCTTTTTTCACATTTAGCCATGTTTTGGCCTTGTACTAAAATTTAAAAAAATTACGTTTTCCTCATCACTCTGCACCCTCCAGGCTTCTTGGATATGATGTCACAAGCTTTGTACACCTGGCTTTGAGGACTTCTATGTAGATCCTCTCAAGCCCTATCAGGTTGGATGGGGACCATCAATGGACAGCCATTTTCAGGTCTCTACGGTCTCCACAGAGATGTTCAGTTGGGTACAAGACAGGGCTCTGCCTGGGCCACTCAAGGACATCCACAGAGTTGTCCCTAAGCCACTCTTGCATTCGCTTGGCTGTGTGCTTAGGGTCATTGTCTTGTCGGAAGGTGAACCTTTGACCCAGTCTGAGGTCCAGAGAACTCTGAATCAGGTTTACATTACCAGTATCTCTGTACTTTGCTTCATTCAGCTTTCTTTCAACCCTGACCCGTCTCCCCATACCAGCCACTGGAAAACACCCCTTTTGCATGATGTCGCTACCACCAAGCTTCATTGTAGGGATGGTATTTGGTCAGGTGATGAGCAGTGCCTAGTTAATTTCAGACATGACGCTTAGAATTGAGGCCATAGATCAGAGAATCTTGTTTCTCCCAAAATGACAGTACTTGATGTGCTTTTTTGCAAACTCCAGGTGGGCATTCCTTGAGGAGAAGTTTCTTTCTGGCGACTCTGCTATAAATGTCAGATTGGTGCAGTCCTGCAGTAATGCTCGATCTTCTGGAAGTTTCTCCCTTCTGCAAACAGGATATTTGGAGCTCACCCAGAATGACCATTAGGTTCTTGGTCACCTCTATTGGTCACCTCCAAGGTCCTCCTCCCTTGATTACTTAGTTTGGTGGGACAACCAGCTCTAGAAAGATTCCTGGTTGTTCTAAACTTCTTCTATTTAAGAATTATGAAGCCTACTTTGCTCTTAGGTGCTTTCAATGCAACATATTTTTTTTCTACTATTCTCTAGATGTGTTCCTCAACACAACACTGTCACAGAGCTTGACAAGAAGTTGTTTCTCCTCATGGCTTGATTTTTGGTCTGATATGCATTGTCAGCATTTAGACCAAATATAGACAGGGGTGTGTCTTTCCAACTCATGTTCAGTCAACTGAATTCACCACAGCCTGACTTCAATCAAGGTGTAGAAACATCTCAAAGATGGTCAAAAGAAATGGGAGGCCCCCAGAGCTAAATTTTAAGTGTTATAGCAAAGGGTTTGAAACTCCCAATACTTATGTCCCTTCAAAATTTTAGTTTAAAATATTTCTAGAACTCTGTTTTTAATTTCTCATTATGGGGTATTGAATGCAAAATGATGGAAACAAAATTAGATTTTTTTTTTTAATTTTAGCACGAGGCTGCAAAATAGTAAAATGTGAAAAAGAAAAGTGTCTGTAAGTGCCTTATAGGTCTTTCAGAAAGTGTCCTTCATCGGATGAAAAAGAACCCCCATGTGATATAGAAACATATGGTAACGCTCGTTCTTAAAGGAGTTCTTTTAAGTTGGCAAAGTACCCTTTATTATTGCCTACAGACCCTGTGTAACCCTCCCTAAAATTGCATTACAATTTTTTGTCTGATGCCTGATAATCCTGCCCATCCTACAATCAACGTAAATAAATATACATTAGAAAATGACACCTAAAGAGGCCAAACCCATAATGAAATCAGCTTCTTGTCTCTTGGGCTTGAGTTCCCTTTGCCTAGTGAACATTAGGAAAAATATACCCATTCACATGTAATAATTTCAACCTTGCTAACATAATCAGACTGATTTCCTAAATGAAAGAGCATGTTCAGGTTACCATGGATTTTATAACTCTAAATACACAATCAAGCTTCTGTCTTTCAACGTGCCGTTATTTCATAGAATAAATGTACCTCATTGTTACAGTTCATTGTTTAATCCTTTTGTTTGTTGGGCTTGTAATTCACGTGTGTTGCATTTTTACAAATTAAATAATGTTTAATAATAGTTTTCACAAGCAGCCATGTTGTGGCTCTTATAGATAGGGGGATGGTTGGCAAATTGGTAGAAAAATAATATGAAAGTAATTCTTTTTTCTAAATAGAGCACATTGATGGATACTGGGGGTGCACAGAAAATTACATGGTTATTAGTCAGCTATATTGCTATTTGTAATCTGTCATGGGATCTTGTGTAATAGTCATTTGGAAGCTCTACTTAAAGAGCATCTGTCAACCCAGTTAAATCAGGCTCAATACCTGGCAGGGTTAGAGTATTAATCATTGTTATGCAAATTAGATTTTTGGTGCACCGTGGTGCATTCAGCACCTTACTCCTCTTGCCATTCCCTCTTTCTCATCGATTGGCAGGGTCAAGCATCTTGCCTAGTCCTGTAATCTTGCGTCTGCGCCATGATTTGCATGATCAGAGCATGCCCTCTTCCTCCTTCCCCTCCCACTGTACCATTGATTGAAAGGGCCAGGCATTGCGTAGGCCTGTAATGCCGCACCTGAACCATCACTTGCAGGATTGGATCATAACCCTGTTCCTCCTGACACTCCCCCTTTACTATTGGTTGACAGGGTCAGGCATCTTGCCTAACCCTGTAATTTTGTATCTGCACCATCTCTCACAGGATCGGCAAATGCGCTACCCTTCCAGGTATTATATCTGATTGAATAGGGTTCATCCTGCTGACGGATGCTCTTTAAAGGCTTTTTCTAGGATTTAATATTGATGGCCTATCCTCATCTTTGTCTATCATCTTTGCAAGACTGATGTAAACTGTGGCACCTTCTTTTCTCTGCAGGTGACAGTGACCTTGTAAATAATATGTATGAGCCTGATCCGGATCTTCTTGGCGGCGACAGCGCAGAAGAGGAGACAGAGGATAGTATTATGTCACCCATTCCTGTAGGACCTCCTTCACCATTCCCAACCAGTGAAGACTTTACCCCAAAGGAGGGATCACCCTATGAAGCCCCAGTCTACATTCCTGATGATATTCCAATCCCACCTGACTTTGAACTCAGAGAATCCTCCATACCAGGAGCTGGTCTTGGGATTTGGTCCAAGAAGAAAATTGAAATTGGGGAAAGATTAGGACCGTATATCATGATGCAGAAGACCACAATAAAAGAGAATAATCTAGGATGGGAAGTAAGTCCACTGTGCACTTAGTTAACCATAGCCTTTTTCCTTTTCAGTAATAACATATATGAAATGAAATTGTAAAGAGAGCAGCAAAGAACAGGAGGATGAGCGTTGGCGGCACTGTATGCCGGCTATGTATTTTATGTCTTGTAATTATAGAGTAGTGCATTTTACATGATTCTTAATGTGATAATTCAGTCAAATACAAATGCATCAATATGCGTAATACATTTAACCCATTCACAAACTGCATTTCTTATCATGTGTAGAAATGGAGGGAAACGGTTTGATGAAATATTTGCTAAACCAGTTTTTAGTTGCCTTCATAAAAGGTATCCAAAGACCTCCATATACAGTACAATGGAGCAAAGACAGCCAAACCCTCAGATTTCAACTATCTTATTTGTATGGGTTCTGATGACTGTCTCAAAGAGATGACGTCAGGAGAAATAATGATCAGGCTTGTTGAAATTCATGCCCCGATATTTTAGTTCTCATGGGAGATAAATCACTACCAAAGGTATCTGGTTCTGTCTTACGTCCCTCTGCCCATTCAGAATGCACTCATACTCGGCGAAGCCAGGTAAGCCTGTGTATAGAGGATTTGGTAGGAATAGCGGTAGGCTGAACAAGCACTCAACACTGTATTCTTGTGGGCATTGATTCATCTCACAAAGGATCTTTATACTTTATGTTGATAAATATGAATCTAAAAGATTCACCTAAGTTGGTAAGGATTTTGCTCCTTTTTTCTATAGTGTAAATGTTAGAACATTATCATTTTGTACAGTTTATTTTCAGTAAATCTCCAAATGAAGATGAGGCCCCCAGGAATCACTTGGGTGTAATATTTTTTATAACCTTTTAAATAGTACAGACAATAGAACCTCTTGGAGATCCAAATTTCATTAGTAGAAAGCCCAATACTTGAGTTTTCAAAAAAATTGCTTAAACCATCCATAAAAATATATCTATCTGGAGTGTTTGGATACGTTCTTGTCACCTACTGACTATTATGTCATAATGACTTGTTGGATTATGCTCTGCTAAAGTTTAAGGGATTCTACATCTTCAACCTTCAACCAACCTCTTTTGATTTCAGGATTCTTGTCTTCTTGAGGTCAACAAATTCTAAAGGTCTAATTACAAATTTTACAGGGGACATTTATCAAACCATATATGCTAGGTTTTTTTGTATAAAAATGTTGCATGACATGCCAATTGCGACTATTTTTGTGACATTTCTGCAACATTTTGGAGACATATGCCACTTTTCAAAATGGCAGAAAAGTGAGATTAGACCTGGATTATGGCACATTTACTATCTGTGATACTTGAAATGTCGCAGAAAAGTCACATCCTATGCCAGACAACCCCTTGGTGTATTTTTTCAAGACTAAGTCACACAACACAATGCAGTTGCACCAAATACATGAAAACTGTATGCCATTTTAAAAACTTGGTGCAACCACACAATGCAAAACCAGACTTAAAAGCGACATGAAATCAATCTCAAAAGGATAAGTATTCCCCTACATGATACATTGTAAACCACATTGCACAAAGTCCATCAGCGATGATAACCAATATGTCTGGTCTAAATTTATCACACTTGTCATCAAACAGGCCAATTTCTTGTACTTTTAACTTTAGTCTTGTCTCCCATCTGTTTCTAAATTAGTTTACTTATACAACATTTCTTTACTCCAAATAAGACCGGCTTAAATTCTGGAACTTCTTTTTTTTCCATAGACAAGAATGTTCTCACATATCCCCTGAGTCCATAGTCCTAAGTGTCCTCAATTTTCTAACTCTATTTTATTTTAAGTTATTTTTGGTATACACCTTGCTATGTTATATTGGCACTTGCTGTTTTAAACGCTTAGATTTTTTTACTTTATTGTTGGTAACAGGTTGGATATAGTAATGTAAAGACAATGAATACATATAACCAAAGCTACCGCCATGGAGATCATCTGAAAAAAATACTGTTTACTAATTGTGCATGTTTTATAGTGTTGGAGTTCCTCCAATTCACTATGACAATGGACAAATGCTGGAAGCCTTTTCTTCTCCCAAAAGACTTAGTCCCCAATTAATATTGGCTAGAGTGATATATATTTTTTCCACTGGCAAGAAGCCCAAGTAATATGTCCTCTCCTACAGTAGATTAGCTAGTTCTTCTGTTGTAACTATCTAGCCTAAAAGTTGAAGACATATTTCTAGCTCTTTTCCAATGTTTCTTGTAGAGTCGTGCCTTGGAGAGTATCATTAAAACACTATATTTTGGAGCTTTGATGGATCCCTTTGCCTTACTATATAAAGTATACTGATAAACATGCAAGGAGTATAGGAGGAGATATTTGTATCACCATTTGTGGGATTTGGTGACCAGATGATGAAGGGTATGTTTCTATAGCTATCAAAATTACTAACTGGACTTGTGACTTTTTATACACATACAAAACCAACTTTTATGAACCTTTACCCAATTAAGCAATACAAATATAAGGGTATGGTCACACACTGAGGTTTCCTGATGCAGTTGTGGAAGCCAAAATCAAGAGTGGATCGTAAAAGGAAAGTGTTAAGGACAGATAGGTTTACTCTTCTTTTAATTAACTTCTGATTTTGGCTTTCAAAACTGCATCAGGAGACTTGACTGTGTGGCCATACCATTAAAGAAATTGGCCAGTTTAGAAAACCAGGTCAAACTTTAGAATGAGGTGGGCATCACAAGCTCGTGAAAAAATGTGGTGCAACATAAATGTGAAAAATCATGCAGATGTAGCTTATACTCTCTGACTATAGAATCATGTTCAATTGGAGAGCTGCCCACCTTTGGACTTTCTAAGAAGTCATCATCATCTATCAGACAACCAATGTCCATGAACATTTTTCACTCCATTCAGGACCCTTTTCTTGGCCTAATGACAGCTTAATAAAAATTTGTACATGATAGCCCTCACTTGATGGCCTCATTAAAGGGGTTTTTCGGGTTTTCAATATTGATGACCTGTCCTCAGAATAGGCCATCAATATCAGATCGACGGGGGTCTGACACCAGGCACTCCTGCTGATCAGCTGGTTGAAGAGAAGTCTACGCTCCATGTGACTACAGCCTTTCCTTCATTGTTTACCTTCTCGCCACCGACAGCGCTGTGGTGAGCAGGTGTAACTACAAGCTGTCTCTTTCACTTCAGTGGGACGACTCTCTCCTAAACAAGTAGAATAAAAGAATATTACCTACTCTACTATGAACTGCCAAAGTAAAACTGTTAATTTGTTTCACCCAAAGCTGGCTTCAACACTGCAGTGTACCTGCAATGCCCCTGTATTATATCACACAGCATCACAAGGGATCCATGCTTTGCATCCCATAAACTTTCAACACCAAGGGCATCGTATACCACCAACAGGCAGGAGACCCCTCACACCAGGGTGTTCCCCGAGCGTGACCCAATTGTAAGCGACCCAGGGAGTGCAGGAGATGAACCAATGCCACTGTGAGTAACCAACACCCTTACAGACACTACCACTACACCCATCCTCTCCACCCAACACCTCCTTTGTGGGTTCACTACATTCCTTCAGTCAATTGCTAGCCTTTTGCTATCCATAAATATGAATACCATGTTCTGTCGGATTCAGCATCATTTACACTATACACCGCTTACTCTAGTTCAGGGGGTGTTTCGGAGCTGACAGGTTCCCTTTAAGTGCAAAATATATTATTTATCTCTTGTGCAGAGACTTTTCACACAGAAAATGTTAACTTCACCGCCACAGGTAATCTAAAATTTAAATGTCTCCCTGCATGATTGATGTCGCCATTTTAAAGGCCAAGTTCACACAAAACTGTTATTTGTAGAAAGGACCTGAGCAGTGTGCACAAATTATTCTTTTTGATACAGCATCTCGGCTGAAAGATGCTTAGCCTCAGGGAATGCTCCATCACTGCACATACCTCTCCTACTTCCCCGTGTATTACAATACAAACCATTTATTTAAAAGCCATTAAAGTCATTTCATGGTTAGATGATGTACTCGTCACACCTCGATAAAACCTCAGCATTAAAACTCATCTTTATACATCCTGTTTTCTTGTAGGAGAAATCTGACTTTATAGAAAAAATAGAACACTTCAATGCTGGCTCTGCGAAGGAGCAGACAGACCAAGGGGGTCATTTACTAACAGAAATTTGCCTATTTTTGACGTATTTCTGCAACCTTTCCCCACTTACGCCAGGTCTAAAAAAGGGGGCGGGGAAGGGAACAGGCTGGCTGGCCTATCTCATTTATAATTTCCTATGCCTAAACCAGAAATTTAAGCCAGCAAGGAAGCATGTGTAGATATAGACCGGTTGGCGCCTCCTCATTACTTCTGCAGATCCACCGCCAGCACACAGGTTTATTAAGACCGCCCTCTAAAACGCCAGTTTTAATAAATGACCCCTTAAGTCTTTCAAAAAGAAAAAAAAAACTCTATCTATCATCTTTCTGTCTATCTACAATGGAGAAAAAAAGTATTTAGTCAGCCACCAATTGTGCAAGTTCTCCCAAAAAAGATGATAGGTCCTGGAGTGGCCTAGCCAGTCTCCAGATCTCAACCCCATAGAAAACCTTTGGAGGGAGTTGAAAGTCCGTGTTGCCCAGCGATAGCCCCAAAACATCACTGCTCTAGAGGAGATCTGCATGGAGGAATGGGCCAACATACCAGCAACAGTGTGTGCCAACCTTGTGAAGACTTACAGAAAACGTTTGACCTCTGTCATTGCCAACAAAGGATATATAACAAAGTATTGAGATGAACTTTTGTTATTGACCAAATACTTATTTTCCATTTGCAAATAAATTCTTTAATAATCAGACAATGTGATTTTCTGGATTTGTTTTCTCATTTTTTCTCTCATAGTTGAGGTCTACCTAAATAGTTGGTGGCTGACTAAATACTTTTTTCCCCCACTGTAAGTACCAACTAAAGGTGAGTTTAGATGCTCCGATGTAAAGCCAATTATGGGCTGCTCGCTAGTGGAGGCGAAGCACTATGTTTACATGCAGCGATCTCCTTCACAGTATGAGGACGAGGGATCGCTATTGCCACTGCTCGTCTTCAGACAGCTGTACTGTTTCTGGGCAGTAGATATCTGTTTAGATTGCATGATCTGCTGCCCAGAAATGGCAATTTGTGGTGCCTGCACGAGCGACAGGATCACCCGATGAACGAGCAAAATGCAGAGTGATCTGCTGCACATTTAGATGGCCAGATTGTCTATCTGTCTATCTATCTACCTATCTATACACACCATATTTTTGCTGTATAAGACGCATTTTTCCCCCCAAAGTGGGGAGGGGGAAATGTCAGTTTGTCTTATGGGGCTAATACTAAGGGTTAACGGAAGCGCTCATTAGTACAGGAGGATCAGGAAGTGGTTAATGCAGTGCTCCCCTTTAAGACGCACCCTTGGACCCTCCCCAAACCCACTCAATAAAATAAACCCCTACCCAATTCAGCAATAGGACAAGCCAAATTTTCCGGGATTTAAAATCTTGACAATCCTGGCAAATTTAGGACTTTTCACAACTATGCATTATGTGCCAGACGTCTTTACTACCAGAAGACCTGCCGCTGACTTTAGATGTATCCGCCTTGTATAGTAATTCATGATTCATGTCTACTACGAAATGCAGATGTAACCCTAACCACTTAATCCCAAAAAAAGCAAAGCCCAGAAGTGATAGATTCTTTATTAGTATTAGCAAAAATTACAATTCTGCCCTTTCATTTACCGATCCAATTCTCTCTCCCTTGCCTGGAAGTAGAATTGAATCTCCTGCTGGAGGAACCTTATGAGATTGTAGAAGTGAACAAACAGGACTTATCTGGGGAACAGTCAATCAAACCACTTCACTCCTCTGGGAATTACATATTGTTTGAAAATGCATTAGAAGGCGTCAATTCATTAACATTTTGTAAACCACAAAATCCGGAAAGCAAAGTGGAATTTGACCTTTTTTTTTTAAAGTGCCAGAGCTTTTTGAGCAGCTCACAATACAGAATAAACTGATATAAAGGCACTTGAACCTTTTGATTTTTTTTTTTTTGTGTCAGATACACAAAGGACAAAGTCCCATGTCTGGACTTGATCTGATAGACTTACTCTGATAGAAGGACTAATGACTCATCCCAATAGGATACAAATCACTTATGGCATAGGTGAGGGAGGACAAACACCTCGCCAGCAATCGTTCAAGGCAGGAGGAATTCTCAAAGGTTTCAGCAGTGACAAAGATCTTATTGTTAGGTCAGAAGATACAATATTTGAACAGTTATCATGCACATACTTATCACTCCAGCCTTACACATTAGTCCCTTTCTTCTTGCATTTAATGACTGCTATCTTATTTCCTTAATTGTATTGCGCCACCTGTCAGAATATACTAGAGAACTGCATAAATAGCAATTCCTTAACAATATGATATATCAGCATTACTCCCATTGGCCATGGTAACAATACAAAAAAAATCAGGTTATTTGACCATGACCAAAGATTGTTGCGTACTAGTGAAGTGATTGAATTTTGTGGGGTCACACCCCAAATTCACAAAGAAATTGGATTTTTTGCAATTTTGGGGTTGCGATCGAAGCATTTTGTGAGTCACACCGCAATCCCATTCAGTTCAGTGATCTTTGACCATGTGGCAAAAGTCTAGTCCCAGCTAGGCTTTGGTGTATATTCTGATTGTCTCTACAGCTAATGGCAGTAGAAGGTAACATAATGTAGGAAATTGTACTTTGTCAGGATAGATCATTAGTAGGTGATGGGGGAATGGGGGGCGTGACTCCCTGCACTTTCAATGATCAGCTGTTTGAAGAGACGCGGTACTCCATGAGCCCTAGATCAGTGACGTCATGTTCATCTGTCACATGGCCTAGGCGCAGCTCAACAATGCCAGGCACAGCTGCTATACAGTGGATGGCACTGTGTACAGTAATCTGCAAGGAGGATACACCGCTCACCAGAGTCCTTTTCAAATGGTTGATCAGCAAGGGTGCTGATCGTCGGACCCCCACTAGTCACATACTGATGACCTATCCTGAGGATAGGTCATCAGTGTTTAAGGGGTTATCCTGGAAAAATAATGATGACTTATCCTCACAAGATTATCACATCAGCAGGGGTCCAAGACCCCCAACGTTCAGCCATTTCAGGGAGCAGGCTCCCATCAGCTTTCCACGCACAGTGCTGTATATCGTATAGTGGCAGTGCTTGGTATTACAGCTTAGCCCTATTGACGTGAAAGGGGTTGAGCTGCAACTAGGCCATGTATAGTGATGTCACTGGCCTAAGAAGAGGCTGTGGTGCTAAAGGCCTCTTTTAACCCGTGTTGCACCCCCGCAGACAGCATACTGATGACCTATCCTGATGATAACTCATAAATAGCTTTTATCGTGATGTGACGTGATATCACACTCAAGTTTAGAACTTCCTCATCAGTGTCACATTGAAAGAACTGAAGAAACAATTTAAAGGGTTTTTCTGGCTTTTTTTAAAAATTTGCACCTTGCTAACTGTACCTGTGGGAAACCCATATTCACCTGCTTCCCTCAAATCCGTTCCAGCTTTGTGGCTCTTTCTGCAGTTTTCTGGTCCCCATGTGTCCCCAATTGGCACTGCTGAAGATAATGATAAGCCTCACCAGAGTTATGTCCCCGTATGACCCAGCAGTGCTCTGCTCATTGGCTTTAGTGGCTCATGTCAACCCATCTATGCGGATATGGACATACAGGGATGAGAAGACCAGTGAAAGAGCAAGTGATGATGGATTTTTCCCCAGGTAAAGCTGTCTAGGATGCAGATTTAGAAAAAAAAAAAAGGCTGGACAACCATTTTAAGAACAAATGGGGTCATTTATCAAACTGGTGTAAAGTAGAACTGGCTTAGTTGCTCATTGCAACCAATCAGATTCCATCTTTCATTTTTGCTATGGGTAACTAAAGTCTTTTTTAAAAAAAACTTACTTTTTACTGTAGATTCCATTATCTTGCTCTATAGCCTGCATCTCTGTCCTGCTTTCAGTCTCTACTCCTCACTCCATGAATAGGTTTTCCCGTCAACATGGTATTGCTGATCACCTGGCTGGGCAGTGAACTGCAATGCAAACCTCAGTCACTAAAATAGTGCCATAATGCAGTTCCCCATGAGTGCAAAACTAGCGCAATAGTCTTTTTATCATAGCAATCGCTCTATGCCACACCTTTAAGGGTCATGTCCACACATATGATACATGACAGTGACATTCAAGATCATAATGCTTTTTAGCAAGGTGATGCCTTCTCTTAACTTTGGTGGGTTTTCCATGCTGCAATGAGAGCTCACTCTTATCTCACTATTGGGTGGGGTTAGGGAAGTCACAACTGCTCTGAACATGCTTCCCACTCAGGGTAGTAATCATTGCTCTGTTCAGAATGCACTGGGGAGACACAGAAGGTAAGAAATTGAAGAGGTTTTATAAAGTGCATATACAGTAAAGTCAACCATGATTTTTTATGGTGAAGTTGGAGAATAGCTGTTGGCTAAATGAGCGTATGGCCAATCATCTCATGTAAGCCCTCGAAAGGGAACTAAGGTTGGCCACACACAGTTCTGTTGGCCAAAAACTATCTTTCCTCAGCTATTTCTCCTCACACCTCAATACATATGAGTACTCTGTGTGTATGGGGAGAGAATAAAAGGATTGGGCAAGTAGAAATCCAACTGTCCTAAACTTATCCACACTGACATCTTCTGTCGGCAGAAAGTTAGGAATCACTTACACATTTTAGATGACTGGCTAGTCCCACCAAAACCAGTGGTTTGACTCATATACTGTACATATTAAAATAAGCAAAACTATTTTCTAATCCAAAATATAATAATGGAGTGACATCTAGAGGAACATTCCCATGGCGATATCAAGAATATAGATGGTCCTTCTAACAACCTTGGAGCAGCATTTCTCTTATCCTGGTACAAGCCTATGTTTACCTTTTTATTTTTAAGTAATGTTCCATATCTCTATTACTCATTGAATCTGAAGCCTGGTACGGTCTGTTTCTATTATTTGAGATACTGTTGACTTTGTGATATTATTTATTTTTGGTCTACGTGAGAACACTTTCCCCATGGCGCTCCTCTTGTTTCTCTGGCATTCTTTTGTTCACTGATCGTGACCTGACAGCCAACTTTTATACCAGTAGTTAAAACTATTTGCCCTCGCACTAACGTCCTCAAACAGAGTCCCAGACCCACCCAACTACTATCTGTTCTGACCTTGTATTCACTTCTCCCAGAGATAAATTGCTGGCTTTGTGTGACATCTTTTTATCTGGGCGGTTCTATCTGTCTGTGGGGAAATTTTACAAGGTACCTTCTGAATCCACAGATTATAAAAACACCATTTAATTAATTTCCATCTTTACTAGAGTTGATCGAATCCTAAAATATTCGGGGATTCGGAATTCGGCCCGAATTTTCCGCGGGATTCGTGGGTTCGAGCCAAATCACGAATCCCATTAAAGTCTATGGGAGACCCGAATATTTTTGCAGGGGCCAAAGGTTCTGCACAGTCAAGTTTGCCCCAACATGTGAAAACCTCAGAAAAAGATGGAAACACCTTGGAAATGGATAGGAAACACGAGGGGCAGCATGTGGGGATGCCTCTGAGGCTCCCTAATTGCACCATTTTTTCTAAATCTGGCCAATAGTCTGGTGATGACCCCAAGGCAATTTTCAGGGACATGGTAATGGTGACCCACTTAAAAATGCTGCCTGACAACCTGGCGGTGAACCCCTGATTGTCTGTCTTTCAATAAGATTGCAGTGTAAAGCATGGTGGTGAGCCTCAGTATGACTTTTTGGATGGAGATTGCATGTGGTCACGTACTCCCTGGAACCCCATAGTCACCCCTTCTCTGATGTGCTACCCCAGAACTTTCTCTGCCCCAATTCGCAAGACCTTTTGCAGTCTCAGTGTGCTGACAGTGGGGATTTACCAGTGTTGTCTGAGGAGGTGGTGGACAATGGCGAGACACAGGTGTCGGGGGGTGAGGTAGTTGAAAGTGAAGCAAGTTACAGTGGGGACTCCTTGGGGGGACTTTCTCATGATGGGACAGATTCAACTTGGGTGGATCAGGCACAGGAACAGATCAATTTTTTTTTTGTGTGTTTATTTAACTTTTATTTAGCACAAATAACCACAGAGATATTTATTCGTTCTCTTCGCTGCGCAGTCTGGCGTTGGGGTTCGTCACTTTGATGGCGAGCTGTGCCGCTCTCTCCACAATGGTCTTTTGGTTCTTTGAGGAGACATTGTGGCCGATTTCTGCACAGAAGGACTTGTTGCTCATCAACAGAGCCTCGAGCTCCTTGACATTGTGGACCAGGAATTTGCGGAACCCTGTGAGCAGCATGTGTTTGGTCTTCTTGTTGGTACCGTACCCAATGTTGGGCATCAGGATCTGTCCCTTGAACCTCCTGCGGGCTCTGTTGTCAATACCTCTGTGTTTACGCCAGTTACGCTTAATCTTTACATAACGGTCTGATTGGTGGTGGATGAACTTCTTCGTCCGCTTCTTGACGATCCTGGGCTTAATGAGGGGCCGGAGAGCCGCCATGATACCGGTTCGGAGCGTCCGCCTTCTCCGCAGACAGCCCGAGGAAGAGAGCCCCCTGATGCCCTGTAAGAGCTCTTCAGCCGTGTGCCTCTTATCTCCCAGGCTCAGCAGTTTCAGGACTGCCTGCTGCCGCTTCCCTACCACAGTGCTTAAACTGCTGGCCATCGAGGAAATGAGACTTGACGATTGGGGCATCACTGCCACTTTGGAGGAGGAGGAGGTGGAGGAGAAGGTGGAGGCATAATGTGCCGGAGACACACAGACGGAACTATGCCTCCACCAGATTGACCCAATGTGCCGTGAGGGAGATGTAATGTCCCTGGCCACCGGTACTCATCCACGTATCTGTGGTCATGTGGACTTTACCACAAACCGCGTTTTTGAGAGCGTGGGCGATGTTCTCAGACACATGCCGCTGCAGGGCGGGGACAGCACATCGGGCAAAATAGTGTCGGCTGGGGACAGAGTAACGGGGGGATGCCGCCTCCATAAGGTTGCGGAAGGATTCTGTCTCCACAAGCCTGTACGGCAACATTTCCAAACTAATCAGCTTGGCGATGTGCACATTTAGAGCTGGCGCATGGGGGTGGGTGGCTGCGTACTTGCGCTTGCGTTCAAATGTCTGCGGTAGAGACAGTTGAACGCCGCACTGGGACACATGAGTGGAGGAGAGGGAGGGAGATGGAGCTGGAGGGGTCCTTTCGGGGCTGGAGGCTGCAACGTCCTGGCTTGGACGAGACACAGTTGCTGGACTAACTGTGTCAACGTCACCAGCTGACAGAAGTGCAAACCATTTGGTGGGGTGTTTTCTCTCCAAATGTTTGCGCAGGCTACTAGTGGTCAGGTTGTTGCGTTTTGAACCCCTGCTCATTGACGTGTGGCACAGCTTGCACACCGCCAAACGAGGATCGGCCTCATCATCCTTAAAGTACTCCCAAACTAAGGAGTGGCGCATAGTACGGGCTGGAGCGTGACCTCTAGGAGCACTTGGGGAAGTAGTGACTCGGCCCTGGCTTCTCCCTCGTCGCAGCCCTCTGGCTCTCTCAACAGCTTGTGGTGCTGATGTCGTCTCACAGTCTGAACCACTGCCTCCAGTTGCCTCATCCACCCAAGTAGGATCTGTCCCCTCATCATCCCCCAGGTCTTCCTCAGACTCCACAGTGACGTCCCTGACAACTACCTCCGACAACAGTGTCTCGTCGTCATCTTCCACCAGCTCCTCAGACGCCACTGCTAACTCCCCACTCTCATAACCCGGAGACAGCAAAAGGTCCTGAGAATCAGGGCATAGCAGCTCGTCCACTGGCACATCAGAGAAGTGGTGGCTGAAGAGTTCCATGGATAAATTTTGTCCATGGGACATACCCCTAGAGGCTTCTGGCTGGGGAGAAGGAGGGCGAGTTGGAGGACAGACACCCTGGCTCAGAGAAGTCGACTGGCTGGATGAGGGGGCAGACTAAACGTGGCTGGACGTGCTCTCTGCAATCCACTGAACCACCTCCTGTTGTTGTTTGGGGTCTGTCAGAGTTGTAGGACTCTGCGCTACCAACTTCTGGAGTTGACCAGGCACCCTGACCTTACGTGTTTCCACTGTACCCACAGCAGCCGGCACTGTGTCACCACGCACACCACGGTCATCACCGCTGACCACAGCACCACCACGATTCCCACCTCTCCCTCCACGACCACCACTTCCACCTCTCCCAGCTCTTCCCCCTCTCCCCCTGACCCTGGGGTTCTCCATGTGCACAGTAGCAGTATTATATTATTATAATTGTAAAGATTCAATACGGTATCTACAGACTGTGAGGTATATAGCAGGCTGATGAAATTTTTTTCCCAAATCACTGCACCGTGTATTACAGATCACCTATCCCAAAAAAAAAATTTACGCAGTTTGCGCAAATAAAACTGGAATCTACAGATCAGTACGGTATCTATAGACTGTGAGGTACATAGCAGGCTGATGAAATTTTTTTTCCCAACTCACTGCACCGTGTATTACAGATCAGTGAAATTCAACAGACAATATAGATATGCAGGTAAAATTATTTTCAGACCTATCCAAAAAAAGATGTACGCAGTTTGCGCAAATAAAACTGGAATCTACAGATCAATACGGTATCTATAGACTGTGAGGTATATAGCAGGCTGATGAAATTTTTTTTCCAATTCACTGCACAGTGTATAACAGAGCAGTAAAATTCAACTGACAATATAGATAGATATGCAGGAAAAATTATTTTCAGACCTATCCAAAAAAAATGTACGCAGTTTGCGCAAATAAAACTAGAATCTACAGATCAATACGGTATCTATAGACTGTGAGGTATATAGCAGGCTGATGAAATGTATACCCTAGTCACTGCACAGTCATGCACAGGAATATATCTGTTTACAGATGTATAGTTTGAGCTATGTGGCTGGACAAGGTGTACCAGGCACAGCTGTGCACAGAATACAGGCTTACAGCATATACTGAATTTTTCTCACAGAATCAATTAGTTTTTAAAAGACTGTTGGGGCTTCCTATCCTGCATAGAATACAGGCTTACAGCATATACTGTGTAGTTTTCTTCACAGAATCAATTAGTCTTTAAAAAGAATGTTGGGGCTTCCTATCCTACACAGAATACAGGCTTACAGTATATACTGTATACTGTTCTTCAGAGTATAGTCTTTAAAAAGACTGTTGGGGCTTCCTAACCTAACTCCTAACTAACTGCTTGCTGCACACACTACACTAGCTAACACTGTCTGTCTCTTCTCCTTCCCAAAGCACAATGAGGCTGATGCTGCAGGTCCCTACCTTATAGAAATTTAGGTCACATGTCACTGCCAGCCAATCACTGCTGGGGAGGTATAGGGGCTGTTACATCACAGCAGGCGTTCCCACAGGCTTCCCTTTGATGCTGATTGGCTGAAAAAAACCGGGCATTTCAAACTTGCAGTGACGCACGAGTCCGTGCTGCCTCGGGATGCCGAGCCGAAGCGGGCAATATTCGTGCGAATCACGAATATTGCGGCTTCGATTCGCTCATCACTAATCTTTACACAAGGATCAATTGTTCAGCGGCCGCATCCTGCAGAGTGGCTGAATGCAGACCCTCAATGCTGCAGTCACAAGTGTTTTTCTGGAAAACAACTTCTTATCATAGTGACAAGGAAGATCCTGTTGAGTTATTAATTTGTGGTTATTTATGGAGGCCTTAAGTCAGCAGTATAAAGCATTAGTTGGAATTTCCAGATTTAAAATGAACTCTTTAGTGAATGGTAGTACTAGTAACGCTAGTAAAATAGATAAAATGTGGTGGCCATCAAAGGGGTGAAAAAGGTTTTGCAAACTTGGCCTGCTACTGGGTTCTTAACACCTGGTCCACTGCCTTATCATTTACCTAGTGCAATTGACCACTGAGTTCCTCTATTAGTCTATTTTCTTTGTCTAAAGAGCATGGTTCATGTTGACCATACCCATTACATAAATGCCAGAGGATTCTGTCAATTTCAATGTAATGTGTATGGTGGATGCCCTATTGTTCTTCAACAACTGACATTAGGGAAATAATAATTGAGCATGTTGGATTTTACTATGTATCCATGCCAAATTCCATTTTTCCTTGGAGATAAGATTCAAAAACAGTGTTTGGTAACTACATAAAATTATATATGTATGAAAACAAACATTCATCAGTACTGCTTTCCTGTCTATCCTTGAAAATGATGGAAGCACAGATAGCACTGTCTCCCTGTTAACAATACATGCAGACAATAATATTGACTCTCTGTATGCACAATTTTGCTGGACCATCATGTAAATAATATGGGCACAGAAAGCATTAGGTCCCTCTCTCTAAGTGTTCAGTTTCCCTGCAGCACCTCCACTGGGAAAACAAAGCATTGTATTGGTTCTATTAAATCAGTGGACTGTCTGTGTGTTGCATGATTGTGGTCGGTCTTCCAAAAAGAAACCGTTTTTGTAGTCACTCTCTGCTCTGGCTAGTAGATTAAACACATTGGAATTAGGGCATCCTATGTTAAAAAGGGGTTTTCTAAGTTAGATGCTCTCTTAAAGGGGTTCTCCGGGAATTAAGAAAATGAAAATACGTAAATATTACTTTATTATAAATATATTCCCAGATGCCTTTCATTAGTTATAATGGCTTGTTGTGTCTAGGGAGCAATCATAAGGGGAAATAAAATGGCCACCGTACTATTTGTCCACACAAAACCTGTCCTAATCACACAGCAGGACAAGTTACTTCACAACACTGAGGTAAAGAGCTGCCTCATCCTCCTCTCTGCTCTGACTGTCAGGGATTATGATCCTGAATACAGCTGATAAGATCTTCATCTGAATCTCTGTATGAATGGAGTTCATGAGGAGACATGAACAGAGAGGATGATGACAGGACAGACTGTGGTAATGTGGGGCTATGGTAATGGAGACTGCATAAAACTGCTGCTCATTAGTCACATCCTCACCTTCTCTTTGTACTTCATGTCTCCTCATGAAATTCCTACAGAGATTCAGCTGAAGATCTTATCATCTGTATTCAGGATCATAATCCCTGACGAGCAAAGCAGAGAGGAGGATGAGACAGCACTTTATCTCAGTGTTGTGAAGTAACTTGTCCTGCTGTGTGATTAGGACAGGTTTTGTGTGTACTAATAGGACGGCAGCCATTTTATTTCTCCTAGTGATTGCTCCCTAGACAAAACAAGCCATTAAAACTAATGAAAAGTATTTGGGAATATATTTATAATAAAGTAATACTTAAGTATTTTCATTTTCTTAATTCCCGGAGAACTCCTTTAACCGCTTGTTGACTGTCCTTGCATAGATGGCAGCTGTGCGCTAATCATGCAGTGCCGTGCTCCCAATAGAGAAGAAGGAATGTTTTTTTACCTTTCCTGCCTACTCCGCCATTCTACACACAGTGCTCAACTATGTGAGCACTATGTGTAGAGATCAGGACGTGGCAATACTGCTACCTACCCCGGTCCCAGCAGTTATGTGATTGATAAGGGCCGGGCCCAGATCAGTTCTACAGTGAATTTGTACAGCCGTGTACAACCTCTCTGGCAGCTATATTCTCCCTGTAACTGTGGCTACTATGTCAGCCCCAGTTACAGGAGAAATTAGAAATAAAAAGAAAATGTTTTCCCCCAAAAGTCTTGTATGACCTTATAGGGGCACAATGCGTAAACTAAATAAAGACAAAATTAAAAAAAACACTACATTTCGCACTTCAGCATCACCCTCAGCTTTGAATTTGTAAAGCGCTGCGGAATATGGTGGCGCTATATAAATAAATATTATTATTATTATTACCATAAAAGATACATCCCATATATCAAAATGACTGAAAAGAAGACATACGCAAATATATATATATATATATATATATATATATATATATATATACTGTACATGTTGTGCTATTGATAAAAAAATAAACAGAAATGTGAAAAACGATTTCCCCCTAAAGTAAAAATTGCATAAAGATAAATCCTCATCTGTTACTAAAAAAAAAGCACAAACATATTTTACATTTAACTGAAAAAAGTAAAAAAAGTTATGATTTTCTAAGACACATGCTAAAACAAAAGCAGAAAATGTGCCTGGGCACGATTGGAGCTGAATAGCCCAGTTTTGAACTTGTTAAAGCAAAGTGCTTGTTGTATATATAGACATACAACATTGATATAAATATATACTTTAATTAATTTATTCTTTCATTTTTGTAGTCAAATCCCACAACTTACACATCAGCTTTTGATTTAAAAATAAAATCACCTCCAGAAACATCAATAAACTGGCAGCGAAGTCCCGTTGATGATTCACAATAATTTGCAGTAAAATAGATGGCCGATTTTCCCTCCTAAGTCTAGAAGAGGAAATGATTAGGTCGTAGTCATTGGTTCCTTGTTACTCAGTAAATGAAATTCCGTGAAATAGCTTGAGGTGTATTATTCTTTAAGGAAAGATGCATCCTTTAAAAAAGGGCTCCTTTATTTTGTGAGATGTGATTGAATTTATGCATGCTCTACAGAGTCTATTACTCCCCTGCCTGCTGACACAGAACACACAGAGTCAAAGGGTCTGGTATAAATCACACCACATTTTCAGTTTATTGCCCCTGTGGAGCAAAGAGCTGAGGGAAAAAACACAATGATTTTGATCATTTGTTGAGTAAATAATGGCATTTATCATACGGCTGTTTATTTTGCTAATTAAAAGATGGCTGCCTTTGACAAGCGTACGAAAAAATACTGCTTCCGACTACAGGTCATTTATACTCTATGCCAAGCCGCTCTGTGAATGAACCAAGCTAGAGGTGACCGCCTGAGTGTTATTATCATTATTATTAACACTTTTATTTTTATTATTACTCTTGTTATAATTAATAAATCCACTATTTAAAGGGAGTCTGTCACCATGAAAATCACTGTTAAAGGGATTTTCTGGGATTTCCATATTGAAGGCCTATTTTCAGGATAGGTCATCAATATGAGATCAGCAGGGTCCCAGAAGTCAGATTCCCCCAAATTTTATATTGATGACCTATCATGACTCCTGGTATCCCCTGCCGATCTGCACAACCACAATCAAATGGATGGCGCTGTAAGCTTTGGTAAGCTGTAAGGAGGCCACAGTGCTCACTAGGGCTCTGGTGAGCACCATTGCTTCCTCAAACAGCTGATCGATGGAGGTTCTGGGAGTCAGACCCCTGCCAATTGGGTGTTGACGACCTATCCTGAGGATTGGCCATCAATATGAAAATCCTAGAAAACCTCTTGAAAGCAGCTCTTTTAGATCTACCTCAGATAAATGTAATGATACATTTCACTTAATGATCCATTGCTTCATTCTGGAATTAAAAAATACCTTTAATACCGTATGTATGCAAATGAGCAGTCAAGTGCACCGAGGGTGAGCCCAAGCCACTCTGTGCACCTTTGTTCCTCCAACTTACTCTGCCAGCCCCTCCCTCTCCTTCATTGACAGGGCATAGATACTGCATAGTGATCTAAGTGAACAGTATAATTTCATTCAGATGAGCCAGCCGTACAAGGCATTGTACTAGACTTCTTAAAACAGAACTGGCCACCAGCTAGTTTGATGTTATGTTTAGGTCCAACAATACAAGCTGATTTATATCTTAACTTTATAGTATTCACGGTTCCAATTTTTTTACACAGAGTTCCAAATCCTCTGCAAAGACATTGGTTTAAGTTATTGAGCTTTTAAAAACTCATAGACTACTGTTCTATTATTGAACCCAAAGTATCATCAGTATTCAGAAAACTCCTAGGCTCCCCCAAGTGGTGACCGTAGATAGAGTTTGATCATTTAACTGTATGTCTATGTCAGGGGTTTGGAGCTCTTTATCAGGAAAAGAACTGGCATGTTGACCCTGTATAGGCTTAAAGAAGCAGACATGGAAGGATGGACATTGTCTTTTAACTGGACATTCCAATATGGTTTCATTATTATAATGTTTGTACAACAAAATTTAAGTTTTCTCATGAAAAATGTCAGTCTCAATAAAATTCTAATAGATGATTAAATAAGAATGATTGCATACTTGGATTTCACAATTACGTAAAAAGCCTCAAAAGATAACTGGTGATCTAAAATATAGTAGAATCACATAAGGTTATGTTAAATCAGGTTTTCAATAGACCACTGTAGTTGATAGGCAACCTCCCTTTACAGGATAGATAGATAGATAGATAGATAGATAGATAGATAGATAGATAGATAGATAGATAGATAGATAGATTGTGGTCCACACACTATGGAGTTGCAAAATATGGACACTTTCTGTGTGTGTTCTGCACTTTTCTCACTCACTTTAATAGAATAGACTATTCTTATATTAGTAGAGTTGAGCAAAGTTCTTCACCAAATTTTACAAAAAAATTTGCTTGGTGATGAATTACTTTGTCACAAAGCACATTTATTTAGTAGTGGGTGCGCCGCAGCCCTTCATTATACCCCTCAGATGCGGTGTACATTGCTGATCGTGGCTTTTGACATTATATTAAGGTCTATAATAAAAAATAAATAAATAAAATCATACTTATCTCATCCATTTGATGGTGAATCATAAGTCACCGCGCATGAGATTTTGCGTGGGCTCTTCAATCAAGATGGTGGTGGGCTCTTCGTGCTCAAATGGATGAGGTAAGGAAGATTTTTTTTTACCCCCTTTCAGGGAAAATCAATTCTTTACCACGAAGCACAAGGAGATTTGGCTTCACTACAAATCAAATTTTTCCTGAAATTCGGATCGAAGTCCACTTTGGACAATTCGATTCGCTTAACACTAGCAATGACGACAAGAATAAGATATGTTCTATAATCTGCAGACTGGACATATGGATTAGAACAGCACATGAATGGCATCCATGTGCAGTCTGTTAATTTGTGTGCTACATATGTGTGCAGGAAGCAAACTGATGGGATGTATTTCTGGAGGGTAATAATATTACAGATTATAGTTACTAGAGATGGGTCGTTGATCCAGGGAGTAATTCTGATTGCCTGATTGGAGTCGGGAAGGAATTTTTTTCCCTAAAGTGGGGAAAATTGGCTTCTACCTCACAGGGTTTTTTTGCCTTCCTCTGGATCAACTTGTAGGAAAACAGGCCGAACTGGATGGACAGATATCTTTTTTCAGCTTTATAAACTATGTTACTATGTTACTATGGAAATATGGTCGTGTGCATGAGGCCTTAGGATCATTCTAATACCAGAGAACACCTAGGAACAGAAGGGCTTGCTATTGGCAGCACTAATAGGAAGTATGTGAAATTTATATGTGCGAAGAGAACTGACTAAATATATTGCAGTGAAATCTTAATATTATTTCCATAAGCGGGAATAACTCAGGAGTAATGGAGATGAGTACTGAGCCTTTAAATAGATCTCCTTTACTCACAAGCACTGAAGGGAAATAAATATTTTCTTTTCGTATTTTGAGAGTCATCAGTGCATACCAAGTTCTTTTTAGAAGTCTTTTATCATCTTCCACCATAGGAGGAACGACTAGTAACCACGGATGGGGAAAAAATAACATTTAGATAAAAATAAATCCCTTCAACACTTGGCTTGTTCCTGGGACACAGAATGGAAACCTGCTCATTTCCTTATACCTGAAGTCCAGTCTTCGAGGCAGGATCATCTTCTTAAAGGATTAAAGTATTCACTCCCAAAATATTTTGATATGTGTTTATTGAAAGTGACCACATCGTCATAACTGCTCTAAGACGTCCAAAGGTCATTCACAGAACTGGGAACACTTACTTTTGCAGATCATAATTTTTATTTATTTTTTGTTACTTTAGATATGTACTTGTAAATAGGGATGAATGAACCCGAACTACACAGTTAGGGTTCGTACCAAACTTTGCGAGTTAGTGTACCCAGACCCGAGCCTGGACTTTTTCACTGAAGTCCAGGTTTGGGTTCGGTGTTTGGGTGATTTTATTATTTTCCATTATAACATGGTTATATTGGAAAATAATAGCATTCTTAAGACAGAATGCAAAACAATATGGCCATTTAGGGGTTAGAAAACAACAACGGCTCACCTCATCCACCTGATCGTGCTGCAGCAGCTTCTTCTTCTATCTTCACTGAAGAGGACATGCCACAGGACCTGCGATCTGCGTGATGACGGAAAATAATAGAGTCAAGTTCAGGTCCCCATTGACTTCAATGGGGTTCAGGGTCAAGTTCAGGTCAAGCTCGGGTCCCGAACCTGAACTTCAACCTGAAGTTCGTCTGAACCTGACGAACCCGAACTTCCACTGATTTGCTCATCCCTACTTGTAATCCATTTCCGATGCCATTTTTTTCAATTTACCCACAATTCCACTTCCTGGTTAAGGAGGAAATGCTATATCCTGTTGGGAAAAACATATCAGAAAGTGATGGAGAAATAGATTGCTATCTGTTACTCATTCATACAGTTCTGTGACCTATGAATGGAAAGTTATCAATCTGCCCAAATCTGTATCAGAAGTATAGAAGGCTGCAATATTTGGGATCCACAATGAATGATGAATGTTTTATGGGTGGGCATCAATATTGATACTGCTATGAAATACTATGGCTCGATGTGATATTATTGTTATGCTTTATGCTTGTTTCTTCAATGCTAGAAAAGGGAACGTGTCATCAGAAAATTACCTATGGTTTAAATCAAGTTTTTATGTTAAACATATTTTTACAGAATTTTTGGTGGTTATTTTTAGTTTTTCATGTCACTATATTAAAAAAAAATCCTAAAATCCTTCAGTTTTCACTCAGGCCACAAAGTCTAAAAATAGGCGCCACTTCTTGGTCTGTACAAATCACTTTACAGAAGTCATCTCATTATCACCATGGGCAGCATTACAATCACAGATATTGCCTGTATATAGATAAAACACGGTCCAACATTCACAATAGTTAATGGTCAAAGCTTAAATACTCCTTCCTTGTACAATGACATACAGTTCATAAAGCATGTTTCCCATAGAAGTCAATGGTCTATTGTTTCTATGGCCCATGGTGGCTGCTGTAAAGTATTATATCTAAATGCTGTTAACAGCAGCTCAGGCAAGATGGCCGCACACATAATCATCAGAAAATAGAATTTTAAAAAATTTACAATAGAAAAAGATTAGAAAAAAATATGTGTCTCTATCTAGATTTAACTGGTAGAAAAGGATATTGGTGACACATTCCCTTTAAGTTATTCATACCTAACTGGATTTTTTCATCCTAGTACTACGTTGGGATGAAGTATAGGGGAGGTCGTGAGGATTTTGACCAAAAATCTCAATGATGAATATAATGCATGGCTTCCAAAAATTAAACATTATCCTTCTACAGTACGTCCCTGTGCTACACAGAGTAGATCTTCTAAATTGGTTCTGTATTCACGATTGATTGCACTTCCTGTTTTTGTATTTGGAATCAACCGTGTGATACTCAACATGAGACTCCAGGTTTAGTGAATTGCTATCATCTTTCCAGCGTGACTAATTCCATCCTCAGGAGAAAGAAAAACATTTTTCCTGAACAATTTGATAGCTTGTGGCTTTACATTAGCTTTATGTCTGTTTTAGAGTCTATCTATATATACTATACAATATACTATATGATATGTTTACAATGCAAACAAGTTTTAACTTTTTGTAATTAGTATTATGTCACTTTTTAGATTAAAGGAATTTTACTATATTACCTAAAAAGACACTAAACATTCATTTTTAGAAATCTATATATAAACTTGTAATATGAAGTAGGGATCGGGGGACTGGGATGCTTCTGGATTTCCTGTCAGCAATCCCATTAAAGAAGAGTTTGATACTTACCAGCCTCAAATATCTAAAAAAGGACTTCAATAAATGTATCTAATATTTTAGGGTTCCTTTTATGATGGTCATTGACATAAATGCCCACAGATTGTTCATTAGTTTAAATAGTTATGGTCCCTTAGGCCTCTTTTACACTAGCGGCAGTCCGGATCCGGCAGGTGAAGAGTGCCGTCGGATCCGGAATGGCGCAGGGACATGTGTGACACGAACGCAGTTCCGGCCCGACACATGTCACACAGTACCATATACACACACGTACACACAAACACATACATACTTACATACTCCAGCCAGGCAGGCAGCACGTCTTTTTCGCCCAGGAGGCGCGCAGCTATGACGATTCCCCACAGCGCCCTCTGCTGGGCGCTGTAGGGAATCGTCATAGCGGCGCGCCTCCTGGGCATGAAGACGTGCGGCCTGCCTGCCTGGAGTATGTAAGTATGTATGTGTTTGTGTGTATGTGTGTGTATGTCTGTATGTATGTCTGTATGTGTAGGTGACGGATCCGTCCTGAACTCCATTGAAAGTCAATGGAGGGCGGATCCATTTACCATTGTGGCACACCAGATGGATCCGTCCCCATTGACTTTCATTGGGAGTCATTCTGGATCCGTCTTGGTGCGGATGCCTGGACCGGAGAGAAAACTGCAGCATGCTGCGGTTTGTTCTCCGGTCTGAAGACGGAACGGAATGCTTTCAGGAGCATTCTGTTGTCCTCAGTTCAGTTTTGTCCCCATTGACAATGAATGGGGACAAAACTGAAGCGTTTTTTTCCGGTATTGAGCCCCTATGATGGAACTCAATACCGGAATTTAAAAACGCTAGTGTGAAAGTAGCCTTAGTCCTCCACTAACATGACCATTATCTTGTTTGAATAGACAACTCTTTTTTTTTTTAAAGGAAGCGATTAGGGGGCTGACAGACACATTTCTACTTGTTTTATGGAAAACAATAGGATAAAATAGGTGAAACCAATCAAACCAATGAATCACCCCCTACACACACACACACAGGATATTTTTAGTCAGTTGAGCTGTCACCATGGACATGAGATAGTTGGTGCACTCTGTTTAGACAGGATTTACTGACCACAATCTCACATTTATAGAGCTCTCTAAGGCTTCATACATATCTCAATTTTGTAAATCTGGTAGAGCTACCATATCTGGCATAACACAACACCACTGGTCACCACCAGATCCTCATTCACTATAATGGGATCTGGTGGGGGTCTAGCAGGTTTCTTGCATAAATGATGTTTTTTGCTGGAGAAATACCACTGCATGATGGGAATCCAGCGACGTCTGGCTATGCTGGATACAGTAACTCAGGTAGTTTGTTCCTCTGCCTGAACAGCCTACCATATTTCCAAACAATAGATGTGAACCTAACGTGCTAAGGCAGAGAAGACCTATGGAAAACATTACCCATGTCTGTGGGACTCCAGATCTGGAACAGGTAATTGGTTGTCCTTAGCTATAGGGGCAGTAATGGACTATGCATTTTGTAAAGGTCCTCTAGGTTCATTCTTGGGAATTGCCTGCTCAATTGTCTCCTGTAAATGGACCTATACAGAATGCATAGCTTGCTAATGCCCCTATACCACAACTAGCTTAACTACCTGTTGCCTCCATTTACATGCAGCAATCACCTCTGCAGTATTAGGATGATCGATCTCTCCCCATAAAGATTCATTAGGGGAGATTTATAAATTTTAGCTCAATTTGCTCCATAACTAACATTTGAAGCTGGAGATGAATGCGGTGAAGGCTGAGACAAAATTTATCAAATGTCAGTCAGAGTGCGATAATCTTGCGCATGCCCGAGTACGACGCATGTCAGTGCCAGCAGAGTTCCTTCCCTGTGCTGGTATAAGCATCAGGGAACGAACTGCGCATGCGAAAGCTGGCACGTGCGAGATTACGGCGCTCTGACTGTGTGACGTCAGGGGAGCAAGGAGGAGATTCAGAGGATGAGGGGCGGGGCTAGGCTCCTTCAGAGTGGGTGCGGCTGGGCTCCAGAAATGTTAGTAACTGCCCCTTGGGCTCCTTATAAGCTTCATTTGCATATACATAAAATCATTTTTTTGACTAAATAAGGCACTCAGAGCTACGGGCAATGTATATTGTGGACAGGCTTTTGGCCTATGTAGCAGCCCATGTCCTCAGCTCTGTAGGCTAAACCTAGGTGAAAGATTCCCTTTAAAGAAGAACTCCCGCAAAAAGATTTATTCTCTCACCTGTTAGAAAGGTGCATGATGTTTGATTCTGTAGTGAATGTAATCTTCTCATCACAGACTGCATTTCTGAGTTATCCCCTCTCTTCTTATTGTAGCTGGGTCATGTGACCAACTCCCTGACCTCCAACTGACCCAGGACAGGAAGCCAGTCACTTCTCTATTCATTCCTATGAGACTGAAAGTGAGGCTCCCATAGGAATGCATAGAAAATTAGACTTCCTGTCCACACATAAGTCTCTGTGTGAGTTGGTGGGTCTGATTCCTAGTCACATGACACAGATGAGAAAGATCAGGGAGATATTACTCCCAAATACAGCCATTTTTAAGAAAATGACATTCACTACAGATTACATCATGCACATTTCTAGCAGGACATGGAATAAAAATTTTTGCGGGAGTTCTTCTTTAAGTGTAAATACATTTGATAGTAGTGATAGCTCTCTTTCAATTTTAATTACTATCTGCTTTGCTTCCTTCTTTCGGAGCTCTCACTTAAAAATAAACAGATTTTGGGATGGTTATATACACCCAGATAAGTGGAAGCTGGCTAGTTCAATCAAGTTTCAGTCTGATGATGAGGTCCTTTGAAACATTTAATGTGTTTGCATTGATTCCAGTCATGCACTCTGAAGTAGGATGAGTAAATAAAGGCAAGGCCTCTACTATGTGCAGAAAGGTCCATTTTTATACACACCACATGCCACAGAAATGAATGCTGTTCCAGCATGCTCTGCTAATAAGGATGATGACAGGGATGGAAGGATAGGGACTAATTTACAAACCTTACCAGCTGACACCCGTGTTAAAAATTAGACAGTTGTCAACATTGATGCATGAACGAGAATAAGCAGCCTATTCACAGAGCTGATTACGTTAGGAAGAGCAAGGTGCCACTTCCAAGCTGAAAATTAGAAAATGATTTACATTGATGATATACATATTCTACATAACTGAATTCTCTAGTGAAGGCCAGATCTACTTTCTCTATCACACCACGGTTAGCTTCATATCAAGTCAATTAACCTATCCGTAAACCAAAGCAACCGTAGGGAAACAATGGTCAGAGTCCCTTTACACAGGACGACAATCTAGCAGATTGTCAGGAAGGAAGCGTTCCTTCACGACAATCTGCTGATCGCTAGCGGAGAAGACCGGTGCATTTCCATGCAGTGATCTCCTCCAGCTCCTCTAGAGCTAATGTCATCGCTCTTCCCCATACTGTCTCGTTGCTTCCCGGTAGCAGATCGTGTTTACACAGCATAATCTGCCACTGGGAAATGATGATATTTTGTGCTGCACAAAGGATCCAATTACCCAATGAACAAGCGCTTAGCTGGTTCAAAGGGTAATCAGCGGTGTATTTACACCCCAAGATCATTGCTAACGAGCGTTACTAGTAACGCTTGTTAGCAATAATCTGTTCAATTCTTGGCCCATGTAAAGGGCCCTCCACATCTGTAATGCTGCCATATTGCTATCCATGGAGCCCACATTAGATTTCAAACAGAACGATAATACTTTGAATGTTTGAGAAAGTTTTCTTACTAGAATGATGGCATTCATATGCTGTCCATGGCAACAAATGACCTGAGGAGGGAAATGGTAGAACTGCAATGGTCATAGTTGTAATAATTTCTCTACAAACTTCTCAGTGATTTATTACACCACTCTTTGGTTGTCTTGATGTCAAAGTCAGAATGGTCTAGAAGAGGACAGTAGGAATCTGAAGAAGAGTGACATTTGGGGAAATGAAACTTTACAGCCATGTAGAGCATCATAAGTCCTATCAAAATTCGGTCAGGCATTCATAGAGTCAGTGGTACGGAGTCAGTCACTGTTTACACCATGTATGAATAAATGAATGGATGCCTAGTTCATCAATAAAGAGGAATTGCAATTTCTACCACGCTCTCTATATCCTGTAACTACACGCAGCAAATGCACATTGCTTCTGTTTACCACCAGTCATAATACATATGGGCAATCTTTTCATCAAAAGGTATCAAAACAGCTAAGGTCTAGACTGGAGCCATGACATTACATTCATTCAACTTGACTCAAACCCATGTTTATCGGGAACATCATGAACTTTCCAAGTCAGACCACCTTGTCCATTTTGTAACCCCTTGATCTTTTGTTTCCCTTCAAACAAACACAGCTTGTACAAGGCTAGCCCATTCTCTTATGGCTTTAAGTACAGACCTTCTTCATCTGTAAATCAGAACTCTGGCTGAGCAGATTTTTTGTTTTACATGATGCATTTTTTGTGTCCGTTCCACCTTTTCTATAGCAACAGATGGAATCTGCTGCTTAATGGCCTGTGTTATTGTGCCATCCTTACTGAATGACCTGCTGCAAAAAATCCATATCCCTTTGTTTCTGTTTTAGATATTAGTGGAGCCTGCTGTACATTACCTCTGTAGTACGTTCACCAGCAGAGCTAGGATCTCTACCATTTAGACCCAGGGCATTGTCTGTCACAGCAGCAGTCAAGATAAACCTTCACCCAGAACAAAGTTGGGATGACCTTTTACAAGCTGAATCTGCTTTGCTCTCCTCCAGACTAATTTATCAGCCTTCGTTTCAGCACAGGCTCTCAGCAGTGGCCTGAAAGGACATTCTAGAGAGCATGAATGAACAGGAGGATTAAGATGCTTGGCTAGTCATTCTTTTTCAAACGACACCTTCTGGATTTGCTAAGCTGTAAGCTGTAAATGACCGTAAGTGGTGAGATGCTCTTAAACTTGAAAACTGCTTGCTGAAGAGAAGTGAATTGGAAAAGCAGTTAAGCTGTTTAGCTAGAAAATAGTGACCAACATGATAATGATGGTGGACTTCTTCCTTTCTGGCTTGCACACTTTGAAGTTGTTCTACTGTTTAAGAAAATGAAAGAACAAGTTGCCTCAATTTCCTTCAAATATTTAAGTATCATACTGTATATTGAAGCATAATTCTACTTTTTAATTTACTGGAAAATTATATGCATAGATAGGTATAAAGAAAAAGATGGGTAACACTAGTTGTAGTCAGAATATTTGTTGGAAGAGCTCTACAACAACAAATTCTAAACATCAGCTATCCGATTGGCATTTGTCTAATGATCTTCATACTGATGATAAGACTTGAAAATTCTCCACCACTTTATGGGCTGAAGACATAATATTACTGTAAGTCAGTCAATGTATTGAGCATTTTATATTGCTTTCTACCTGAATCCTGTTTTGGCTAACCCTAATGACAGACAACCAAGGATGTAGCTGTAGAGGTTGTAGAAGGAGCAATTGCACAAAGGCCTTGGTGCTTTAATGTGCCCAAAGACATCTCAACCATATATGAAGACACCAGTTTTAGAAATGACACATTGAGGGGGCTGCACATATTTTGTATTGGAGACAGTTATTGATAGGATATGGCCCATTTAAAGGTATGGTCCATATCCATTTGGAAGACATTGAGAAAGAAATAGTATAGGATTTCATGTGTCTATGACATTACCACATAACTGGATCTTGGAGAAATCTTTGCCGTAATTTGGCTATTAAAACATAGGCTTTAAAGGAATATAGTAGCCATATACTTAATTTTTCCTAGTTAAACATCTACAATAGCCCATCATGCTAGCCTTTCACTTTCAGTATTACCCATGTACGTGGAACTTAGTTGTCAAGCACAGTTGGGTGTGATAGGTGCTTTTCTTCTCCAGGGCAGTAGCTATGCAAATTAACATAGGTTATAGACAGGGGACAGACATTCTACGACACTGCTCCCCATGACTACGACTGGGTGACCAGTCCAGAGGGTTGCAGATGATAAGTGCTACACTTCCTCTATGATAAAAGACCTTTGACATATAAATTCAGTTTTAGCAATGAATAAATATAAATTAGCTAAAAGACATTTCAATGTAATCACTTGAATGCTATCACACATAGTGTGTAATTATTCTTTACCAAAGCTTACCAGTGCTGCTTCATTATAGAATTTCTGTATTCCAGCATCTTATCCCACATACCGTTTGTAGAGTTACTGACATAGCAATGGGGGATTTTCTGCACAGTATCCTCCCAGGACATTTTGGCTAATTAGGCTGAAATAACTGCCATTGACTTCTCATGGCAATCATTATCATCAAAGATACAAAGAAGTCGGATTATGTGCTGCTGAATTTCAAGAATTCATGCTATTAAACTGCATTTAAGTGTTCTATAGGTCAGCAGGCCTTGTATCTTCTGGGTAGATGTTAGACTTCTGGCTCTCACGCCCTTTCTTGCTAATAGAAATTGGGCTATCCATTTTGATAGTGGATTAAAGCTTTACAGTAGGGTTTAGAAACTGTCCTTGTGAAATATCAGATAAACCTGTGCTGTCTCTTCCAGTTGCATCGCTATCCAGGATTACATTAATTGACTTGACTTGAAAAGCTTTTTGAAATAAGAAGTAATCTGTGCATTCAATAATCTGTTGAGAGAATCTATCATTTTTGTATGTACAGTTAGACACATTGGGAGTGTTAACAAGAGGATAGATTTTAAAATGGTCGTGGTCCAGGGGTGGACTGGGAACGTAAAGTGGCCCTGGAAAAAACTAAAAGTGGCCCCATTTTGTAATTGGGACCTAACTGATAGAAGGCAGCGTCAGCAATACCATATTGAAGCACATTATACCACCCCAGCAGAGCCAACTACCACAGTGCATCTCAATATACTGCCCCAGCAATATATCCCTAAAGACTGCCATCAATTGGCCAAAGATGGGCTCAGGCAGCCCCATGGGCATCGCCCCAATAGAAAGTTTCCCTTAGAGTTTATGGTCAATCCGCCCCTATCGTGGTCTATACAACTGCAAAATACTATTCACATCCTCAACTGTAGTACTGTACAGCTTTCCCTATATATTAGATGGTAACTTTAGAAAGAAAGACATCAACTCTCTCACCATGTGCATTGGTACCCTTATGGCATTGGGAGGGGGCACAGAAAACTTAGTAGATGACAAGCCAAGGTAACCTCCACAAAGCTTGATAAAACTATCCAGCATGTCTTCAAGGAAAACATTTCACATTTAGTAGTCTTTTGAAAAAAATATTCCTATATGTGATTGTCTTCCATTGTACCTAACTTGTTTTAAAATGGACTAATAAATGTATGGACAGACACACACAGGAGAGAGTCAATTGGCCAATGTTGACCTTCTTTGGGAATCAAATGCACCCATATTTACGTGAGGCGGAGGAACTAGAGTTACTGCCCGCCATGCTTATGTTTTTACAGGGGGATTTACAAAAAAAATGCACTTTGTTTCTTTCTTTGCAAAGACCATAGACCACAGTAGAGGACAGGAAGAGAGAAGGGAGATGGCAAGTGCGCACTTAGTGAGCTATCTCCTCATACAGCTGACCACCGATCTGATATTGATGACCTATCCTGAGGATAGGTCATCAATAGTAAAAGCCTGGAGAACCCCTTTAATATCTGGATCCTTTAAGCTCTGATTTGTCTTTGTAATGTGGATTGATGTCAGCAGTCGTGGTCATGCATGACCCTCTTTTAAAAATAAGTGATAATTAGTTAAGGGATTGGCTGAAACAATTTAGGTAAAGATTTGAAAGAACAGATTAAGCATTACATTCCACAATAAGATGCTCCTCTTTGGTACAACTTGTGTGGCAGTGTCAACCAAGAGACCTGCTGCAACTGCTATACACCAGGGGCCCTATAATGAATTCATATGCACATAGACTATGTTTATTTAATTGTTTCATGAAATTTTCCATATAAGTTACAGATTCTTTTTTTATTTACCTTCTCAGAAAAAAAGACATAACATCTCCAGCTCATTAGGTCCAGTAATTAGCGAGGTAACGTAGTCATGTGCAAAGCTTTCAGCAACTTTTCGCTGATATAAACATCATCAATAATTCTGTCAAACAGGGTTGTCCCTGATGGCGTATTCACTATATGTGTGTACAGGTTGAGAGGGGAGAGAAATGACATCCTGCTTTGCTATACATTATTGACTGGGCAGAGGTTACAGCAGCTGTGACATATTTCTGTAACACAAGCTTTTATTTCAGATGTTTGGGAACAAAACATTTACTGTTGGAATGCATGCGTCTCCGCTCAAAGGGAAATAGATCCAAGGCCTAATTATCGAGGCTTCATAACTTGGAGCGTTGATTGGACTCAAATTCAGATTCAAAATCTGGAAGAAAATTTGTGTTTTTTCAAATGTTTTCTTACATTTTTAAGACATTTTTGTTAGCTATGTAATTCATTGTTTCCTTATTAGTATTTATATATAGTCAACTTGCTTTGGTTCACGGTTGAATTTCAGATGACCAACATAAGACATAGTTTTATTTCATGGGTTTGTTCTATCAAGACAAACCCTTTTAATATGTTCTGTTAGGGCAAAGGAACATCAGGGCTCCCCTGCTTGGAACTTCTATTAGCCAGAGTGAAGATCCTCTGTAGGGCTACATTCACATGACAGTGGAAAAATGCCAATAAAAACAGACACACTATCAGTTTTTCATGGCCATTTTGCATCAGTATGTGCATCCATTTTCTGGCCATATTCATTTTCAACAGTCGTTTTGCATCACTTTTAACAGCCATTGAAAAACAGATGAATTTCATACTCTTTTTTAATCCAAGCCCCTCCAGTACCCTCAGTATATATAATGTCTTTAGTGTCCCCTGGACATATAATGCCTAACTTAGTGCCCCACTATATATTATAGCTCACATAGTTCCCCCAGTAACTATAATAGCCTTCAGAAGGTGGGCCTTAAAATGCTTTTTGAGATTCAGGAGAATTTACACTTTAGATATGTACAGATGGTTAATGCATATAGGCGTACAAAGGATAAGTCGATGTTTAGGCCAGCTCCTTTTCCCTTTTTAGCTAGGATACGTGATGATAAGAGGATTAGATACAAGATATCCTGGTTCTATAAACTGGTGTTGAAGGAGTTGACATGTGGGGATGTTTCTCCAGGTAGACTCCTTTGGGAGTATGAGTCTGATATCTCGGATGAAGAATGGAAGGGGGCCTGTCGGAACATCCCCAGGATGTCTTTAAATTCTGGACATCGGTTGATTCAGTTTAATTTACTGCACAGATTATATTATACACCTAAGTTGTTACACAGAATGAAATTGAAGGAAACCTCCGCTTGCTTGAGATGCGGAGGGTTGGATGCTGACTATATACATGTGGTGTGGTCTTGCTCACAGGCACAGGATTATTGGGGAAAGGTGAATAAATTAATATTTAGTAGGTTTAAAATTGAGATGGAGTTATCAGTGGCTAATATGATCCTCAATGCCTTCTCGCCTCTGATCACTTCTAAAACCCCCAGACATACTTTAACGTGTATCTGTCGGATTACAATGCTGGCTAGAGTTATTCTAGTTAGGCACTGGGGGAGTAATATAAGGTTGTCGATGAAGGAATTGGAACAATTGGTTACAAAAATTAAAAATTATGAGAAAGTGTATTTTGCAAGCATGAATGTAATCGCTAGATGGGAAGAGATTTGGAGTATTTGGGGAAATGCGGGTTAGAAGTATGTGATGATTAAGAATTTTTTTCTTTTTTTTTTTTTTTTTTTTTTTTTTTCCCCTGGCCTGACATTGGGGTGGTGGGTGGGTTAATATGTATGTACAGGTTTACTATATTGCAATGGAATATTATTGTAGTAATATTTTATATTCCGTTTTTGTTATGGATAAGAAAAACAATAAAGATTTAAAAATAAAAAAAAATAAAAAATAAAAAAAAAACTATAATAGCCTTCTTTGTGCCCACAGTATCTCTAATAGCACCTACAGTGCCCCAGTATCAATAATAATCCCCATAGGGTCCCAGTATCTATAATAGAATAGCCCCCAAATTTATATATTGCTCCATAGTTCCCCCTGTATATATATGTTCCCATAGTGCCCCTATATATAAGTCTTCATAGTGCCCGACGATATACTTCCCCAAAGTGGCCATATGTCCCCCATTAATGTCCACATTTTTTTGCATTCCTAAAATTCTATAGTTGATAAGGGTCAGTATCACATGGCACACAGAAACTAATGTAGTTGTGCGCAGATCTTGTCATAACATTTTTCTAGTTTTAGAAAAATCCACTCCATCTAGTGGGTATGGCTTAGTGAGTGGGAGCCATGAATTAATGGGAAATGTTCATATGGGAAAGGGTCATAAGGGTTTATGATGGTATCTTCATGCCCTCATTATCTCCTGCCTGGACTACTGCAACACCCTCCTATGTGGTCTGCCATCTAGCACTCTCACACCCCTCCATCCTCACCTCCGCTGCCGGTCAATCCACTTCTCTCCTCATTTGTCCTCTACCTCTCCCTCTGCCAATCCCTTTTACGGTTTCCCCATTACCCAGCTAATTCAGTTCAAAATACCAACAACATATAAGGCCAGCCACAATCTGTCCCCTTCTTAATTTTCTCACATATATACATCCTCACATAAAATCACCGATCCTCATAAGAGCTCCTTCTTTGCTCTCCTCTTGTGTGTTTCTTGCACAGCTATCTACAATATTTCTCAGGTGCCTCTCCCCTACTCTGGAACTCACGTCCCCAACACATCAAACTCATTCCCAACATCAAAACTTTCAAAAACAAGCTGCAAACCCACCTCTTCAGAAAGCGTATAATAAGCATGCTTCCACCACACAGCCGGGTGAGCAGCTTTTACCCTCACCTGTCTCCTTCCTCCTTCCCTTGTAGATTGTAAGCCCATGCAAAAAGGGTCTTCTCCCCCCTCTGTACCAGTCTATTAATAAACTCGTGTTCATAGTACTAGTTTTATATTTTGTATGTATACCCCTTTTAGATGTACAGCACTTTGGAATTAAGGTCACTTTCAAATAAAAATTAATAAAATCTTTTGCACCAAAATTGCTCCCAAATTTTGGTATAAAATTCAACTGCATACTAAACCAGCCAAACGTTGTGTTCTGTCTAGCTGTATAGCCAGATTTATCATCCAGCATAAGCCACTGAGATGTTTTCCATCTGTAGGCTGCCTTTCTAAGTTTATGCCATAGACATTTTAGAATGATTAAATCTGCCCTAGTGTCTTTAAAAATACTGTAGTATTTAGAGAGGTTTTTATGTGGAGCCTACATACAGAAAAATCTCAGCATGCTCCATGGGAACGAGGGGGAGATTAAAAACACAGAAGCTCAGGCAGACTACATAGGCCGTATTATGGTGTGCAATAGAGCACCATGTTACAAGCTGAAATGCACATGAGACCTCATACTAACAACACCCTACAGTATAATGACTACTCACAGAAGTGTCCATCATTGTAACATGAATGTGATGAGTAGTGGCAACAAGACAGGTCAACCTTTAAAGGATAAAATAAGAGGATGTGTAGAAATATGGGCAGAGAGAGAAACCCCGCTCAGCAGGAGACTAATTGGTAAATACAATAGTGGTGAAGATAGGAAAGAAGAGTTCAATTGGACAATGTATTTAAGAACTGAGAACTAGGAAGTGCCAGCTGCGACTGCGAGTGAATTAGCTGAAGTCAGGAATATCTGTATGAGGTGAAGTGGCAAAAGGGGAAGTGAAGATTAGGATACAATTCAGTCTAAATTAGGTAGACCATTCAAATTACATGAAAGAAAGCCTGTCGCCTTACTCTGTTTTTTTTACTCTTAGCAGGAAATATACTCCAAGACTAGGATGAAGATTATTTTCAACCTTGACAAAGACAATTTCTAGTTGATTATAAAATAATTTGAATTGCGGCATTTTCAAATCATTTCTTAATTTAATTGACTTGTAAAAAGTTTGAAGAGCATAAAAAAATCCAAAAATCAAGTATTAAAGGGGCTATCTCACCTCATACTTTGATGGGATATCCCTAGGATATGCCACCAATGTCAGTTAGGTGCAGGTCCCACCACTTATCTCTAGAACCAGACCACACTTATCTTTAGAACCAGACCCGCATCATTCATTAATATCTATGGTAGTTAAGAAGATAGCTGAGCAATGGATCAGCCATTTTTGGCAGTCCCATAGAGATGAATGGCGCGGTGGTACGATCTCTATTCATTTCTGTGGGACTACAGATAATAGCCGAGCGTGCTCATTCGGCCATTTTCAGAACTCCCACAGAAGTGAATGGAGTGCATGCTGCTCATGCATGGTGCACTCTTGTTCACTTTTGGGGCTTCGTTCTAGAGATAGGTGCAGTTCCCAGAGGTAGGACCCGCAGCTATCTGACATTGGTGGTCTATCCTAGCTATATGCCACCAATGTCTGAGGTGACACAACCCCTTTAAATAAAATAAATCAATAAATACATATATATGACCAGAGTTATTTTATATATGGTTATCTTCATTTAACTGGTTGACATAGAAACATGTTGTAGGGTTTTGTTTTTTTAGAGAAAAATATATCACTATTCTTCAACAGTTTTAAAACAGAATTTACATACAGATTAAAGCAAATTAAGCAGATCAAAGCAAATTATAAACAGAGTAAAGTCATGCTGCCATAGACATCCATTTATATTTACTGTTTTTGAGTTCATTTGTTGATAGGATCAGCCTTCTTTAACGAGCAATGACATTAATAACACGGTTGAAGAGAAGTTAATGCAAATTAACAGTATAATTAATTCAAGTGTCACTGTAAAACACTGCTAGTTCATGCACAAGCAAAGCACTTGATTGGCTATTATGGTAATTTAAATTTGGTCAAATTGCTAAAGAATTGTTAATGCTTTCTGTTTTGGGCAAATTTAGCTGATATAATGCATTTTAGTCATTACATGTTGGCAATGCCAGTCTAAAAGGTGCAAATATAGGCAGCAGTTATATTGGAAAACATTAAATTGCTTCTATTTTATTATTATTTTGCTTAAATTAGTATTTGGTTTTAAATAGTTTAAATAGTTACCGAACCATAAGAGGGTTTTTTGTCCTGTAGTTTTGCATCATAGCACATAATGCAATGCCTGACTCTGGCCTTATCCCATGACAACCCCTTTTATTTCTTTTGTGAACCATAATAAAAATCTATTAATAACCACGCGACACAAATGTAAAAACAAAATCAGACATTACATAGTCACAAAGTAAACAACAATTCATGAAATACATGTGAGGGCTCACAAGAGCTTGCAATCTATGAGGGAAGAGGGGGTGACACAAATGGTAAAAAGTGCTTGTTTTATACAATGGTCGAGCTATGGTATCTAAGTAGGGGAGTTCATATAAAATGCATGAGCCAGCCACCAGGCAGTATTTGTGGTGCTTTGAAGTGCTTGAATTATGGTGGGTACAGTTAGATGAGGGGATCATGTTCTGAGGAATAATATTGAAGAGGTTAAACAGAGAAAGATTAGATTGTGATAGACCACCCTAAAAAGATATGTTTTGAGTTAGCTTCTAAGACAATGGGTGTTAGGAGGTCCCCTGATGGCCTGGGGTACTTCATTTTAGAGGACTGGTGCAGCTCAAGAGAAGCCTTGGAGACTTGAGTGAGAAGTTTGGATTATGGAGAATGTTAGTCATAAATCATGGGTAGGTAATCGATAGAGATGAGTGAAGAGATGTAGGGGGGTGTAATACTGTGGAGAACTTTGTGGTTCAGAGGGAGAAGTTTAAGTTTAATCCAATACTGTGTGGGTAACTAGTTCGATGACTGGCACAAAGTGGAGGCATCAGAGTAGCAATTGGACAGATAGATGAACCTGGCTGTTGCATTCAGGACATATTGTTAACAGGAGAATTGAGTGCGCGAGGGGAACAATTCGTAATGAGTTGCAGTAATCAAGATGACAATTGAACAGGGTGCCAAGATGGTTTGAAGTTACAAGATGAAATATGCCATTGGGTGTTAGAATAGAGAGGGTACTGAAAGTCAAATATGCTGATAGTTTGATAGAGGGCAGAAATTGTGACCTTGAGGTCATCAGTGAAACAGGTTTTTAAATTAAGTTATGGTGTAGTCTTCAACATTGTTCAAAACAAGGGCCTTCAAATCCCCATTCCTATCCAGAGATCATGCGTGTGGTGTTGCTCTTCTTGCTGGAAATAGTTCACTTGGGTGTTTCTGGCTCTCTTATTCATGTCTTTGTGGTGGTGTAAGCTTACCTTATTCTCTAGTCAAGAGAAATTTAGGGTTCTTCATATTTTGGCAGTGATGGGGGTTACAGAGAATAAGCCTTCAACTAGGTTACTTTTAATTAGGTGTGTCATAAAAGTAAAAATGGGGTTGTTTAGAGACAACCCCTTTAACCCTTTGAAGCCGATAGCGAGTAGCTTCATCTCTATCCAAAATACAAACAGAGAGAAGCATCTTATGAACATAAAAAGGTGACATCACAACCACAACATAAGATAACAATGTTCTAGTTACAATCATGATCGGTAGGGTGAGAATTCCTCTGTAAGTAACAGGATTAAAAATTTGGAAGCAGTTAGTCTGCAATACATCACTAACCTTAAATGAGGTTAATTCTCATTTTGTCTTCAGACTGACAGTTTTAGAGTGACATTGGGGAAGAAAGAGGAGGAGAAAAAAGCTTTTGACAAGTTTGGTTAATTTGCACTCCATTCACTTTTTCGTGAACACCCATCAGGGCTGCTATAGAACTGTTCTGCAATTGACCTTATTCAATGTCAGAGTGATATACTGGGAAGCAGGCCAGTTTTCACAATGCCAAAAACAGCAAATTGGACAGAAGCTTCACAGTTTCCTTCCTCTTTTCTGTATTATGCACCAGCATGCAACTAGTTAAAGTAGCTTTATTTGTTTAACAGTAGTAGTGGGCCACTGAAGTACATAAACCTGCATCATTATACTAATTCGGAGAGTAAATATAATTTTTTTTAACAGGCAAACAATTCAGAAGGAAATATTAATAACAGTAAAACAAGTACCGACATAGGTTAGTAATGTGATTAATATCTATGAATTACAGATCTTGAGTGTTTGTTTTTGTTTTGCAATTTCCACCTTCATCCCATAAAGTTTGAATTTACCTTCATAGTCTTTCTAGGTTCTGTCACATAAAGCAGGAGGTTGCATAAGGACAGCTTTAAAATTGAAAAATACAAAATGTAATATAATATGAATTTTAATTATACATTTTTTGTTATTTTTATGCCTGCTATTGAACACTTATACTTTTTGCCTAATTATTTATGTGGAAATTATCTTTTTCTCACAATGGCCTTGCAGTATCCACAAACTTACTTCCTGGTTAGAAATAGAGATAAGCATATTTCCTAAAATTAATTTCAGGTTAGGATTTGTCTGAATTGGCCAAGAAATTTAATTTGGGTACAAATCAATTCTACCTGAATATAACGTGCTTTGAATGCCTGGAAAAGTTTCTCTCTCTATCTCTCTCTCCTTCATGCTGTCTCCTCAGTAAAACTCTTCTCAATCAAATCTCAAGAAATTCTGATTCTGACAAATCAGAATTTTTTAAAAAATTCAGGTCAAATTTCAATTCTTAAAGGGTTTATCCAAGTTATATTTATTGATGACCTATCCTCAATATCAGATCGGCGGGGGTCCGACACCCAGCACCCCCACTGATCAGCTGTTTGAAGAGGAGGCCTCGGACCCCCACTAGTCTGATATTGATGACCTATCCTGAGGATAGGTCATCAATAAATATAACTTGGAGAACCCCTTTAAGAATCAATTCGCTTATCTCTGTTCCTGGTGGTAGACATTGTTTATACATATCAGCCAATCTGAGATGGGAGAGCTCCCTGCAGGAGGGAGAGAGCGGTAGAAATGACCAATGATGAGGCAGGGGGTGTGTTTTTCAGACTACGTCAGACTACCAATAGGCATTGTTAGTAAACTGTAGTTACGGTTTCCAGTTCTACACTAATGGAGAAGAGTTAAAAATCATCCAAGCAGCAAGAGCTGAGGGAAATAGATGGCAGGTAATAATCCCCTATAGTAACTGACTTGCATATCATTTTTGATCTCCTGACTGTCTAATTAACATATGTACAACAAACCCTGCCTTAGGCTAGGTTCACACCACCTTTCATCTGTCCATTTGGCATACATGC
The DNA here is from genome assembly GCA_900303285.1 of Rhinella marina. NCBI lineage: Eukaryota > Metazoa > Chordata > Amphibia > Anura > Bufonidae > Rhinella > Rhinella marina. The sequence goes on along the minus strand of ONZH01021005.1, from coordinate 288,018 downwards.
CAGAAAATTCCTCAATGTATAAATCTGATATGCCTGTGGAATATTATTAGCCAAGTGTATGCCAAAAGAGTGTCAATTGTATTGAATTGTGTAGACAACTACATGTAGTCATAAATCCTGGAGTTGTATTCATCTAGGACATTCGGCAAACTGTTTCAAACAAATATGATGTCTGATGTGAATGTGATGTGTGTGAACATTAGAAGTGTTTCAACAGAAAAATAAATCAGTTGTAAAATATTCAATTTTATTATATTTAAATACAATGCACATATAGTAATAATAATAACAATAATCATAATAAACATAATAATAATAATAGAGGAGCTTTTCATATCATTAACTTTTCTTTTAAGTAGACTATAGAATTAGTGATACATCAGTAGAACTAACTTTGTAGATAACAATACACTTATACTCATGACTTTCATATGTTGAAAATCCCTAAATTAATTGATTCAGTGATTTGTCTCAAAAAAGTTTGTAAACAAACCAGCATTTGACAACTAGCTGTAACCTTTTGTATCAATATTTCTCCTCAGGCGATGTAGGGATACATGACCAACTTTTTTTAATGTGTCAAAGCTGGCACCATGATGGCCTTCCCTTTATCATCCTTTCAGTCTCCTCCTTTTGATGCCCTCGGGTCTTCTCATTTCCCCTTCTCTCTCACAAATTCTACCCATGTACGCACCCTCATTAATCAATGTCAAGTGACTGAGTGTACAACAAGAGCCGTATTCTTTCACTGCCCCCTCAACCCTCATATATCTCATTGTTCGAAAAAACTGATTCAGATGGCAAGAACACAGTCTATACAACACATAAAAGAGATGAGACAAAACTGAAAAGAATCAAGAGGAGGAAAAAGAGAGAGAGAGCGAAGAGAAGAGGCATTTTTCCCCCCTGAAATACTCAAATAAGGCACAATGATAATTTAAATTATTCATACATTTATGAAAACAAGCATTGAAAGTGAAGTGTATGATGGTCTTTGTCTGGTCTTTCAGGCCTTGTCCCTTGTTTGGCATTAACCTTTACAGTAACTTAGTCGAAAAAGCTCAGCGCCTCACAAAGAAGAGATTTTATTTGCCTGGGAAAATATTTCTGTATCCTTAAATATGAAAAATGAAGTGAAGGTATTTTGTGCTGATGTGGTAAATATTAAATCATGAGGATGAATTTGCCTTCTGCCCATCAAATGCTAAACAAATCCAGTGACACTACATTCCATGACAATCTTCGGTTTAAATCATGTAACAAATGTCTCATTAGATATTTCCTGGAGTATGGGAGACTGTTTTTTAAGTGTAGCAGCCAACTGGTAAAGTGGGGATAGCTCTTTTGTGGACTCACCAAGGTTATTTATACCTTAGTGTTGTTTTTGAGATCCAACTCAATAGATTAGTGCTGCGGTGATGCTACTTGTTCACAGGGAACTTAATTGTAGTCTTGCAAGAATGGCTATATAAGTGGCCATCATAGGCTGGTGTCTACAGGTGGCAGAGGTCAAATGGTAACTGTTCCCCTAAACAATGCACTTTTTGGTATTGGCAGAGAAGAGTATGTTTTATCCCATACTAAAAAGCTAAATGATTTTCTTGGCAAATAGATATGGCTGCAAGAACATATAGAGTTAGAAACACAAAGCTTGTGTGACTGTGGCCTTCCAGAGCTGTATCATGGCCATCATGGCTATTTTGGAATTCCCCTTCCTCAAGCATTGCAGCCTACAACCCACTTTCTAGGCACATCTTTCACCATCTATTGACTTCCCAATCCGTTCTTCTCATCATCATCCATGAGCTGGTAGTCCCAGCTATAAGTGGTGGCAGGTTAATGAAATTATTTAGCCATTTGATTAGAGGCAAACCTTCAAAGAGCAGAGGATTGTAGTGAGAAGATATATATTCTCTGGTGACAGACATGTTTTCCTTCAAGCTCATTATGTCAAAGGACCACATTGAAGTATCTCTGGTTGCCATGGCTTTAGCAGAGTCCTCGTTCTTCTCTACCATGGTAGCTGGAGAGAAAAGGATAACAATATCTTGTAGGATAATACATCCCTTGTAATTACTGATTGAGTTAACATATCCTGAGTGATTTATCTGTTGATTCATTTAGTTTACAACTCTTCCTTTTTCTTGGAAACCATCCAAGCGTCTCTTGACTTAAATCATCTGGAATAGCAGTATTCCAAAATATAGATGTCTACTATTTGTTCAAGAAATAGATTGAACATGCCGGGATGGCTGGGTCAGGTAATTTTAAATTGCCACTGTCAACTCCCTGTTATTATCAAAGCAAACAATCTTGCTCCCATGTTGATTCACGAGGCTGATGACTCTTGATGAATTTGTCCATCTTTTTCACATTACATACTTGGGATACTTTCAATGGGAAACTGAGGAACATAAGATACATACATCTATTTAATGGCAGAAGAGTTGTTTTCTCAGGAATCTGTACTGTATATTTGGAAGCAAAACTTCTTTCAACTGAGAACAAAACTTGAACAACTAGGTTCAGCAAATTGCATGAATGGTAACTACAGTACAGCTAGGCCACCTCATCAAAGTGGTAAATGTATTGTTTTGGTAAAATATTAGTCCACAGATGCTATTTTCTAACTGTCAAGCTCTTCCTATACAATATATTTTTATAGTGATTACTCTGGTGCAGTAAAATGAGTTATCTAACTTAAAGGGAACCTGTCATCTCCGAAACACCCCCTGAACTAGAGTAAGCGTTGTATAGTGTAAATGATGCTGAATCCGAATATGTAAGTTTTATCTTCATACTTACTTCCATTCCGACGCTGTGCTCCCACAAACATGCAGTAAAATGCATTGAGAGGACTCTTCTTTGAGTCCTCTCCATTATGTGAGTGAGCATCGGAGTCCAGTGAGTGCATTTTACTGCTGGTTTGTGGGAGCATAACATCAGAATGGAAGTAAGTATGAAGATAAAACTTACATATTCGGATTCAGCATCACTTACACTATACAACGCTTACTCTAGTTCAGGGGGTGTTTTGGAGATGACAGGTTCCCTTTAAGATAAGCCATTATTGTGTGATTGGTGGTCATTTGATCCCTGCCAGGATCCCCACTTTCACCAGAATGCTGTGCCATGGCTTCTTTAATAACTACTTTCATTCCCCATGTAGTAACAGTTCTGGAGTCTCTATTTTTATGCCTCTATGTTGTCCCATTCTTCTCTTATTTCTACTAAAAGTTATGAATGAATTGTCAACAGCTTGCAGTAAAGGGACACATGCGTGTTACCAATTGGGGGTGTTTCCCTGCACAGTCTGACACTAGCAGCACTGATTGGACTAAGTCAGACACAACCTTTACTGGTAACACCCAGCAGTACCTTTACTGCAGAATGCTGGCAATTTATTTGTAGACTTCTGGCAGGAATAATACAGGAATGGTACAATATTGAATAATAAGAATAGATGCTCCAGAATTGTTATTACATTAGGAATGGAAGTAGATACTAATACTGACATGTCAGGAGAGGTGACAGGTCCACTTTAAGTGCTTGCAGTAGCACTGCTATTGCAGCTTGATGTTGATCCATGGGGGTCCTAAAGGTAGGCCATCAAAATGTATTGGCAGAAAGCCGCCTAAGTTAATACTTTTTGGTTTCTCAGAACCATTGCTGAATAGGATTGACAGCTGCTCTTCTGAGCCTGGGATGGAGGAAAGCATTCTTTTTGAAAAATGTAGGAGCCCGTATTTTTGGACTATGCAGGCAATCATAGTCTTAGTAGTGATGTCACAAAGCACTGGGTTTCAGTGCAAACATTCACAGAAGTAGTTATAGAACTGCTACAACCAAAGCACTCATCAAAGTTGATCAGGCTTTTGCAGCAGGGTACATACAGCAGCCGCTCCTCAGGTCCATGGTGATCTGTATCTGATTGAGAAAGGGCCACTCATAATAGGGCCCAAAATGTTGCAATATTTGCACCTAAATAAAGATATGCACTTTAAAAGCAAAGGAATGTCTGCACCTTTTTATCGCTGACTGATTGCAAGAATTTAAGACTAAGTTTGGTGTGCTGTCAAAAAGCTATCTGCTATTTACTATTCACAGGAGTAGTGCCGCCAGCCAAAATAGACTCCTAACTAGTGCTTTTGTCACTACAAGACTGGGTCTACTAACCAGACTGATACATATTGAATACTGGCAACCTACAGTCATACTTCGATATTAGAAAAAGTGACCAACTGGAGTAGAAGGCACAGGGTGCATATATATCCGGGAGACTGTGCTATCTATTGTCTGTTTTGACTATAGGCAGCTTACAGAGTAAATTGTATCTAGATAGATAGCCCAATAACTTTTAGTTTGCACTAAAAACTCTACGAGGGAGGTTTATCAAAACTGGTATAGAGTAAAACTGGTTCAGTTGTCCATAACAACCAATCGGATTCCACCTTTCATTTTTCTGAGCTCTTGTGGAAAATGAAAGTTGGAATCTGATTGGTTGCTATGGGCAACTACACCAGTTCTACTTTACACCAGTTTGATAAATCTACCCCATGTGTGGTCTGACTAGTGATTTGTAAAGTGGCAGGACTATGTTCTCATCATGGGTATCTATGCCCCTTTTAGTGAAACCCATCATCTTATTGGCCTTGGCAGCAGCTGTCTGACACTAGTTGCTCTAGTTAAGTTTACAACTAAAATTCCCAAGTTCTTTTCCATCTCAGTGTTACCCAGTGTTTTACCATTTAGTATGTACTGGTGACCTGGATATTCATATGCATAACCTTATATTTCTCACTGTTAAACCCCATTTGCCTCTTCTCTGCTCAAGGCTTTAACTTATCCAGATCCATCTGTAATTGCATACTGTCTTTTATGTGTTGATCTTATTACAGAGTTTAAGGCCATTTGCAAAAATTTTACTTTGCCATGAAGTCCCTGTACAAGGTCATTAAGAAATATTTTAAAGAGAATAGGGCCCAATACTGACTCCTGTGGTACCCCAATAGTAATGGTCACCCAGTACGTACTGTTAGCAACCACCCTCTGTTTTCCATCACTGAGCCAGTTACTTACCCACATACAGACATTTTCTCCCATTCCAAGCATTCTCATTTTATACAGTAACCTTTTTATGCAGTGTGGTATCAAATGTTTTGGAAAAATCAAGCTGTATGACCTTAACCGGGTCCAGTCTTACTCTTCATAGAAACTGGTCCCTCATAAATCCTTGCTGATATAGAGGTAAACATTTACTGTATTTTCATTCACCTTTGAGGAAGCTTTGTAGCGGCGATACACATAAGGTCTCTATTCACATGACCACCCTACAATGGCCATTAACGACATTCCTTGGAAATCTGAATTGGTATACAATAGAGATGAGCGAGCATACTCGTCTGAGCTTGATACTCGTTCGAGTATTAGGGTACTCGTAAGTGCTCGCTACTCGGACGAGTATCTCGCCATGCTCGAGGAAATGGCATCTCCCGCCTTTTGAATTTTTGGCGGCTATAAACTCAGCCAATCACAAGCCAGGAGACTCTCCGGTACACCCAGCATGCCTGGATGCCGTTAGGGACAGATCTGCAGTGTGATACAGGGAGAGTGTTAGGGTGTTCTACTAGATTTGTGTTAGGCAGGAGTGATTCTAAAAGAACCCAACAGCCCTTGTTAGGGCTACAAGACCCTTTTTTATCTGCTTGTGGCTGGGCTTGCTGGCACTAGTAGTGCAGCTACCGCCATATTTGCAGCATTTTGCAGGGAGACTGGAAAAAGTTTATTTTTTGGCTCTCAGTGACACACATCCATTTCAAACAGCTAAGTGGGACAATTTTTTTGTGTTTCATTGAAATAGGCACAGTCTGCAGAAGATGTTTTTCTGTCTAACTGATAGATAGTGGAAGTCACAGTACAAAAACCTTTTGTTTGCTCTCAGTGATACAAATCCATTTCATACAGCTATGTGGAACCATTCTGTGTGTCACAGTTCAGCTGGCCAGTCACCACAAACCACAATCTGTATTTTCTGTCTAGGTGACCCATACTGTATGTCACGTAATCAAATACGGTCTTTTGCTCTCACTGATATAGCTACATTAGAAAAATCTGAGTGCGACATTTTTCTGGGTTGCAGTGAAAATATCCACTGTCAGCAGGGGCTAAGTTTGCTCTCTGATATATTCTGCATGTCACGTAAAAAAAAAAAAAACAACTTTTTTTTTTTTTTTTTTTTTTTAATCTCAGTGATACAAATACATTTCATACAGTTGTGTGGAACCATTCTGTGTGTCACAGTTCAGCTGTCCAGTCACCACAAACCACAATCCATATTTTCTGTCCAGGTGACCCATACTGTATGTCACGTAATAAAATACGGTCTTTTGCTCTCACTGATATAGCTACATTAGAAAAATCTCTGTGCGACATTTGTCTGGGTTGCAGTGAAAATAGCCATAGTCAGCAGGGGCTGAGTTTGCTCTCTGATATATTCTGCATGTCACATAAAAAAAGAAAAAAAACTTTATTTTTTTTTTAATCTCAGTGATACAAATCCATTTCATACAGCTGTGTGGAACCATTCTGTGTGTCACAGTTCAGCTGTCCAGTCACCACAAACCACAATCCGTATTTTCTGTCCAGGTGACCCATACTGTATGTTACGTAATAAAATACGGTCTTTTGCTCTCACTGATACAGCTACATTAGAAAAATCTCTGTGCGACATTTGTCTGGGTTGCAGTGAAAATAGCCACCATCAGCAGGGGCTGAGTTTGCTCTCTGATATATTCTGCATGTCACGTAAAAAAATACGTTCTTTTGCTCTCAGTGATACAAATCCATTTCATAAAATCCTTTCTTTCTCTTTAACTGATCTATACTGAACGTCACTTTTAAAAATACGTCTTTTTTCTCTCTTTCTTTCTCTCTCTCCAAATAATTTTTCCGGAGGACCACATAATGCGATAGATGGGAATCGAACCCGGGTCAACTGCTTGGGAAGCAGCTATGCTCACCACTTTACCACCAACAGCCACAGCAACTGATAAGAACAGATACTAAACTTGATGTAAGCCAACATTTCGACAATCGATAACCCGAAAAGGGGCCGCCGTCTAGCCCGGCGTTTGGCCACCCTGAGCATTTCTCAAGGAGACAGCCTCCAGGCCCTGGCCACAATTCAGGAGCACTCCTGCTGTATCTCTCTCGCTGACGACTGGAGAGACAGGCCGTCCCCACCATCATGCTCTTCTTCGGCCTACCTATCTGCATAGCTCCGCCAACTTCTGGACACACCCCTTTCCTCCCACATACGTGACGTCCTGGTGCCGAAGCGTGCCTGTCTGAAAGACACATAGGGAGGAGTGAGTGAAGCCATGATGACAGCTGATTTCTTCCTATTTTCTCCTCTGGGCTCCCTCAGTGTCACTTGCTCATTTTTTGTCACCGCCACCATACAGGGCCATAATAAATTTTGATGTGCTTCGTCTGCTCCCACAGTGTCACTTGCTCACTCTGTGGTCACCGCCATAGTGGTTTGCACTATAGCAGCCCAAGTCTGCACATTCCCCTTTTTCTCTCCAAGTGATCGATACTGCACGTCACGTAAAAAAATACGTTCTTTTGCTCTCAGTGATACAAATCTATTTCATAAAATCCTTTCTTTCTCTTTAACTGATCTATACTAAACGTCACTTTTAAAAATACGTCTTTTTCCTCTCTTTCTATCTCTCCAAACTAGTTTCCGGATAGGTGACATATACGGTATTAAACTGAGAAGAATGCATACAACACATGCCCCACTTGACCAATTTCAGAGTTGACAACCGTACTGGTTGATGCTAAATTTTTAAGTTGGGGTCCTGCGTCGTCATTCGAACTCCATCCGGCTGTTGTCACCACCACATACGCTAGCCAAGGGGGCACTCCTCTGGCTCTTCCAGCTCAACCTCCTTCCCCCCAGCCTGACCCCACCTACAGGCCCTCTCTATTAGATTTTGAACTGATAAGAAGAACAGATTTTTTTTTGTTCTTCTTTTAATTGGCTTCTGACCTTTGATAGGCAGAGCATGGACACGTCCCCTTATCTGCAGTAGAAAAGACACTCCCCTGGCCAGAGCAAGCTCTTTTTCCTTTTCCGTGTTCGAAAAATCCATGAAATATATGTCCCAAGATAGGGGACATATACGATTTTAAACTGAGAAGAATCGATACCACACATGCCCCACTAGTTCAAGCTCAATGTTGACAGCCATACCAGTTGATGCCAAAATTTTAAGTGGGGTTCCACCACTACCAGCCTAACCACCACCAGCATGCGCAGGTATACGAGTGCTAAAAACTATGGAACCAAGGCCGTCCGTTCCCCTCATGCGGGTACCACCACTGCTCCTTCCCTTGTGTCACTCGCTGCCTCTGCGAGTCAACCCCCAGCCCAGGACCCCGGCACGAGCGCCTCCCGCCGTAAAACCACCCCTTCGCCTCCATGATCCTCCACACTGTCCACCAATGTGTCCCTGCGCAACGTTCAGCTGACATTATAGACGTTGGAGCGCAAGCAGAAAAAAAGTTCAGCCCACCTACATGCACAAGCCCTCAACGTCCACATACAGGGCCACGCTAAAGTTTTTATGTGCTCTACCTGCTACCGTCATGTAACTCGGTCAATGTGTAGTCGTAGCCATACAGGGCCACGCTAAATTTTTCCTGTGCTCTACCTGCTACCGTCATGTAGCTCAGTCACTCTGTAGTCATAGCCATACAGGGCCACGCTAAATTTTTTCAGTGCTCTACCTGCTACCGTCATGTAGCTTGGTCACTCTGTAGTCACAGCCATACAGGGCCACGATAAATGTTTATGTGGTTCGCCTGCTCCCGCAGTGTCACTCGCTCACTCTGTTGTTACCACCATAGTGGTTTGCACTATAGCAGCCCAAGTCTGCACATTCCACTTTTTCTCTCCAAGTGATCGATACTACACGTCACATTAGAAAATACGTTCTTTTGCTCTCAGTGATACTAATCCATTTCATACAGCTCAGTGGAACAATTCTGTGAGTTACAGTCCAGCACCTCAGTCTGCACGTCACGTAAAAAAATACGTTTTTTTGCTCTCAGTGATACAAATCCATTTCATAAAATCCTTTCTTTCTCTTTAACTGATCTATACTAAACGTCACTTTTAAAAATACGTCTTTTTCCTCTCTTTCTATCTCTCCAAACTAGTTTTCCGGATAGGTGACGTATACGGTATTAAACTGAGAAGAATACATACAACACATGCCCCACTTGACAACCGTACCTAAATTGACAGCCACAGCCATTCAGGGCCACGCTAAATTTTTCCTGTGCTCTACCTGCTACTGTCGTGTAGCTCGGTCAATGTGTCGTCATAGCCATACAGGGCCACGCTAAATTTTTCCTGTGCTCTACCTGCTACCGTCGTGTAGCTCGGTCAATGTGTAGTCAAAGCCATACAGGGCGACGCTAAATTTTTCCTGTGCTCTACCTGCTACCGTCGTGTAGCTCGGTCAATGTGTAGTCACAGCCATACAGGGCGACGCTAAATTTTTTATGTGCTCTACCTGCTACTGTCATGTAGCTCAGTCACTCTGACCGAGTCTGACCCTGGGGCCGCTCATGTACTGCCCATTTGGAGGATTGCGGGGCCTACCTCGGTCACGGTTTCTTAGACTTACTATGCCTCTTCCTCCAACCCCTCCTCCTCCTCCTCCTTTGAATTACCATCCATGCTTCACCTCCTGCTACCTCAGTCTAACTCGGTCACTCTGTTGTCACCGCCATGCTGCGTCAGGCTAAATTTTTGAGTGACTCACCTGCTACCTCATCTAACTTGGTCACTTGTTGGTGTCACCGCCATGCTGTGTCAGGCTTATGCCTGCATCATGTGGCTAGGGATAGGAGAGCAGTGCCAGCATGGGCATGGGTGATGGATCTTCGTTGCACCTAGTTAGGTGCTTCCCTAACATGTGATGGGCATGTGCCTCACCTTTCTTGGTCTGGGTGAGCACAATTGCCATGAGGGTAACCACCAGGCTGTTGCAGGAGAATTTGGGGTAATGGTGGGATCACCTATTCCGTTATGATTCATTTTTTGGACATTTATATTATTTATTGCTTTTTTATAAATGTTGCATTGCAGATTCAAACTTGTCCACATGTGTTTGGTGTACATATACTCATATAGAAATTTGGAATTGGATTCATGCTCAGATCAGGATCAGTCTTTTCTACAAATTTTTACAGTATTTTAATTGGTTTCAACTTTTTTTCACTACCCTTGTACATTATTTTTGTAATAAAGACTGTTTTTCACTATACAGAAGTACGGCCTATTTTTTTTATATACTTGCTTTCTACGTGTACTTTTAATTGAATCATCTTGATGTTGAACAATCCTTATACTATCAATTTGTGTTATTTTGCAATTATTTACATTGATGCAATCCAGGACAGCATCTCTAGAAATCTTCCAATTTTTGACCCCTTTTTTTTAATATTGGCACCACGTTTGCTATGCACCACTCCTGTGGAACAGACCCTGTTGTTACTTAACTCCTTTAGAACATAGAGGTGTATGCCATAAGGAACTGGTGATTTCAATCTTTTTAAGGTGGTGCCACAGCCAGTCAAGCAGTCATGATATACCATCTGGGATCACAGAATTAGCAAAGTGGTGGAAAGGTAGATTCTGCTGAAAATGTCTCCTCTCCACAGGTTAGCTGAAAAAGACTATTTCAGTACAGGCCTGATAGCTTAAAGCTACATAACATAGACATAACTCCTGGGCTACCAGCACCGTACGTCATTTTAAATATGGCACCTGCTTGCCAAGTGCAGTGAGCACCATAGCTGCCTGATTTCTGCTATTTCAAAAAGAAAAGGCACAGGGCTAATGTCTGAGATTGGCAATAACACCAATTGTAGACATTAAACTCCTCAAATGTTGTGTTCTTTTGTTACTACGGCATCTAAGTTGAGAAAATAAGGGAACCATGTACTCCCATGCTGGTAACAGCTTTCCCTTGCTGAGATTGGGGAAGCTGTTACCTTGTAATGAAAAGTGGGAGCCTACTGGATGCTCTGATATCTATCACAGCCCTGCAGGTGGCAGCACTGCATTGAAATATACCGAATTGCCCATTCTGTAATGGATCAAAATCAGTTAGGGAATGGAAATGTCAATCTAATGAATTTAATGATTAAAAAAAATAAATGTCATAGGCATTGCAGCATCTGAAAATGCCTGTAATATTAAAATATAAAAATATTTGTCCCACATAGGAAAAAAACTTTAAAATAGGCAATTCTACATTTTTTCATCACTTCACCTCCCCAAATAATTAATAAAAAATGACCAAAAAGTCATACACATGCCAATAAAAATTACAAATTGCCCTGCAAAAAATGAGGGTAAAAATATGGCAATGAAATGAAAAATAATAATTTTTCCCCAATTTTTTTAGTATTCAAACACAATAAAAAATACATAAATGTCAGTTTTACCGCATAAGAAACATTGTAAAAACTAAACCCACAAAACAGTTTTTTTGCAGCTTCCCCCTATATTGTATGCAATACTAAATTGTGCCACTAGAAAGTACATCTTGTCCCACAGCAAACAAGTCCTCACACATCTATGTAAATGAAAAAATAGAAAAAGTATAACTCCAGAAAAGCAGGGAGTGAAAACCGAAAACGTAAAAAATGAAAAAACCTTACTGAAGATGATAAAGTGGTTGTCTCACTTCAGTAAATGGCATTCATCATGTAGACAAAGTTAATACAAGCCACTTACTAATATATTGTGATTGTCCATATTGCCTACTTTGCATGCTTCATTTATTTTTTCATTACATTATACACTGCTCCTTTCCAAAGGTTACGACCACCCTGTAATTCAGCATTGGTGGTCGTGCTAGCACAATATAGGAAAAAGTGCTAGTCTCTCTGGTGGCCGGTACCATGGAAGTGAGCATAGGCACGCATGCGCAGCAGCTCACATCCCGACCACCTCGTATCTGCACTGCAGCAATGGAAAAATTAATCAAGCCACAAAAGGAAGCAATATGGACAAGAACAATACATTAGTAAGTGCCTTGTATTAACTTTGTCTACTTGATAAATGCCATTTACTGAAGTGAGACAACCCCTTTAATCATTGCACTTCTCATATGTAATCCAGTTGTGATTGGAGTTATTGCAGTCATTCAAAGCAACTAGTCACATATATACTGGCTGCTTCCAGTTACAGCATGCTTGTAATGTAATTACATCATTAAAGCTTTTAGTAATATATGCAGGAGTCCTCAATGATTTTGGCAAGCTAACTGAAAAACACCCAGCACAAGAAAAGTTAGATTAGAGCTCCGCTGCTTTGCACTATTCCAGAACATTAATTGATAAATCAAACCTCTCCGTAGAATGACTTCTTTACAAAAGCTCTCACTATAGGTTTAATCCTTCATTGTACGAAATCACCATGACATTCCCTGGCTGTGCCCATACAAGGTATTGAGGATGGTTGCTCAACAGAAAATAACCTTCTAGTCTTCTCCCACCTTTGCCACCAGAGTTGGGTTCTGGGAAGACCGCCAACTGCCACCGAGGACACTAGTGTAATAAATCATTTTTCGTTTTTGCATCTGTAACCCCCTCCCTTGAAATACTGATGCTCCCTCCTTCCTTTGGTTTCCCCCTGTCTATTTGAGACAAAACCCCTATTGTGGCAATCAGAGTGAAGAAGCGTCTTTTTCTTTCACAAAGCTGCACTGAATCCAAGATGTGGGTTGCTGAAGAAGATGCCTATGACTCCACAGGGAGCCTACATCCTCAGCTCGCACTTTTCTTCTCTCACTGGGGTCACCCAAATCCTTTCATGGTAGCCTCATATTCACATAAAGACATCAAGAAAAGGATAGAGGAAAAAAAACACAGTAGAAAGAATTATTAGCCACGGCTGTCAGCTGCTTTATGGAAGAAGACAAGGAGCCCACAGTACTGTTTCTGTAGTTCGTATTGTTCATTTCAGCTTGATACAATTACAGATAAATCCAATTTGTGTGATGACCTTTTATTCCTAAGAAACATTATAGAAATCTATTTATGTCAGAAGCGTGATAACAACCTATGTGCAATAATGCAACTTAACCAGTTTTAAGTGCTGTAAATCACTAGCAAGTAGCAGAGTCAAGGACCTGGAATTATCAGGAAAGTCTTTAGCACACAGATGCAAGTGTCTGCTAATGGCTATCGGCTATGGTGTGCTGAATATACTGCCTGCAGGTCATTGTTAACAACTGTTTAGAGACCACAATTTAAAGAGCCTCTCACATGCACCTAGGCACGTTTGTTGGCTAAAGGAAAGACTTTGAGTTGTCCAATCTTAAAAGGAACAAAGTATATTGTACCTTTATAAACTTCAAGTTTCTTAACTTCTTCCAAGTTTGAATTTTTTCAATGTTCAAGTTATTTTATTCTTTAGAAACTGTATACTAACAAATATTACTTTTAGCTTATCCATAGCGGTGACCTAGGCTTCGTTATAGGTCTCCCAACATGCAGCAAGAACATTAGTAGGGTTGGGTGGCAATGTTGAATGATAAAAACTGGTTCACAGTGTAAAAGCGGTTGCTGTCCGCTGATATCCCCCTGCTTACCGCCAAAGTCTTGGGCTCCATGTTTGGCAGTGAATTCACTCCATGGTTTTCTTCTAGCCCTGGGAACAGCATACTTTCAGCTTGTTTCCTGTAGCACTTCCTTAAGGGCCAAAACACGTCACTTACTGTGATTTATGGGTTTAGCAAAAGTGACTATGCTGACCAATCCTAGTCCTCCTGCACCTATATAATTGGTCCAGCCCTCTTCTCAGGTGCCTGAGCATACTGTCACAAACCAGCATGTGTGAGCCCACTGTGCCACGTTTCCTACCTCATCTAAGGGCGTTGTCTAAGTGAACCACTTGTTCTTTGCAGTACCCCTGAAGGTGGGGATAGACTTTCCCGAAGGGAACTCCAGGTTGCTACCTCTTGAGCAGGATTGGCGCATGAGGCAGCTGGTCCAGGCGAACCATGGGCTACCAGTGCAAGGTACCAGAGGTACAGTCATAGTCAGCAGGCCAAGTTGTAACCAGGAGCAACAGTGCAGGACTGAAGGATGAGGCAGAGGCAAAGTCAAACAAGCAATAGGTCAGGGCAGGCAGCACAGGTACAGGTCAGACAATCTGGGTCAGCAACTGGAGAGTCAAGGCAAGCAGGCAGGGATCCACAGGTAACAGAGTCCAGAAACACAAGCACAAGTCAGGTAAACAGGAACACAAGCAGAGATAACAGCAACCTTTGCAAGACACAAGGACCTTTATGCTCAGGCACCTGGAAGGGGAATGGACCACTTATATAGGTGCAGGAGGGCTAGGATTGGTTAGCATAGTCACATGTGCTAATCCCATAAATCACTGGAAGTGAAGCATGCCAGCCCTAATGAAGTCTACAGGAAACAAGCTGAAAGTATGCTGTGTCTAGGGCTGGAAGGAAATCCTAGAGCGGATTCACTGCTGAACATGGAGGCCTGGACCGCAACACTAAGCAAAAGGACTTCGGAGGACAGCAACTGCTGTTACACACAGTAGGCATTGTTATTCATCCCAATGATGTGACATGGATTGGAAGTTGCATTCTTCCATGCATTGACCTCACCTGGGGCATGAGTTGGCATAAAGTTGAAAGGTCACCATCCTTAACAAGGTTTATTTTTCCAGCCCAATCTATGAAAGAATATTATTCCTCCTCCACCAAAACCTTGGAGGTGGTGCTATCCAGTTTGGCTAGGTGTTTCTTGGAATCAGGGGAGGGCTGGAAACTTAAAGTGACCCTAGGAAAAAAAAACTAAAAATGTTTTTTGTGTTGTATATGGCTCCAAGTTGACAGAAGGTGCATAAGTCCAAGTTGCCGTCTCTAGAATAGGCCTTTTTCAGCATGAGAAATGAGACGATTGTGTCATATACTGGCCTATGGCCTATGAGGGTGAATAGTAGGGCAGGGAGCCATGGTCTCCTTTGCTCCATCACAGTATTCAACTGTAACTCTGTTCTGAGGGAAGCAATACAATTAAATTGAAAATGACACTTAAGAGCACCAGATCATTATGTACCTGGCCAGCAGCAGTGAGCAGAGCTCAGGCAGCAACTGGGCATCAGCCAATCAGCAAATTCCCTTGTCCACCCCTGCTTGGAATTTGTCAATTTAATATTTTTTTTTAGAAATTGTGCTTTCAAGAATGGTAGAGGGCCACCCACTAGTGTGGGTAATACATGGCATTGCAAAGGTTGGTATTAAAAAGTGACCTTAAAGGCACAGTATCATCAGAAAATGGCTTATTGTTTAAATCAAGTTTTTATTTTAAACATTTCACTATCTATTTAAAAAAAAAGTTCATAAAATCCTGATATTTTCACACTGACCACTAAGGTTAATAACAGACTCACAATTCCCATTCTGTAGAGATCACATCTCAATAGTCATGTCATTATAATCACAGACAAGATTTGGTAATAATTACTAAAAAAAAGAAGTAGGTAATATATTTCCTTTAACATATTGTGCAGGAACCTGGCTGTAAAAGTTGAACCTCTAAAATACTATGACGATTTCTAGTGCTGATGTTTCTTCCTTTTTCTTTTTTGAGTGAGTGCTGCACCTAATGATAGACATTTTTTGATGCCACCCACTTCAGAGGTTCTCCTTCTGTGAACTTGTGTGACCTGCAGCTTTGTGAATAAGCTTTACAATAACAGCACTTATAGTTGACTGGGAAAACTCTAGCAGGGCACACAATTGATAAAATGATGGCAATTTGACAAAATGACTTGTTGAGGTCACATTAAATTGCAGTGTTTCACTGAAAGTAGCTGAGCAAGTTCATTCTATTGCTAACATTCATATGTGGAGATTGAATGACTAGATGATATGGCTAGTATTGGCAAACCCACTATTGAGGATGATGTCCTCAAACGTTTACTAGTACACAAACACACACTGGGGGTCAGTTGTTGTAGCTCTATGCCAGTTTTTTTGTTGTTTTTTTTTACAACTTTTTAGCTTTTTCCAACACCCTCACCACTTCTCTATAATGTGGATGGGGTGTGGGCTGGAGGAGGTGGATTGCAGATACTTTTGGACTGTACCTTTATTGCTGTATTCAATTTCTACCTTGTACCCTGTCAACTGTTCGCCATGAAAGGCAACCCAAGTACAACCAGGCAGGAGCCTCGATACCAGGGTGTGCCCAAGGGAAGAAAGGGTGTGCACTCCATTTACTATATGGCCCCAGTGTGCTCCATAGAAAGGACTACCACCGTACCACAACCACCACTCCTGTCCTCTCTTGCTCTGTACCTCCATTCTGAATCACTGCATTAGCAAAGTTGACAAAGTTGGCAGTTTTCATTCACAGGGATGGTGTCTCCCTGGACAAGAATTATTTTCTTCTGCTTAAGCTTTTCTGGCTTATACACCAACAGCAGCATACACTTCTTTACTCTTGGCTGACTGTCCAGGAACTACCAACTAGCCAGGGAAAAATGGGTCCAGCTCACCATTTGACAACTATTACTAAGGACTGCTGGTTAACTTTTTCCTCCCCTACAAAACCTTTTGAAACACGTAATGCACAGTAAAGTCACTTTAGCAATTTGTACCACTAGAAGTGTATAGTTAGCATTTCAGTAACCATCCTAATAACTTTAGAAGTGAACCATAGTGTATAATAACATTAACCCTTAGCAGTGAACCTGTGGGTTACTGCAGGAACTGACCATCAGCCGCAGAAATTTTTGTGACATAAATGCTGCATATGAATATACACATGAAAGAGAAGAGAAGATTTAGGATGAAAGCCAAAAATAAAAATTTAACAAAACAGCTGCTACTTTTTCTTTGTAGCATTGATAGAAGGAATTTCCTAGTTCTGGCACCTTTTTAGTCCTGTAAATGCTGACTTAATTCAATCTGCAATTTATATATGGATTTTTCAGAAGACATTTATAGCAAATATTTTTATTTCCAATTAACATTAGAAAGATGCTAATTTCCTGCAGTTAGACAAGCCCGACGTCTCAATCTGTAATGTGTCAGGTCACTGAAAGGAAATTCTTCATACTGGGCTAGGGGAGAGCACATCTAAAGAGGGTCAGGGCAGTGGGCCCAGAAAGCAGATTGACTGGCCACACTGCTGAATTACTCTCACAAGACGTACATTGTCCTCTTTGCCAAGTCCCCCATACTCACGTTCCTATGTATTTTGCAGCGTCTTTCTATCCAGCCCAGAGAATAGAAACACTTGGCTTTGGACTGATGTCTCATCCTTCATCCTCTGTGTGAAATCTCATGGAGCTGTGAGCCTAATATTATTCTGGTTTGTCTATACTTATCAAGAATCAGATGATTAAACAATGTTTATATAACATAGGAGTAAGGACAATTTTCCCAAGAGATAGTTGTAGATTACAATAATTGTAGCAGAAATTCATAGTCATCCGTTATCACTTGTTTTTTTGGACTATCCCTATTTTAATAGATTTGTCACCTCCTGGCTGACAGAACCATAAGTGCAAGTAATATGTATAGATAGACAGTCCTAGCCCTGAAGGTGAATGTGAATGATCATACCACACCTATACAAGGGTTTTGAGATCTGGTGTCATCATGCAGTGGAAACCCATGAAAACAGATTTTAGCCAGATTCAAAATCATGTATCCAACATTCCAGTCTTAATCAATGTGCCACTATGTATTAAAGATATGAATAATACAGAAAAATAATTGTACTGGGAAAGTTTGGTTGACAAAATGTCAAGAAAGACCCAATAGAGTTAGAAGGCTTGAGATGTAAATGAGAAGAGTTTTATTTCCTCTGCAAGGGATGCTATCAATTCCTTGAGTGTCTTAAAGAAGAGGACTGTAGCTTTACTTCAGCACCCTTAGGCCTTACCATGACAATATTGCATTTACCAGTGATGTCACATCTAATGGGAAGTCATACGGTCAAGTATGGAGTTTGCGAGCTACAGATTTTTTGTTAGCGATATACCTTCAATGGAGGCAGACCATGCTACTGCTAGGAGCCTGGGAGAGAGAGGCCCGACATTGAACTGCTTCTTCTGTTCCCAACATGAAAATACCTGCATTTTCATGCAGCCACCATTAGAGGGAGGTCACTGCAAAAAGATTATTACAGATTCAATGGTAACTGTATACATTTCTATGCACTGCGCTCCCCCTAGTGATGGCTGCAGGAGGTCAGTATTTTAATAGAAGGGAAGCAGGAGATTAATCAATGTTTTATGGCAGGTGTCTGGAGTAAATACAATGATACATATGGTGTTGACTGTCGAGGATAAACACTATATTTTTGAAGCACCTATTCCACTTTTTCTACTTTTTCGGATAAAAACGGGTAAGACCACAGGTGACTTTTTTATTACAATTTATATTTAAAATTTTGTCTGCTTCATAAAAAAAAAGAAAAAAAAAACACAGAAATCCGGAGTGCTGCACTTGTGTTTTTCATTGCATGGGAGTGACTGACATATGTATACTTGTGAACTGGTTGGGGCAGAGGGTCAATACTAAGTTTTGGGGCCCTGTGAGATCTGTGTATGCCTATGCATATTGGTGTCAGAAGACATTTCTTTTCAGTATACACATGAGGGCATCTTACTGCTCATATAAAAGAACACACACTACAATTTAACTAAAGCTTTTTGAAGACATTGCCCACGTTTGACAGAAAACCACGCCGACTATTTAGCAAAACTCATGGGTTTAAACCTCATATTCAAGACCTTGCATTTTATGATGTCATTATGCTAAAAATATGGTTGATAAAGTAATATGAAACAGAAGTCGCATAATTTAAGTATTTTAAGCCTTCCATTGTCTTCCCTCCCCTTATTGAGCTGAATATCTGAGTCACCTGAGACAGAATGGTTGTTAGGGATCTATGACAACCTCATCAAAAGGACTTTTGGTTGTAAGGTAGCATATCCTAAGCCACCATCACTAGACAGAACTCCCTCTGATCTTCTCAAAGCAGGAAAAGTTTTTCATCAGTTAAAACTGGGCTCTACCTCATCCCAGACCGTAGTGTTAATTTACGTGGAGATGTTTTTTTAACCTTGAGGCAGATATTACTAGATTAGAGATTTCTAGACAAGACATTATCGGTAATCAACATTCATTGCCTATCTGGTAAAATCCATTAAAATATTAGCTGCTTATGATATTTTTCCAACTTTTTCCCAATATTATTATTATTATTTTTACTATAAAACAGACATAACTAGGACAACGTATTAACGACAACTTGAGACTTCAAGAACCTCATAAAAAGTTCACTTCTTTGCTACCAGAATCAGAGTTTATGAAGCCTCTTCAATAATAACCTGTTACACATCTTAGAAGCTTTATTACTAAAACAGATATTACTTTTTTTGTCAGGTTGGGTTGAAAGCCAAGGAAAAAAAATCAAAACAGACTTTAGAATCCACTAAATCTTCTATTTACTCTCAAGATATATGGAGTCTTATCTTAATGCATCAGATGGTTATCTCAAACATTCCCGTCAATTATTACATTTTGAAAAATATGATTTTTTTGGTTAAAAATATTTCTTAATGCAATAACATGTTTTTGTCTGTGGCATAGATTAGTTTACTTTACATATTGTGGAGCGATATATAAATCGTATAATATAAACTCAGACAGAGAGGCCCAAGCTCTGGGCTGGAGTCCAAGGTTAGATCACCTCACAGTGTTCTCAGATTTTGGCTTCAGTCTTAAAAGTCCATACCACTTTCTCATAACGTTTTTACTTTTTGGCTCATCTTTTCCTTCTGCCAACCAATTTCTCTCCTCATTATCAAGTGTATCCCTCCTCATTCTGCTTTTAGGAGCCAGAAAGGATGGCCAACTGCCATTTTTATGAAGCCCCATAGATTACCATAGACTAACTTATGTAGGTCTTTCTCTCAAGATTTTGTGTCCGTAAAGAAATAATATTTTTTTAGTTGATATATTGACTTAAAGTAGAATGTTAAGGTATAAAAAATACATTGGTAGACATCTTGGAACCTGACTTAAAATAAGGTTGTGACTTTTGGATTTGAGCTATGCACAGACTTTCATAGTAACTCATAGACTTAGTTCAAATATATTTGCATGTAGAAAGTGTCTTTTATGCAACTTTCACATGAAAGAAATGACACACAAATCCTATGCAAATTGCATACAAGTAAGTTGACTCCAACTGTTTCACCACAAAAGCTTATTTTTAGCCCAAGCCACATTGTGGATTCAAAGGGGTTATCCTATGACTAATGTAAAAAAATTAAAACTAACTAAATCTAACAACGCTAGAACCAGCCCTGTACCTCACATGGATCCAGAGATCTCCACATTCATTGCTCTGCTAGATTTATATCCAGCTGACAGCTCAGGGGAGTGTCTTTCCTGCTGCAGGTGAGGGGCGTGTCTTAGCTCTCCCTATCACAGCTCAGGAGGCAATTGATGAAACTGAGCATGTGCGGCCATCTCAGTGATCTGGACAAAGAAATAAGAGATAAAACAAACAGCAGGTGGTGCTGTACAGATAGAGTGCCTTGCGAAAATATTCGGCCCCCTGGAACTTTTCAACCTTTTGCCACATTTCTGGCTTCAAACAAAAAGATATAACATTTTAAATTTTTGGTGAAGAATCAACAAGTGGGTCACAATTGTGAAGTGGAACGAAATTTATTGGATCATTTAAAAGTGAAAAGTGGGGCGTGCAAAATTATTCGGCCCATTTACTTTCAGTTCAGAAAACTCACTCCAGAAGTTCATTGAGGATCTCTGAATGATCCAATGTTGTCCTAAATGACTGAAGATAAAAAGAATCCACCTGTGTGTAATCAAGTCTCCGTATAAATGCACCTGCTCTGTAGTAGTCTCAGGGTTCTGTTTAAAGCACAGAGAGCATCATGAAGACCAAGGAACACACCAGGCAGGTTCATGATACTGTTGTGGAGAAGTTTAAAGCCGGATTTGGATACCAAAAGATTTCCCAAGGTTTAAACATCCCAAGGAGCACTGTGCAAGCGATCATATTGAAATGGAAGGAGTATCAGACCACTGCAAATCTACCAAGACCTGGCCGTCCATCTAAACTTTCATCTCAAACAAGGAGAAGACTGATCAGAGATGCAGCCAAGAGGCCCATGATCACTCTGGATGAACTGCAGAGATCTACAGCTGAGGTGGGAGAGTCTGTCCATAGGACAACAATCAGTCGAAGACTTCACAAATCTGGCCTTTATTGAAGAGTGGCAAGAAGAAAGCCATTTCTCAAAGATATCCATTAAAAGTCTATTTTACAGTTTGCCACAAGCCACCTGGGAGACACACCAAACATGTGGAAGAAGGTGCTCTGGTCAGATAAAACCAAAATCGAACTTTTTGGAAACAATGCAAAACGATATGTTTGGCATAAAAGCAACACAGCTCATCACCCTGAACACACCATCCCCACTGTCAAACATGGTGGTGGCAGCATCATGGTTTTGGCCTGCTTTTCATCAGCAGGGACAGGGAAGATGGTTAAAATTGATGGGAAGATGGATGGAGCCAAATACAGAACCATTCTGGATGAAAACCTGTTTGAGTCTGCAAAAGACCTGAGACTAGGACGGAGATTTATCTTCCAACAAGACAATGATCCTAAACATAAAGCAAAATCTACAATGGAATGGTTCAAAAATAAACGTATCCAGGTCTTAGAATGGCCAAGTCAAAGTCCAGACCTGAATGCAATTGAGAATATGTAGAAAGCATTGACAAACGCTCTCCATCCAACCTCAAAGAGCTCAAGCTGTTTTGCAAGGAAGAATGGGCAAGAATTGCAGCTGTAATCGCAGCAAAAGGTGGCGCAACAAAGTTTGCACGCCCCACTTTTCAGTTTTATTATTACAAAAAAAGTTTAAATGATCCAATAAATTTCGTTCCACTTCACAATTGTGACCCACTTGTTGTTGATTCTTCACCAAAAATTTAAAATGTTATATATTTTTGTTTGAAGCCTGAAATGTGGCTTCAAAAAGGTTGAAAAGTTCCAGGTGGGCAAATACTTTTGCAAGGCACTGTGCATTTTATTGAATAAAAAAAATTACATGCAATTACAGAATAATTCAGATCCAGGTGCTGGTTTGAAAACTGTATGATATTTTTCATGGGATAACCCCTTTAATTTTCATGTTTGTTACATATACATTTAGAGCATATAGATGTGATAGAGGAGGACGGATACCAGCACGGGATTCCCCTCTATGAACCAGTGAAGTGGGAAACTGTTAAGAGTTTCTACTGTGCTGGTGGACTAGACACAACTGTATATCATACAGTTGCCCTCTCATTTGAGGGAGTCCCATTTAGGCCTCATTCACACGACCGTATATTTCCGGGCCCGCATTACTGTGGACCCGCAAATATATGGGGGCCGTCCAGCGTGTGTTCCGCAGCACTCGGAACATACGCCGTGCGGCCCCATTGAAAATGCCTATACTTGTCCGTGCGCACAGACAAGTATAGGACATGCTTCAAAAAAGAGCCAAGGCACGGAGCTAGCTCCGTGCCGCGGCTCCCGGCCCCATAGAGGTGAATGGGGCCGCATCTATTCCCGCATTTTTGCGGATAGATACGGCCTCATTCACACGGTCGTGTGAATGGGGCTTTAGTGTCATAAATGTATGGCAGCAGACAGTCTTCTCCAATGACAAAAGCTGATGGCCATGGGTTAGTGAAACTTTACCTGCATCATTTAACTGATTGTCATGGCAGCTTCATTATGACAAGGGGTTTAAAAAAAAATTAATATTAATCCCTCCTCTTGAAGTCATCGGGCTGTCAGCAATAGCTTGACCATATGCTGTACATTTTTTGAGCAGTCATAACTTTAAAGAGATGTGCAATGACTGATCATTGACATGTTAAAAGGGTTCTCAGAGAATTAAGAAAATGAAAAAACTTAAATATTACTTTATTATAAATATATTCCCAAATACCTTTCATTAGCTATAATGGCTTGTTTTGTCTGGGGAGCAATCGTCAAGAGAAATAAAATGGCCACCGTCCTACACACAGAACCTGTCCTAATCACACAGGAGGACAAGTTACTTCACAACACTGAGCTACAGAGCTGCATCATCCTCCTCTCTGCTCCGCTTGTCAGGAATTATGATCCTGAATACAGATGATAAGATCTTCAGCTGAATCTCTGTAGGAATGGAGCTCAGGAGAAGACATGAAGTACAGAGGCAGTGGGGGATGTGGCTAATGAGCAGCAGCACTTGTATGCAGTCTCCATTACCACAGCCTGTCCTGTACTTCAAGTCTCCTCATGAACTCTGTTCCTACAGAGATTCAGATGAAGATCTTATCATCTGTATTCAGGGTCATAATCCCTGACAAGCAGAGCAGAGAGGAGGATGAGGCAGCTCTTTACCTCAGTGTTGTGAAGTAACTTGTCATGCTGTGTTATTAGGACAGGTTTTGTGTGTATTAATATATTGGCAGCCATGTTATTTCTCCTAATGATTGCTCCCCAGACAAAAACGAGCCATTATACCTAATGAAAGGAATTTGGGAATATATTTGTGATAAAGTAATATTTTAGTATTTTCATTTTCTTAATTCCTAGAGAACCCCTTTAAGGTGGCCATTAAGGGGGTTCAATTTCTTTTTCTCTATGCCTGTTTTTGAAACTGTGTGCATTCTCAATGCAATAACTATAGTAGTGTAGAGCTGAACACATCAATTCTAAATTAATCGGATTTCACAAAAATCGTTGTGCCAAATGAATCCGAAGTTTTGGCGATTCGCTTCAAACGAATGAAGCACCTGTCATTTTGCTGGGAGGGTGGGGGACAGGGAAAGGAAGATGAAGATGGAGGACCAAAAGACCCTGGGAGGAGGCTTGTCCATAGCCACTCTGATTGGCTGACAGACAGCCTGTAAGCCAATCAGGGGGCAGGATTTTGTCAGGTCCTTCAGCTCTGTGCAATGTACATATAAAGCACAGATGTCATTCTGGGCTCAGGAGGACATGTGTGCCATGTGTCCAGGTAGACACCAAATACAGTCACAAGCCAGCCACATTAAAGGGGTTATCCCATGAATAATGTAAAAAATGAAAATCAGACATAATATAGCACGACAAACTATTTCTAAAAAACCTAGAACCAGCCCTGTACCTCACATGGATCCAGAGATCTCCACATTCATTGCTCTGCTAAATTTATATCAAGCCAACAGCTCAAGGGGAGTGTCTGTACTGATGCAACTCAGGGGGCGTGTCCATGCTCTCCCTATCACAGCTCAGGAGGCAGTTGAAAGATAAAACTGTGCAGCCTTCTCAGTGAGCAGGTCAAAGAAATAAGAAATTAAGTGGCACTATACAGAAACATTTTGTTGAATAACTCAAAAATTTTTAATTACATGCAATTACAAAATTATTCAGATCCAAGTTTTGGTTTAAAAACTGTAGAATATTTTTTGTGGGATAACCCCTTTAAGGTGTTGTAATGATAGTTCATGGATATATTTAGTTAGGGAGATTGAATTATTAGGTAGAAAAGTCAGAGATTTTATCAGAGAAGGAAAGCATATGGTCAGTGTGTATGTGTGTTTTACAGTGAAGGGAGGGCACCTGCTGGCAAGAGGAAAGCTTCATGTAAAGCACTGGAAATGTGCAGTCACAACACTCCTGCATTGCCTGCACAAACTTTTTTACTGTGCATCAGCAGCCAGCCTTTAAAAAAATAAAGTGTTTTATACTCATATTCCCAGCACCTCTAGCAGCATGCATGTCGCTGAATACGCTGTGCAATGGCAGGCAGCCTATTGACTTACAGAGTGACATATACTGACTCCTGTCCTGTTCCTAGCTAAAACCTATCTCTCTGTCTGTCAATTTATTAAACCTAACTAACTAGCTATTTTCTCACTAAACCGTCCCTGATACTAAACTATCTTTATTTTGTTTTTAAATATAAGATTTCTCTCTCTCTCTCTCTCTTTAAGAACAGAAAAGATATATATTACCTGGTTGGGATCTTATGTAATGTCTATGACAGATGTCAGTATACTCCCGTCTGACTGGCTGAGGCTGACTGCAATGCATTATAAGCAAGCATGCTGGCTTCTTCATCTTCCCTGCTGTGCTGTCTTCTTATCCGTAAAATGACAGACGGATTTTGATTGATTTGTGCAAAACAATTCGCAGAAGTTTCAGATTTTGCATTTTTTGGGATATTTATAACAACTTTTATTCAATAAATCCTTATGGAAACAATTGAGGTTGATCAGATTTCTGTTGTGGTTCCAGTATTTTTTTTTCCCTTTTATTTTTGAAGACTTGCTGTAAAGCGTAGAGTACTGTTGTGAAATAAAGCATACCCTGGCTCATCCATTAAGACAGCATAATTTAATAATCAAATGCATGTTTACCTGATGTTGACAATACTGTTTTATTTTATTTCAAATTAATTTGGCTTATATGAGTTGACATAGCCCGCTCACGACAGTTATCACCTAGTTCCTGTTTCTTGTACTCCAGACAACGTTATTATTTATGTGACTTAATGCGAATATTGGATGGGATCATTTTTACATTTATTAAGCTAATAAAAACGCCCCATTTGAAGCTCTGATAGATGATTGATTAATGCTGACGCTGTAATCCCTGTTATCTAAAGCTAACACAACAGTGCTGATGATGAGACGAAGTTCATCCTTACTGCTCAGGTGACCCATAACATACAAGAAACATGTTTTTTTCATAGTAGATTGTCGTTAGTTTCGCTAATATAATGGGCCGGTATATAACCATTAGCAGAGACAGCAGCTGGAGAATAGTGTTCCGATCTTGTAGGAGGAAGTGACTTGTCCGCTCATGTGATGATGGTAATGGAGGCAGGACTATATGGGGGCAGCTCACTAATAGCTCATGATATTTCAGTTAATGAGTGTGTTGATTTTGGAATAGCCAGTGACTTTTCTAAGATTCTGGAGTGTGGGAAGGGGGGGGTGTACTGGTTCTCATGGAAGACACCTGCCAGGTGCATGGAGAATTATTTTCAAGCCAATATTCCATGGGATAAATATGGCTGACTGCAATTTTCACACTGTCTACTAGGCCTAAAATATAAGACTTATAAGAGCAGCCACATGGGCCATAGACACAATGGGCAGGAGGGGACCTCATTGACTTCTAGGCATGCTCTGTGACCTTTGTAGAGGTCAGGAGGAAGTAGTTAAGCTGTGACATCACCTATTGTAAAAGGTGGATCCTGTGCTATCTATATAGAGTTTTTACTTATTGTAATTCTGCCTGTGGTGATAATGAATATAGCTACTAAAAAGTTACCTGTACAGAACAGGAAATAGTGACCTAGTGGGAGGTGTGAAAATTACAGGAATATATATATATATATTAAAATATAGTGAAATAGAAAAATTAAAATAAATTTTTACATAAAAATGTTATTTAAACAATGTCATATTCTGACGACACATTCCCTTGAATTTTTTTCTTATTTTTTTTTACAGTTGAACATTTTCTTACACTAAATTTAGCTACATATTATACTAGTAAATCATTTGCCAAAGAAAACACCACAGCAAATGAACAGTTATGCATTGCGAGGAAGTAAAAATAGATCGTTTTATTAAAGACAGTTTGTCAAACACATGAATTTAAACCACTTCCTCGGCCATCACAGACAGGGTGATCTGTCAATTTTTATTATTTTTTTTTACATTTTTATTCACTTTGTTTCTTTACATCTATGTTGTTAAATCATTATCTATGGAGTTGGTAATGGATGGACACGATATAGTTTGTGAGCATCTAATTTTAGATTAGATGTAGCGTTAACATGGATTATAACATAGTAACATAGTTTATAAGGCCGAAAAAAGACATCTGTCCATCCAGTTCAGTCTGTTATCCTACAAGTTGATCCAGAGGAAGGCAAAAAACCCCTGTGAGGTAGAAGCCAATTTTCCCCACTTTAGGGGAAAAATCCTTCCTGGCTCCAATCAGGCAATCACAATAACTCCCTGGATCAACAACCCATCTCTAGTAACTATAACCTGTAATATTATTACACTCCAGAAATACATCCAGACCCCTCTTGAACTCTTTTAGTGAATTCACCATCAACACCTCCTCAGGCAGAGAGTTCCATAGTCTCACTGCTCTTACAATAAAGAATCCTCACAGAGGATGTCCCCTTGTCACAGTCCTGGGGATAAATAGATGATGGGAGAGATCTCTGTACTGACCCCTGATATATTTATACATAGTTACTAGATCTCCCCTAACTCACTTGTACAACAATTTATTGGTATTGGAGGTGGCTTCTACTTTAAATAGTTGGTGTTCAAATGGTGATATCCATTCTAAAACATAGACATTTCCTATGACATTGGGCTGAGCGATGGTTGGAAATTAGATTATGAGAACCAATGGTGATATGGGTTTATGTAAGTGATTATTACAGATGTACCTTGGAATATCTAAACCCTTTGTAAATTATGGGGGAGGAATTAAAAGGGGTATTCCTGTCACTTGACATTATCCTCTATCTACAGGATAGGGAATAACTATTAGATCCATTAGGGTTACTTCTGCTGGGACACCCCCAATCATGAGAATGGGAACCCATGTGTAGCACCCTGAAATGAACAGAGAAGCCAGTTGGGCAAGCACACTGCCACTCTATTAATTCCTATGGGAGTTCCAGAAATAGCTGTGTACAGCACTTGACAATGTCTCGAACTCCCATAGAAATGAATACAGCATCACTGCGCAGTTCCATTTACGGGGTACGTTGTCCCCATGTCCCCATTATTATGTTCGGTGGTGGTCCCCCACTGATCTAATAGTCCTGTGGCTAGAGGATAATTTCAAACAATCAGAATACCCATTTAGTAGAGAAGTGTTTAATATGTGCTATAGTCAGCTCTCAATTGCTGGATCATAAACAGTAGATAAAAAGCTTGCCATGAATGTGACCTATAATTGAGTAAATTATGATCGGACTAGTTGGCTTCCATCGACTAGGGATAAGATAGGGTGATCATGATGTCCTTATAGCGGTCTACTCATCAACGCTTACAGTTCCTTATCAGCCATACAACACCATAAAATAAAAGGCATATAAAAATACAGTACAAATGTAATATAGTCACATCACCTCCATTCCATTGGTTTTTCGGGAAAACAAAAGCCTCAATCGTGTGCTACAGCAAAGTATTTTTGAAGTGAATAGGCTTGACAGAAAGATAAAAGGAACAACTCTTCTGAAGTTTTATCCTGCCAAATGTTCCTTTTTCTTCCACAATTGTGTTTAATGTGCCTTTTTTCCATAGCGTTCCTTTATTATTCCTTCAGCTTTTTAGACTTCTGCTTTCTGACATGTGATGTTTAGCCACCACAGGTGCATATTCAATAAGGTCGGAGCTCGCTGCAACACAGCATTACTGATACTTATGTGGGGTCACGCTGAAGTGCGCGACATATTGTCAGTGACTCTCCAGCCTCACAAATCACACCAGATATCTCATCTACATTCTATTCCAAGCAAAAAACACATCCAATTAACAGTGACAGGGAAAATTAAGCCCGGTGAGAATTGACATTGTCCCTTTAACTCTTAGCAAGAGCCAGTAAGCCGATTGCGACAAATAAACAAATGCGGGGTTGGACCATTGTCTGCTGAGATATGACATTAAAAGTGAAATTAGATGCACTCACTTTTGTAGCTATTTACTTCCTGTGGATTTCATACAATATGCTACTATTATGATTTTGATTGCTACCCCCCTCCCCGCCGTCACACAATATAAAATGCTCCATCCTTTGAGCACTTAATTGTGTTCCATGGCAGATTTCTTATTCACCGATGCCCCTGCTGTCCCACGGTCCAAAAGATAAACCATCCGTAAGATAATAAAAGTCTCACTAGGAATATTGATGCTTTCAGGGAGGAATCGATTATCTATATGAGGGGCGGCGGAGGGTGATTGATTGCTGTCTTATTTTAGACATTGCACAACACTCCTGGATGAGAGATGAACTCCATGATGGATTTTCTATGAAATCTGAAAATTTTTGACAAGTGACAAGCTCTGATGATGGGCTTGCCAGACTGAAAGGATAGAGGCTGGAATTCAAAATCCTCCTGGTGCCTCGGAGGGGAGACAGCAGAGGGGAGATGCAAAAAATTTAGATATATTTTGCACATTGGTGTCAGGTAATGCTTTTCCATAAACTCAAAATGCGCAACAAATGAAAAAAATATTAAAGATAGTAACAATAATAAAATTATTCAAGAAATACTCTCACCTCATCACTCATATGTTCTATTAAAGTATAGGAAATTCTTATGAGATGTGAACACAGGAACAGATTTAAAGGGGTTGTCCTGCCTCAATATTATTAAATTCAGCCCATGATTATAAACAGTTTTTAAATAAAAAAAAATGCTTATATCCCCAAATATTTCAGGAATAATGTTATAATTTTGCCACCTGCTGTTTCTAATGAACAGTCTTTCTATGTCCACCTAAGTAAATGTGCCGAGGTGGATGCACATGATCAGTCTTGCTTCTCTATTTGCTCCATGGGGTATACAGAGGGATGCCTGGTGTGGGCGCCTTCTTCTGCGTGTCAGAAGAAATGCTAAGCAAGTGAGGTGATCACTAGGGATGGACTTGCAACTTAAAGTGGCCCTGGAAAAAAAAACCTAAAAGTGGCCCCATGTTATAGGGTGTCCAAATTGACAGAAGGCGGTGCAACACAAATAGGCAGAGCCAGCAATACCATAGGCAAAATGCTGTCCCATCAGAAACATACAGTATACTACGGAGCACCACAATATACTGCCCAAAAGCTGTCCTTGTGTTGTGGCCATCATTAGATGTTATATTCTGTCCTCCTCCAGATTATTCTGTCCCCTGTTTCCC
This sequence comes from Rhinella marina, assembly GCA_900303285.1. Classification (NCBI taxonomy): domain Eukaryota; kingdom Metazoa; phylum Chordata; class Amphibia; order Anura; family Bufonidae; genus Rhinella; species Rhinella marina. Next base: position 257,938 of record ONZH01021005.1, on the reverse strand, counting down.
AGCAGTTGAATTCAGAGTGTATGTGCGGTCGCTGGTGGGGTACATGAGTTTCTGATTCTCACAGGGTTAATTACCACTCATTATATACCCGGCCAGCAGCAGAGAGGAGGGGGTTGTCCCATGGGCATCGGCCCACTGGGAAATTTCTCTGTAAGGTCTATGGCCAATCTGCCCTTTGTGGTCACAGAAAGGCTGTTCAACAGAAACAGCAGGTGGTGCTATACTGATATTATTCCTAGAATATCTAGGGATATAAGCATTTAAAAAAATTAATGTACATTCAAAATATGTTTCTAATTGGGTTTTGTATTGACATATATGTAGGAAACTCCTTTAATAAATAATTCCCATTATTTACATGACCCTGACTTGCTCGACAGCAAGGATACACATATTGTCAAACTATAGGCACACATGGTACAATTTCTTAAGAAGCTAACTAAGGTCTTAGTATTTCTTAGGTGAGGGGTTAAGGAAAGAACATAAAGACTGTAGGTAGATTTCCTCTGCTTGTGTTTGCCTCAACCCCAGTTCTGAAAGGCATTAGGTTAGTGGAATAGTCTTGCAAGGACTGTGGCTTGAAAATGGACAATTTGAAGAATGTAAAAAGGTACCTTGGTGTAGATCTATTGAATACGTAATTCATACGTATATTGAAAAAAGTTGAAATATTTAAAAAAAAAATACATTTATACCTGGTAAGTATCCAAATACTCCTTTATACCTAGTAAGTTCACCTAAGGGTTTGTTCACATGGAGTTTTTTGCGTGCTGAAAAAAAAAGGATGCAAAATCTGCTTTATGGCTTAATTTTTGACACAATTTTGGATACAGTTTTTTATTCTTTCCATTTTCATTGAAAACTGGATATGGATTCCACTCAGGATCCACATTAAGAATTGTGTAGTTTTTAAAACCGCAAGGGGAAAAAAAAGCACAATATGAAGTCATATGTAATTCTGCAAAATCTGCCAGCATTTTTGATGCAGAATCCACCCCAAAACTTACTCCAAAAATCCAATATGTCAACATACCCTAAGTGTTCAGTGCCACTCACTGTTATTGGAGGAGACCTGTGATGACATAGACGAACATTCAACATTTTAATTAAAGTCCTGATGTTCCCAAACAACCTCCTTGTTGGTATTAACCGTGCCAGATTTCCTACTGTATTTGTGTTAGTGTGGTCTAGTATTTTTAATGTGATATATTGAGAAAAGAACTTGAAGGTAAGAACGAGGAGATCAAGCAGACAACTAGCTGAAGGAAAGCAGATTAAGGTGAATGTAAGGACAGAATTTGTATTTGAACAGAAAATCACATTATTGAATTTCTCCTCTACAAATATATTTATTTTTTCTTCTAAAATATGTTAATTGCAAAGATACATTGATAGGTATGTCCAATTCCGTGGCCATGTCCTGGATGTCTTTGATTTGTATAATAAATCTTTTTATTCACTTCGTGCTCCTATCGATGGAATTTTGGCTGCGTCCAAACTGGCTTTTTACTTAATTGGCTCATAGAGTAAATCTTTTATTCGCTCTATGTCCTTATTTGTTTTCTTGAAGCCTCTTGCTACAGAAGAAAAATAACATTTCAGCTGAAATCGTTTGGAGGCTCGCAAAAAAAAATGTGAGAGTGGTGCAAAGCGTGGCACAGTCAGAGCCGGAGCAGGCAGCCGGATATGGGAAAAGGAGAGAAAATGACTCTCTGCGATGTTCCAAAATGCTGTACAGAGAGAGGGATCTTGTAGTCTCTCTGTTCCTTTTGGCTTAGAATGAAAAGGCTGCTAATCAATATTCTAACAAGGTTCTGTGAGATTTTTACATAATTGCACAGTGAGGAACATTGATCAAAGAACTGCTTTTTTCAATTAAAAATATCCACCTTAAATTTCCTTATTTCTTCAAATGAATTGTGACTTGGGATTTTAATTAATATTTATAAGATTATCCTAAAATATTTGACATGTTTGACACATTTTTTTTATTAAACTAAGGGGATGGTATCAGACAATATCAAATTTGGGAGTATTTTTTAGTGTGAACCTACACAGGGCTCCCCCTTTCTAGTTATACATTAGATATAAAGATCCTGTCCTGTGCCCTAAAAGGAGTTATGGATATCATAGAGGGGAATCACTCTTTTGAGACCTCTGTTAGCCAGAGTGAAGGTTATCTGCAAAAGCTTCTGCACTGTTACATTGATTGCTATTATGTTCTACATGATCACCCAATCATTTGAATAGATACTACATTACTCTAGTGGAAGCTCCAACCAAATAACAGCCGATTGGTCTCAACAGCTGGACCTATGGTGGTCATTTGGGATCACTGGTGATCTGTTTTCCTGGTATTACACTTCCACAAAAAATGGTTATTTTTTTAGCTCAGTCTTCATAGAAGACTTTTAAAAAAAATGGCTGTTTCATTTTGGCAATGCCATACCACTGAAATGAAATACAAAATGTTGTCCTTCTGTAGCAGTCAGCACACAGAGCTTAAACTCCTATATAGATCCTTTACTGCTGCTGGGAGGAAAGGGTTGTATCTGCAACCTAATACTCATCATTAATAGTAGATACAGAACTGGGACAACAGTATATAGGTTTATTGTTCTCTTGATGGGCCTAGATAAAGATGTGCACATTGTAATGTGTGATGATCTGACTGAGAAATTTTAGCAAGACTGTTTGCCATGCTAGGACAGGAAGCAGATTACATGGTGTGACTAATATTCAGAAAACCAACCACCCATTTTTTTATTTAAAAAATTATATAAAATATTCTCATATATGTTTTCAAGAAAACATTTTGATGAAATCAGTCCAATCAAATGAAATAGCGCCTATGTAATAATTACACACTCCTTAAAGGGGTCATCCCATGAAATGGGTTACCCTTACCCATGATGTCCATATGCCCCATTAGAGAAAAAAATATTGTGTAGCTTTAAAGCTGAAGTGAATCCTTTGATGCAGACCTCTAACCTTTAGTCATCAACAGTGTATCCAGGTGTCAAAATAACTTATTCAAAGAAAGGTGCGGCTCAGCTTCTCTGGCAGGAACTAGTATCAAATATTGATTAATGGTCTGCAGCCAATATGTGATGTCCATTTACTGCCTTGTCCTTGCTGTAAATGAGTAACTGACAGCACTGTTTAATTAATCGGCACAGCTTGGTGGGAGTGGAGGAAGCGGGATCCTGACAAAGTCCATGGACTTTTTTTTTTAAATAGTTTTAGAGCAAGTAGTTTATTTGTATTCTGTTGTGTGTACTGTTGTGTGTTGACCATGTAAAATATGTGGTGAAGCATGGACACTATGACCATACAAAGCTGTAATCACAATGGGATCAATATATAACACCAAAGAATGTCTAAAAAATCACAAATCTTTATTAGTACATGATTATAATAAATTATCACACAAGGAGATATGGCATGATGAAAAGATTAAAACAGACAGAGAACACTGCTAAGGGAGAGCAGATAAGGGATGTGTGTCAAGTATGTCCACTAATATACTTTTAAGTAATAAGTGGGTAAAGAGAACCCATACTCTGAATAACTATGGACACCTAAGCACCATCCCAAATCGGTGTCACTATATCCACACACATCCTATAGATATCATCTCACATATGACAACATCCATAACCAATATCTCTATAAGTATTGCAGGGTAATGGAGCGCATAGATGTTGACATAATAGCTCAAGTTACTACAGCCAGTATCAGTGCATAAAAGTAGCAACAATATCGCTAATATCTACAATCACATACCCTGTGACATTGTGGATATGTGGCAAAGTCTCTCCCCAGGCGGCAGGCACCAACACCTCGAAGCGCGTTTCACCGCAAGGCTTCGTCAGGAGGACTTCAAGCATGGACACTGCCAGGTTTCATAGATGAAACGTTGGTAAAGATAAAACTGGTCGTAGCCCGAATAAAGAGTCAGCAGTGTAATGGGGCAGCTAATGATAGAAATATTGGTCAATATAGATAGAGTTACCTTTACCTCCCCCAGCAGTATTATTAAGAACAATATAATTACAGAAGCCTTTGGCCTTTTCATTGAGTTATGATGTGAGAATACAGGTACAATATTCTCCAGACAATGAAGTACATATAAAGGTACTCATGCTCTTCTAAAAGCTAATCTTTCATCTTGTAAATTAAAGAGACACTACCACCAGAAACAAGTACTCTTTTCAAATTCAATATTCAAAGATAAAAATATTTTTAGAATTGTGAAGAGCATTGCACTTCACAATTCTCCCCTTCCCCCCTCTGGTCGAAGTGAATAGTCTGACTGAGAAGGTCAAGTGAGACTGTTAAAGTATACCTTTTGTATCAGTTTATTTTTAATATTGTGTATTAGGGAAACAGATGTTAAACATTCTTGTAATAAACTTTATTAAGAAAATATGTTTCTTTGTACTAGAAAACAGGGTGTAAAGAATTTTCTTAACAAAGCTCAATGAGCATTGCTAAGGACTGTTCTCAGTGTTCAGCATTCTACTGAGCACTGAAGACATTTGTGTGTACCATACTGAGGCTTCCAGCTTGTCTCTTGCCACTACTCCACCCATGACTGTGTATATGTGTCCTAACTATTACTGTCCATACCTCTCTGACTTGTTACATATCAGCGTCTTCCGCACCCAGCAGAACTGTAAACTGAAGACGGACTCTCCTTAGTAATGCTCAGTTAGAGATTGCTATGAAAACACCAACACCCTGTTTTGTAACATCTTTCCTTAATAAAGTAGAATAAAAGTAGTGAGAAAAAAATGGATGGAAGTATTCTTTTAACAGGAGACCTCGTAATTCTCATCCAGTACATTTTCAAGCAAGTGCTTCCATTTTCCTTTTTATGAGGGGATTTGGGATTAGCACAATTGCCTGATGCTACAATAACTTATTTTAAGACTTCAAGATAAGCTAAGTGAATGACAGCTATACTGCCTGAGCCAAGATGAGCAGGTTCCACACTGACAATAACTAAATGAAGAGCGTAGACAGCTGACACAGAACAGAGTGAGCATTATTCAGGGAAGGCAGGTGATATCACTGCACACATCATTAAAAAACAACATACAATATACTGTATTATCTGATATACTGTTATAGGATAGGACTTGTGTATCTACCTTCTCTTTGCACATGATGTTGAAATGCCTGAGATGAAGTGTTTATATATATATATATATATATATATATATATATATATATATATATATACAGTGAACCTGCTGGACCCTTTCAGACAGTCTTTTAGTCAGGTAAAACAGGCATAGACTGGCAGAGATAATTTCCTTGTCCAGGATTTATTGGTCACAACCAGCAAATTATACAGGCTTGCTTCAGCAACAAGTAAAAGTTAATGAAAAAATAATGTTCAGGTATCCACAAGGTGTGACACAGGTTTCTCACCTGTTTATCAGTGGGTCTTACTCTCAGACCAGCAGCACACACTGCTCAGTGGAAGTTTGCCTTTCCTAAATTAGTTTTGGGCAGGGAACACCTGTGATGAAGTATGGAAGTGACTTTCCCACCCAAGCTCTTCAGTCACTCCTAAATCCCCGACCCAAAATCCAGCTCTAACCAAAAAAACTCAATTTAGCATCACTGGTCACAAAATACTTCTAGGACTTACTTCTGGGACATATCACTGAGATGAGAAGCTTTAGTGATACATACTTGCCATCAACTACCTTACCTCTTGAATGTTTACTCTCTCTAGCTCTCTCTCGCTCGCTCGCTCTCTTTCTCTCTCATATATATATATATATGCATCTCTGAACGCACAGTACGTCGAACTTTGAGGCAGATGGGCTACAGCAGCAGAAGACCACACCGGGTGCCACTCCTTTCAGCTAAGAACAGGAAACTGAGGCTACAATTTGCACAAGCTCATCGAAATTGGACAGTAGAAGATTGGAAAAACGTTGCCTGGTCTGATGAGTCTCGATTTCTGCTGCGACATTCGGATGGTAGGGTCAGAATTTGGCGTCAACGACATGAAAGCATGGATCCATCCTGCCTTGTATCAACGGTTCAAGCTGGTGGTGGTGGTGTCATGGTGTGGGGAATATTTTCTTGGCACTCTTTGGGCCCCTTGGTACCAATTGAGCATCGTTGCAACGCCACAGCCTACCTGAGTATTGTTGCTGACCATGTCCATCCCTTTATGACCACAATGTACCCAACATCTGATGGCTACTTTCAGCAGGATAATGCGCCATGTCATAAAGCTGGAATCATCTCAGACTGGTTTCTTGAATATGTATATATACATAATGTGTGTGTTAAATTGAATAAAAGTTTGCACCAAACCTGTCCAATTATGATCTTATGAGGAACATTTGAGTGTCTCATCCATCTTTGATTAAACTTGGTGTATTTGAGACAATCAACCTGGAGTACAGAAACCTGGGCATATCCTTCAGGCATCCATCTGTTGGAATCCCCTGCCAATCCTGAGAATAATCACTCAGTAAAAATATTAATTGAGTTTTTTTGCTATCCAGTAAAAGCCGCTGCAACCAAATCTCACTTCTTTCCCATGGGACCTGCCTTCTTAAAGTCACCGTAGGGACCCCATAATCAAACATCTTGAGCATCTTGCTGCAGCCTACTGCTGTCTGAGCAGGTAGTATTTTCACGTACGTAGCTGTACATTGGGCCCCCAAATTAATGTTAGTGGTGGGTCCTAGGCACCCAATCCGACACTGCCTATTGGTACTATGCAGGACAAGAACTGTTAAGGACAAGAGTATTAAAATAGCTACAACCCATCAGATGCTAAGATCCTTATAGCTGTAATCTAAGGTTATTGGTTACATCCTCCGGTTGCTTATGTTTTATATTATAATCAGCTTTTGCGATTCATGGCTGAAATACACTGTATGGAAATATTCAAAGTTTCAATTCACCCCCTGACCCATACTGTATGACAATGTCACATGACCACATCCTTCTGACCTTACCGGTGAACCCAGCATCATTTAAAGGCACACAGCTTGGTTATAATTTACAGTTTATTGGCATCTGGATCAAATGTAGCCTATTAGTGGTTCCTCTTTGATGCCAAAGGTGAGTTCAAGTGACTGTCATGATTTTTAGCCATATTTCAAGGAACTGAACTCTGAGATCAATCATAATCAACTAAGTGAAGTAACTAGAACAACATTTGCAGCCTGGTTCATTTTACTTGACTGATGTACAATGCTTTGCAGTTAAAAGATATACACGTCCATACGTCTCTATAATGCACACTCACATAATAAAGCAAAAAATAACATCATGTTTGATATGGTACTGCATACACTTACGTCAGCAGCTAAAACATATCCTGATATCATTTCTAACTAGAAAGAAAGAGCATTGAGACACTGATAGGATGTTTCTACATAGCCTGTGTTGTATATATTATTTAGTCATTACTATAAATTACACTGTACAGATTTTACTATGTTCTAAATTATACATTTTTCTATATACAGTATAGCATTATTGACCATGCTGCTGAAACCTGTGCATCTCCTGTATATAATTATATATGTACAGCTGGTATAAGTGATACATCTTCTTGTATATAGTGATGTGGAGCATACTGGTATAACCTGGGTATATTCTATATATAATTATATATGTAAAGTTGGTATAAGTTATACATCTTCTTGTATATAGTGATATGGACCATACTGGTATAACCCGGTTATATTTTGTATATAATTATATATGTACAGCTGGTATAAGTTATATATATCCTTTTATATAGTCATATGGACCATGCTGGTATAACCTGGGTATCTCTTGTATATAATTATATATGTACAGCTGATATATGTTATATCTTTTTGAACTATTTTATACACTGATACTTGTATATAGTAATATGAACCCTACTGTGTATGGGGCTCCAAAGCAGACAGATGGTCACTGCACCTCTGCTAACAAAGTTGCATTAACAGCAAAGAATTGGCCCCTGCAGATTGGCAAAGGGTTGCCCTCTCTGATGATTCATGTTTTCTGCTTCATCGAATGGACGGACGTTGACATGACTGGTGAGAAACATCAGGAACAAATACCCTGCAACCACTGCCAGAAGAACACAAGCTAGTGGTGGCAGTATTATGATCTTGAGAATTTTTTACTGGCATTCTCTTTTTCCTACTCCCTATCCATACGGAAGGCACTCTAAACCAACTTGAGTATGACTTCCTCCTTGCAGATCTTATACACCCATAGATGCTGATTGTCTTCCCTTAGGCAAATAGAATCTTCACAATCTGTCACAAGGCTAGAAATGTCCAAAATTGGTTGGAAGGGCATGACCAAGACATCCAATACCACCCTGGCCCCCTAACTGATCAGACTTAAACTCAAATGAGCATTTGTGGGACCCCCCTTGATCATTGTGTTCCCTATATGGATCCCCCCCTCCACCAGCTATGGGATACATTGCAGTCAGCATGGCTCCAGATTCTTTTGAAAACCTGCCAGGACCTTATTGAGTCACACCCAGCCCATCTAGCTGCTGTCCTTGCTATACACAGCAGTTACTCTGGATATTAGCTAGTGGTCGTAATAATGTGACTCCACTGTGTAGTTATATACTGTATGTATAGCTGATATAAGTTATACAACTTTTTATACATAGTGCTAGTTTAAAGGAGTTCTCCAGGAATGATTTAAAATGGATGTCAGCAACTTGTCCTGGAATGTGAGCAGGACTGATTATCACTCAGTTCAAATCTGCCTAGGGGATGACGGGACTTGGCCTCACTACATACTATGCTCTGGCACTTTCATATCTAATATATAAGGCTGAGTGTATGTATGTATGTATGCATGTATGTTTATATGTCCGCTAAAGGAATCTGCACCATCGCAGCTACAATCACGGAATTTAGCACACAAGTACATCAGGTGTCCAGGAAGGTTTTAGAACGGGTCTCAGCTCTCCAGGAAGTACCATTCCTGAGATATTCCCAAAAAATACATTAGCCAATAGAAGCCTTGTCACATGACCCTTATGAGCCAATAGAAGCTTGCAGGCCATTGGAGGCCGTCTACACACACACACAGATACACATCAGGTTTCCATAACAACCCAGCCATTTTTCTTCACTGCTGTAGGTCAGCTTTAAAGTGGCAGGGCTCTGTGGATGACCCTGTTAAAGGGGTATTCCTGTTACCATAAATATAACATATCTTTTAGACTAATTCATCATCAATCATTACCTAATATAATGTAAATTTCACATATTTACCTTTCAGTAGTAATAAAAGATGTTTTCTTCCACTGCTACCCACTGTGTTTCCTCATAAATTACCATGGCATCGAGCTGTAATTTAGGCCACCCTCAAAAGAAGGACTTAAAAGCCCCACCCCCAGGTCCCACAAAGCCATGCCCCGACTCAGCCAGGCCACGCCCTTCTCACTCCATGGCCGACGGGGATTGAAAAAATGAAGGTAAAAATCAATTTCTGTCAGCTGCAGGGGTGGAAGAGAGGGTGACTTTCTTCCTGCAGCTCATGCTCAGACTGCACAGTGCTGATAAGAGTGAGCTGTTCAAAAGGACCTCCCTGTGGCCGTCCAGGCCCTACGCCAGACGGAGGACAGGGAGTCTGAAATCTGGACTGTCCAGCCTAAAACCAGACCTCTGGACACCCTCCGGGCAGGCTAATATGGAGGTCACAGGGGAGGGAGCTGTGAATGTTACTGTTAAAAGTGCAGGCTGCTGTGGAGGTCACTGTTAAAGGAGCAGGCAGTGTAGAGGTCACTGTTAAGGGAGAAGGGGACTGTGGAGGCCACTATTAAAGGGGCAGGGGGTAATGTGAGGTCACTGTTAAGGCAGGGGGGTACTGTGAGGTCACTGTTAAGGCAGCAGGGTACTGTGAGGTCACTGTTAAGGGAGCGGGGTACTGTGAGGTCACTGTTAAAGGGGAAATCCCTGTGGAGATCACTGTCAAGGGGGTGAGGTGCCGTGGAACTCACTGTTAAAGGGTCAGGCTGTTGTGAAGGTCAAAGTTAAGGGGGTAGGCTGCTGTTGAGGTCCCATTTTAAGGAGACGGGGCACTGTAGGGGGGTCAGTGTCAAGGGGTGAGGGCTGTGGAGGTCACTATTAAGGAGGCGGGGTGCTGTAGAGGTCACTCTCGATATCTTTTAACAGCACACACAAACATTAAATGAAATAGATTAAATATACCCGGGCGAAGCTGGGTCCTTCTGCTAGTACTATATATTGGTTAGTTTTCCCATCAGGCGGCACAGCCATAATGGCATATCATAGGCAGGATGGCTTCATTACCATCTATTCTAAAGCAGTGAAGTGAGGAATCGACCCCTTGGCAGCCCTGCAACTAGTGGCAACTAGTCTTGCTCACATTCTAGAACTGATTTATGGTAGGCAATCATTCCCGGAGAACTCCTTTAACCTGGGCATCTGCAGGTATATAATTATATATCATATCTTCTTCAGCTCAGACTAAAAACTGTATTTTGAAGGGCTATAAGGATTATTTGTTTAAATGAGATTCTGAACACAGTTTACAGTATAGCCTTCGCAGGAAAGGATGATGAGTCTCTTGTAAACCTCAAGGCCCCCAGGAGACCTGTGTTGTATTTTTGAAGGGAGTATTTGAGATATTGACATCCCAGGTCAAACAACATTAACCTCTTTATAAGATAATAAATCCTTTCACATATCTGAGAATAGGTCAATACTAACTTCAGCACGTGTTCTGTTATCTTACATTTTTTATATTATGCTGCCAAAAACCCCGAATAGATTAGATGATCCTAACAACATATCAATTTTAAAAACCTTCAAAGATCCTTGAACATTTTAATAAAGCCTCTCATATCTCCACAAAGAATAGAGCTAACTAAGCATGTGCAAGTTATCTTTTATGTCCAGTGTAGCCTGGCTATTAAAGATGAATTGTTCAGGAAAGCTGCTTGATTTGGAAGCAATGTAAAAGGGTGCATCCCGGAGGCTTAACTTGAAGCTTTTTGGCTTTGGGCATCAAGTGTCAAGTGGAACCCCTGCACCCTCTATAGCTATACCATTGGTGTGTTCACATTTATTACTGCAGTTGCCTCCTTACAATAGACCTGTGCACCCAACATTCTCCAACATTTTTTTTTTTCTGTTTTGGAAGACATCAAGCATGAAGATATCCAACAATAGTTTATAAATGTTAGAAAAGAATCCATTTACTATCAGCTTGGCACTGAAAAAAATATCTAAAATTTCACCTTCCTGATGGATATGCGCAAGTTCTACATTTGATCTTTTTTACAAATCAAATTGTAAGTAGCAATTTTGCCACCCATGGGGAGACTATGGACTCTAAGGTTGATCTGGTCTATACAGGTGACTCTTTCCAATTATTCCCAGTTGAGCCTTTGCTCTTGACAAAAAATGGCCAATATTATAGTGAGTGGTTGTATACCTACCACCGAATTGACACAAAATTTTGCACAGCCACCAGAAAGCTGGAGTTTGAAGATAGTTTTAGAGTCAACTGTAATAGCCAATGACCAGGCAAATCACACCTGAAGTATATTCAGCAATCATTCAAAAAACTGTAGGCCTAAATGTATTCTTAGCACCCAGTATCCTGGCCATTGAAGACCTGGCTGACTGAATCTGAACATACATCTGCTGCATATGTCATATATCAGTGTCCCTTGCAAGTGGTTAAAGTGTTAATGGAACTGAATTACATGTATACCATGCCCCGTAGGTTGTTTATGGAGGTTCCCTAGTGGTTGGGCATGGTAGGCACCACCCCATCCTCTCTAGGAGCTAGTCTAGTGTGAGCTGCAGACAAGTAAACATCTAGGAGCAGTGTTATGTGTCTTGAAGGAAAAAGATCTTAAATATTGTATAGTGGCTACAAAAGAGAATTGAAGAACATTTGTCAGAGAAAGGTAACACACCTATATCATGGCTATGAAAATCCCTGCATGTGATGGGAGTAATAAGCTTCAAGATTCCCATTATATCAAAAGGACAGTAAGGATCAGTTGTTCAGAGACTGTATTCCACTAAAGATACTGGGGAATCTAAATATATCTAGTGATCGAGACAGGGTCGGTAAAGCCCTGATTAAAAAGTGAGAGACCAGCCTTCCATACACAGTTTTGGGAATTTGTTATGCCAGCTGTGAAGACTGTATTTTATGTGTACAGTGCCGATGTTACTCATGTATTAACGGCTGCAGTAAAGTACAGTGAACCCAGCCTAATCATTGACCCACACCTTAGGGTACCCTGTCTTACACCTGCAAACCTAGCACCAATGGCACCCCAACGTACACCAGGCTGGGACCCCCAAGAGACAGGGAATGCAATGGTGTGCCCTTCCTCATCACTACGGGGCTCAGGAACCTCAGAACCATGAGTGCTACAACTACCATTTGGCCACATGCCCGTGCACACCCCGGCAGCAATCTGCACATATGGCTGTTATTTTTGTGAATCTTTTGGCTCCTGCACTGTATTGTTGCCATAGTTTTATCCTATCTGGTTTGCAGTATAAACAATGCAATGAGGAAGCATCATCTTGATGGCCTCTGTTGTTCAGCAATAAAGCAAACCGATTGATTATTAGCTAAGACAGGGTGAACTCTGGCAAGCTTTGATGCTTGCACTGTTTAATGTCCTCAATTATCCGATATCATCTGAGACACCTAATAAAGAACAAATATTTAATGAGAACAGCTTCATTATCAGCAGACATGGCAGAGGAAAACAGAAAAGAGATAATTGTTTAATGAAATACAGTAATTAAATTGTAAGACCAAAGATCCTTTCACATGGGATTAAGCATTTCAAGATACTGAAGATGTGCTGAGACACCAGATTTGGTGGGTTGTGACTGAGACAGAAAGATAAAATATTGGAGAACATAGCAGTATATTGTCTCAAACATCAGATTAATTTTTACCTGTCCACGTGTTCGTCCTCAATCACCCTGCTGACATTGTTCTTTATGAGCGTGGCCAATGTAACTAAATATACACTCCGATTTCTCAATCACTTAGAATCTATGACAAAGCTCATGATCCAAAGGCATCAGCAGAGAAGGGTTCCAAACTTGTATTAAAGGGTATTTCTGGGAGTTCAATATTGATGGCCTGTCCTCAGGATCGGGAATTAATATCTGATTAGAGGGGGGATGACTCTCAGCACCCTCGCTGATCAGCTTTTTGAAGAGGCTGTAGCACACAAGTGACCATTGTGTTCTCTTCCTAGGTCAGTGACGTCACTTTCATCTGTCACGTGGCCTATGTGCAGCTCAGTCTCATTCAAGTGAATGGGTCTAGGCTGCGATACCAAGCACAGCCAATAAACAATGTATGGCACTGTGGCCTCTTCAAACAGCTGATCAGTGGCGGTCTTCCCTTCCATTGCATGACTATTAATGTCAGCAGTAGGGTCTTTAAAGATGTTTCACACAGCAGACACTAGAAGCTAATGTCTGACATTGGCAATAACCACACACGTGCTCCTGGGGCCGGAACGCCTTCCTCTCACTGAGATTGGGGAGGGAATTCCTTAGTGTTGAAAGGTCTGAGCTTGTAGGAGGCTCTGATGCCACAAGTATATTCCCATGCAGGCCTTCAGGTGGCAGCACTACATTGGAATATACTGAATCTGTGCTATGCCTGGTTTAGCTGAGCGGAGTAGGCACAGGCAGGAGAAGCTATGTTTGCCCCTGCCCATACACTGTTCACTACAGGCCCCATTTCGACAATGGAAGGAATCTGTACTCCATACAGTGCTGAGAAATCAGCAGTGTACTAATATAGTGAATTTAAAGCGTGATAGAAATCAGCACTTTGGGTGCCTATTTCTTTAGTAAAAAGGAAAAATTATTAATAAAGATTTTCAGGGCACATGGGACATTTTAAAAAAGTTAAATAAAAGTTTAGTTACTCTTTAAGCTGAAAGGTTTCAAATGGTTAAGGGGTTGTCTGAGTTCATAAAAAGAACTGTTCAAAATCAGGAAAGGTGTTAAAATAGAAATAAAAGTTATACTCACTGGTTCAGTCCTCCTGTGCTTCATTGCCACTCCTCCAGTCCTCCCAACAGGCCCTTGTTTACATGGCTGGAGTGGTTATGTGTTGCATACCCCACATTACTGCTGAAACCAATATGGCAACTTATACTTCTGAGGCCAGTGACTGTTTGCAGAGGTCATGAGGGGTATACAGCTAGGTCACTGCTGCAGGCATGTAAACAAAGTGCAGAGGACAGGGGAAGTGGTACTGGAGCAGAGGATGATTGAACTGATGATCCAGACATTGATCCTAGGTTTTATAATCATTGCCATATTTGAAGTTAGGAAATATATTTTTCTCTCTTAACACGTTGCCGACCTAGGACGAGAATGTTCGTCCTAATATGGCGTTACTTAACGCCCTAGGACGAGCATTCTCGTCCTAGGGTTAACGTGCCGCTGGCTGCCCGCTGCCGCAATCTACAGCAGGGGCCCGGCTGATACTAACAGCCGGGCCTCTGCTGTATCCGCCAGCACCGGTGATTACACCGATGCCGGCGGATTAACCCCTTGTATGCCGCGGTCACGCTGACCGCGGCATACAAGGTAATTGCGGCAGTTTTTAAAGCCATCGGGTCCCCGTGAGGCGGTGGGGGGGGCCCGATGGCTGAGATGGAAGCCCCGATGCCTTGCCCAGAGGCATCGGGACTCCCATCTACGGAAGCCCAGGAGACCCAGCCACAGCGCTGGGTCTCCTAGGCAACGGTCAGCGTCTCACAGTGTGAGACGCTGACAGTTGAATGCAGCACAATACAGATGTATTGTGCTGCATTCAATCAGGGATCAGACCCTGAAATGTTAAAGTCCCTTACTGGGACATAAGTGGAATGTAAAAAAAAAAGTTAAATAAAAGTGTTTTAACAAAAAAAAATAAAAAAATAATAATAAAGTTTCAAAAAAAAAAAAAAAGCCCATTCCCCATAAAGAAACACATAAAAATAGAAAAAAAAATAAAAAATATACATATTAGGTATCGCCACGTCCGTAAAAACCTGCTTTATTAAAATATCACATGATCCAGCCCGCCCGGTCAACACCGTAAAAAATAAAAAATAAAAACTGTCTAAAAAAAGTAATTTTTGGTCACATTTCATCACAAAAAATGTAATACCATGCGATCAAAAAAGTGTATGCCCCCAAAAATAGTACCAATCTAACCGTCATCTCATCCCGCAAAAAATGAGCCCCTACCCGAGACAATCGCCCAAAAAATAAAAAAACTACAGCTCTCTGACTATGGTGACCCTAAAACATGATTTTTCTTTGTTTCAAAAATGGTATTATTGTATAAAACTTAAAAAATAAAAATAAGTATACATGTTAGGTATCGCCACGTCCGTAAAAACCTGCTCTACAAAAATATAGCATGATCTCTCCCCTCAAGTGAACACTGTAAAAAATAAAAAATAAAAACTGTCTAAAAAAAGCCATTTTGTGTCACATTTCATCACAAAAATTGTAATACCAAGCGATAAAAAAAGCGTATGCCCCCAAAAATAGTGCCAATCTAATCGTCATCTCATCCTGCAAAAAATGAGCCCCTACCTGAGACAATCGCCCAAAAAATAAAAAAACTACAGCTCTCTGACTATGGAGACACTGAAACATGATTTTTTTTGTTTCAAAAAGGATATTATTGTGTAAAACTTAAATAAATAAAAATAAGTATACATGTTAGGTATCTCCACGTCCGTAAAAACCTGCTCTACAAAAATATAGCATGATCTCTCCCCTCAGGTGAACACTGTAAAAAATCAAAAATAAAAACTGTCTAAAAAAAGCCATTTTTTGTCACATTTCGTCACAAAAATTGTAATACCAAGCGATCAAAAAAGCGTATGCCCCCAAAAATAGTGCCAATCTAATCGTCATCTCATTCCGCAAAAAATGAGCCCCTACCTGAGACAATCGCCAAAAAAATAAAAAAACTACAGCTCTCTGACTATGGAGACACTGAAACATGATTTTTTTGGTTTCAAAAAGGATATTATTGTGTAAAACTTAAATAAATAAAAATAAGTATACATGTTAGGTATCGCCACGTCCGTAAAAACCTTCTCTACAAAAATATAGCACGATCTCTCCCCTCAGGTGAACACTGTAAAAAATAAAAAATAAAAACTGTCTAAAAAAAGCCATTTTTTGTCACATTTCATCATAAAAAATGTAATACCAAGCGATCAAAAAAGCGTATGCCCCCAAAAATAGTACCAATCTAATCGTCATCTCATCCCACAAAAAATTAGCCCCTACCTGAGACAATCGCCCAAAAAATAAAAAAAACTACAGCTCTATGACTATGGAGACACTAAAATGTGATTTTTTTTTTGTGCTTCAAAAATATTGTGTAAAACTTAAATAAATAAAAAAAAGTATACATATTAGATATTGCCGCGTCCGTAACGACCTGCTCTATAAAAATATCACACGATCTAACCTGTCAGATGAATGTTGTAAATAACAAAAAATAAAAACAATGCCAAAACTGCTAGTTTTTGTTACCTTGCCTCACAAAAAGTGTAATATAGAGCTACCAAAAATCATATGTACCCTAAAATAGCACTAACAAAACTGCCAACTTATCTCATAGTTTCCAAAATGAGGTCAGTTTTTTGGAGTTTCCTGCTCTAGGGGTACATCAAATGTGACATGGCAACTTAAACTTTTTGCAGTGAAATCTGCCCTGGCGTTCCTTTCCTTCTGCACCCTGCCGTGTGCCTGTACAGCAGTTTACGATGACAAATGGGGCATTTCTGTAAACTACAGAATCAGGGTAATAATTACTGAGTTTTGTTTGGCAGTTAACCCTTGCTTTATTCTCAGAATAAAATGATTCATATGGAAAATCTGTCAAAAAAGTGAAATTCGGAAATTTTGGCTACATTTTCCTTTAATTCTTGTGGAACACCTAAAGGGTTAAAAACGTTTGTAAAATCAGTTTTGAATACCTTGAGGGGTGTAGTTTCTAAAATGGGGTCATTTTGGGTGGTTTCTATGATGGAAGCCTCACAAAGTGACTTCAAACCTGAACTGGTCCTTAAAAAGTGGGTTTTGGAAATTTTGTGAAAAATTTCAAGATTTGCTTCTAAATTTCTAAGCCTTCTAACGTCCCAAAAAAATAAAATGTAATTTTCAAAGTGATCCAAACCTGAAGTAGACACATGGGGAATGTAAAGTCATAACTATTTTTGGAGGCATTACTATGTATTTTAAAAGTAGAGAAATTGACATTTGGAAATTTGGAAATTTTTCTAAATTTTTGGTAAATTTGGTATTTTTTTATAAATAAGAATGAAATATTTTGACTCAAATTTACCACTGTCATGAAGTACAATATGTGACGAGAAAACAATCTCAGAATGGCCTGGATAAGTAAAAGCGTTCTAAAGTTATCACCACATAAAGTGAGACATGTCAGATTTGCTAAAAATGGCCTGGTCCTTAAGGTGAAAAATGGCTGGGTCCTTAAGGGGTTAAAGGGGGTTGTCCACTAGTATATGCCATAAACGTCAGATAGACCTGGGACCTGCTGCTATCTGCAGAATGAGGCAATTGAAGTTAAGAGGAGCAACCATGCATGTCAGTCCACCCTTGATTCATTGCTATTGGACTTCTAAACATAGCACACTTGCATGACTGTTTTTCAAAATGTCCATAGCAATGTATGAAGAGTGCATGCTCAATGTTCTCTCCTTCAGTTTAGGACCCCATACTGGAGAGGCCCCACCTTTGGTATCTATCTAACATTTATGGCATATCCTAGCAATATATCACAAATGATGAGATGTTGCAACCCCTCTAATGGGTAATTGGATCTGCCTTGGGGTAATTTTTAATGACATCAAACTAGTATTTATATCATTCTCTATGGACTCTGTGGTTATTACTAATACCTTACACCACCTTGATACATATAAGGTTTATTTGCTCTTGGTAATCTTGAACACGATTCAATAGAAAATACATGTTTATGATAATGATTCGAGGCTTCACACCCTCTTGTGACTTGAAATGATAAGAAGATTTTACATTCAACAATGTTTTTCATCAGCTTTTGTACGGTGACATTTTAATCTTGCCTATCTTCTATTTTTCTTGGCACACCAGGACCCTCGTCTTTATTGAAGCAATTATGATTGTTCTGAATTACATTATGCTTGACTTCCTGTGTATGTATTCTTATTTAACACTTCACATTTAAAGACTATATTCCCAAAGCTAACTTGTTTTACCTTTTACTGTGGCGTTATAAAAAGAAACTCCAGTAAAATCTGAGTTATCCCAAAGTATCACTCTGTAAATATCCTGAATATGTTCGAACAACTCCCTCTGCAGCCTTACACACATGCACATTTCATCTCCACTGAGTTCAGAGAACTATGTCAGAGAACATAGTTATTATATTATTATTTTTCTTATTTCTTATATATTATTTTTAGTTTTTTGTTTTTTAAGACGCACTTCAGCAATTCTTTGAACATGTGTCCATATATGTTGAACCCCTTCATTAAAGGCAGCTGTGTTATGTGATCACACATGAAGTGCATGCCTATGTAGATAAGTTAGTCTCTCCTGTGTGACTGACTTTCTGCAAACTATAGGATTGTATCATCCCCTTAAAGTCCCTCCTTTCAACTTTTGGACACTTTCCTCACATCCCACTAAGCTCAACCCTACTTGTTCCCTTAAATATCCCCCATAGTTCAGTAATATAGCAATTAAATCTTACGGTGATTAGCTGCAGAGATATAAAACTCCTGTCCTGGACTCTATACGACTTTATACGATCTGTGTGCCCAATGTCATGTGTAGTTCTATAAGATTCACACTGCTCTCCCTTGACTTCTACTTCTAAGATATGTCAGACTTAAAGCTATTACAAGCGGGAGGCAGGTCAAACAGACTGAAGCAACATCATATACGAGTACACTGAGACTCTGCAGTGTGAGGGAACAGAAGTTCGATGTCTATCAATTGCTGCACTTAGATAGGACGCAGGGCAGATCACGTTCAGTGTGACAATACTAGGCACCCTCAGTCTCTGCGAAGCCAAAGACATCATGGAAAATATAGGCTGCAGCTACATTAAGGGAGCCATACCAAGGGGAGCAAGATGGCAGACAATGCATAAATGGCAACCAAAATAGGCATACACAAGGCACAAACAACAGCCTTACATCAGGGGTAGACAACCTCCGGCACTCCAGCTGTTGAGAAACTACAACTCCCAGCATGCATACTTGCTCTGCTCTTCTAAGAACTCTCATAGAAATGAATGGAGTATGCTGGGAATTGTAGTTTCTCTCCCATGATCTATTTATCCCCAGGACTGTGACTGTGATGAGGGAACATCCTCTGCGTCTGGAAGAAAGTAGGTTTGTACACAAACATAGAAGAGAATTCTTTACGGTAAGAGCAGTGAGACTATGGAACTCTCTTTCTGAGGAGGTGGTGATGGTAAGTTCACTAAAAGAGTTCAAGAGGGGCCTGGATGTATTTCTGGAGTGTAATAATATTACAGGTTATAGTTACTAGATAGGGGTCGTTGATCCAAGGAGTTATTCTGATTACCTGATTGGGAGTCGGGAAGGAATTTTTTTTCCCTTAAAGTGGGAAAAATTGGCTTCTACCTCACAGGGGTTTTTTGCCTTCCTCTGGATCAACTTGCAGGATAACAGGCTGAACTGGATGGACAGATGTCTTTTTTGGCCTTATAAACTATGTTACTATATTACTATGTTACTATGTTACAACAGATGGAGTGGCGAAGGTTGCTGATACCTGCTCTACATTTTTCTTTAATAATAACCTATGCTACACTAGCTAGGCAAAAAAAAATGCTAAAGCGCTTCTTTAAAGTGATGTATTGGTGGCTATGATGTATTCTGAGCATACTAGGAATTTCACAAGAATTGGGAAGCCCCAGGTTGCAAACCACTTTCTTACAATTTACTTCTAATGAGCGATAATGAAAGAGCAGGGTGTACTGCAGAAGGGCTTTGCCACACTGCATCACCTCTCATTGACCTCCTCGGAGTGTGACAGCAGCTTCTGCCCCTGTTGTAACTCTCCCATGCATTGTCACATTGACTTCTGGCCCTGACTTTTTATGTTCTTTTAGATCTAAAATGTGAGCCTCACATTACAAGCTGCCCAAACATCTTTCCTTCATTTCCTTTTAATTTAGGTGAATCAGTGTTAACCCGACAGAGCAGGATATTGAAAGAAAAATAATCATTAAAATGAACATTTGCTTTAAAAAAAATAAAAAGTAACCGGAATAAATTGTGTAGTAGATAAATTGTGAGAAAGTAAAATATATACATTTCTTCTCCCTATTAAAGGTGATTTTCAGACATCCTCCACAGTAGATGATGAACAACCCCTTGACCAAATGTGCTCAACTTAAATCTCTCAGTGTAGGCTCCATAATTCAGATGTTTCAGTTCTTGACACTTGTTCCCACCAAGCTGTCATATGATGACAGGTTCTAGTTAATCAGAGAAGAAAATAGAACAGTTGGTGAGCCCTCTGGACTTGTACTAGGATGCTCATCCTTATCTCCTTGCTGCAATCTTTCAGGGAGACTTTCATAAAGTATTCTGTCATGGACTACACCAACCATAGATGTTGACCTTAAAAGGAACCTGTCACCTCTACTATCCTGTCCTTGCAGTGGGCTGTCACTTGTGGGCCAGTATTCAGCACTTTTAAGTACTGATAGGGCGAACCTTGCAGCGTGCACCAGAGCTGCAAGAGAGATGAGTCCGATGAGACTTGTGACCCCTTCCTCTCCCACCTCAAGTCCATGACTGGCTGGTTTCTTACCTAAGCATAACGTGAAAGAAACTTGCCAATCCTGGGCAGAAGGGGGGGAGGTGTGCGGCCATGAGTTTCATGAGACTCATCTCCCTCACACTGCTGGCGAACGTACAGCAGGTGAATATCAATACAGTTTTCCCACAGGGTGCAATGGTAGGGTAATAACTTTAGAATAAGGCCATCTTGTTAAATAGTGGTATTTGGGGAAAGTGATATAACCATGATATCTGTTGGGTGGGAAACATGTATATTAGTGGCACAACCCCTTTAAGGACATGGAGGAGTCATTTTATTTCAGGTATAGTTTTCTATCTGTGGCTGACTTTGTACTAACTGTAGGTGACCAGTCCACGTCAAACATCAAATAAGAACATTTGCCATGTTACAGAAGAAAGGACTTGACATTTATCTATTGGTACTTGTAGGTATGAGAAAGATCTGCTGAGGAGTAGCTGTCATTAATCATCCAGGCATAATGAGTGTCAGGAGCTCAAGGTGAAAAGTGTAACTTTACATAGTAAGGTGGGAAGACACAAGTGCATGTCACCGTGCCATGTTTGTATATCTAGCACTAGGATTAGAGCACAAGGGAAGGACAGCTTATTTTTCAGAGTCACGTGTTGCCTGTGATTTATTTTCATATCACAGGGAGCTTTTAAGTTTTTATTCTTTGTTAAGGTCACCATGCAATGAAACACAGCTTTTGGTGTATTTAAAGAGTTATACGCCATTAAACATTAAAGATGCCGACTTTTTTCAAGATCAGACATAGATTTTAATGATTTCTGTGGTTCTGAGCAACAGTTTCCTCTTAACCCTTTCTGGTTACAGTCTCTCCTAATGTGAAATTACTGTTTAAATGTAAATGTATATATGGGATGCTGTCCTTCCTATTGTAAATTTTAAGAATATTAGAAGTGACCAAATGAAAGCATGCAGCCACACACCCAGTTATGGAACCCTAAGGTGACTTCTAATATTCTTAGTAATTTGTCAAAGGAATTAAGAACACCATGACTGTAGATACAGTGGTCTGCCAAAGAAACTTAGTGCAGCAGATAAAAGACACATCATGCTTGAATCCTTTCAAAATTGGAAGATGTCCAGCAGTGCTATCAACTCAGAACTGACAGAAACCAGTGGGACCCAAGTACACCTATCTACTGTTGGGAGAAGTCTGGTCAGAAGTAGCCTTCATGGAAGAATTGCAGCCAAAAAGCCATACATTTGACATGGAAACAAGTCCAAGTAACTCAACCATGCATGAAAACATAGGAACTAGCAGAAGGTGCTCTGGACTGATGAGTCAATTTTTTTAAGATTTGGCTGTAATAGAAGGTGCTTTGTTTGCTGCAGGGAGAGTGGTAGAATATTAAATGTTTCCAGGCAACAGTGAAGCATGGTGGATTTTCTTTGCAATTGCAATTAGCAAACAGAGAAGGGGATTTGGTCCCACCAAAGGACCTACAGCAAGCATGATAAGATCATTGCTTGTGCCCAGCGTGATCATGTGGTAATGTCATCACGCTCGCCACAAGTCCTTTGGAAGTTTTTCTTCAATCAAGACAGGAGCAGATGGCCTCTCCACAAAAGTGGATGAGGTGAGTATAATTTTTGAACTTTCAGACACTATTTTAGGAAAAATTGATTTGTTACTAAGACGCGCAAGGAAATTTGGCTTTGTGCCGAATCAAATTGTTCCTGAAATTTAGATTGAAGTCCACTTCCAATACTTCAATTCATTCAGCACTACTTGACATCATCAAGTCTGTCTGGGATTACATGAAGACACAGAAGGATTTAAGCTAGCCTAAATCCACACAAGATCTGTGGTAAATTCTGAGTTCTTCAATGCGAGTGCATTCAAAAACTGTGTTCAAGTGTACCTAGAAGAATTGATGCTGTTTAGAAGGCAAAGGGTGGTCACACCAAATAT
This sequence comes from Rhinella marina, assembly GCA_900303285.1. NCBI lineage: Eukaryota > Metazoa > Chordata > Amphibia > Anura > Bufonidae > Rhinella > Rhinella marina. The sequence continues at coordinate 235,093 of ONZH01021005.1, read as the reverse complement.
TGATTTGATTTACATTTCTCTTGTTCATTAGCTTTGCAGTTAGTTAATTGATATAAAAAAATCAGCACTTCTATTTTTGAAGCATTCTTACTTTGCAGTATTTTTCTACACCCTCCAGTTTGTATCCATTCATCTCAAGGCAAACAAAACCGGCCAACCACTGAATTCCAAGTCAATTGATAGCTATTTTTGCATTGATAATGCCCAACTTGGGGTTGCCTGATGACTGCCATAGCCAGGAAACTGTCAACAGATCCTGTCCAAAATCAACTGATTGAGATGATAGTGTTCTAGGCTTAGTAAAGATTCTTCTATTAACATATAATTTAGTTATTATCCAGGTCCCTGAATAATCCCACTGTACAGGGTGATATAATCTTCAACTAATTCCGCCCCCCCCCCAACTGCACCTGACACAATATTAAACAATGATTATGTTAATTACTTGGGGAGATAAAAGAGAAGGTGCTGCAATTTTATACACTGACTCCCTGAAAAGCTTCTGCTATATTTTGTCTCTGACAACAATACCAACTGCTGTAAGGATCTAACTCGGGGGATGAATTGAAAGCTCAAGTTCTGAATGGGACAGAGAGCAAGTTCTTTTCTTTCCTAAATACTAAAACTTGTTCAGCATAAGCTGCTTGTGGAAAGAAAGGTCATAGGAAGGGCTTGCCGGAGATTCACTATTCTTTCAGATCAATATGAAACTGAAGAGTTAACTAGTCAAGAGGGAGAATGCCCAGCTCACTATAAAATTAGTGTGCAGGGTTCCTATCCAGGAGACACTGCTCTTTATCTGGTTTTAGGGAAGGTTTCTCATATTATCCAGAGGTTTTACCATTTTCTAATGCCATATTAGTGAGTTCTGAGATAATAGAGGAGGTTCTTCATTTGAGAACTTCATCTTTCCATTCATCTATGCATTCTTCTGTCTATTCATCTATATCTATTGCTCATAATCATGAGTTAGAAAGAGTGTCTGTCTCACTGGAGGACCCAGTGAGCATGTCCATGTATAAAACAGATAGCCAACTGATGTTAATGAGAACCACGTAATTCTTCAATTCCTCTGTGATGGCATTACAGGGAATTGAAAACTTGCAGCCAAGATACAGCTGATACTTAGGTTCCTAGCACTGTGAGTAGATTATGGTTGGAGGAACAAAATGGGATTTTCCAAAGTGGACAATCCTTTTAAAGCATAGCTCCATTTTTTATATGAATATGTAAATCATCAGGTTTGTATAAATAAAGACATTTTTGAAAATCAAAGTAAACTGTTATCCAGATCATATTCTCTTTAGTGATGATGGAAGAATTTATTCTAAAATTTAGAAATTCAAATTTAGAATTTTCAAAAACTTCTGGTTCATTTCTAACTGACCCTAATTTTATGTGATTTGATTCAGGAGAATCAGAGAGAAACAGATAGAGAAGGAGAGAGGGGGAGACTTTTCCAGACACTATTGATTCTTGGTTTATTTGTACTCAAACTGAATTGTCCGGACAAATTAGCCAAAATAAAAGCTGAATTCACTCATCTCTAGTTCCCTTTTCAGGACATGTGTGTAATATCTTATGAAACAAAGTTGGGAAGAACATTCACTAAAGGTCTCCCAAAGTGCCACATGTGGACTCATTTTTTTATTTTCTTAAACCTGTATGCAGGTATGTTCTGCTGAATGGCTATAAGGTTGTGGGAGGAGCATGAGATATTTTGCAAACAATATAAAGTAGTAGATTGATCAAAAATTATGTTACAGATGTACCATCTATCATTCAGTGGGCTCATTCTCCATCAGGAAGGCCACATAATCAGCAAAAATTAGAGGAAACCTTAAAGCAGATTTCCACGTTCAAAACTATTTCATAGTTTCAATATAAATGAAAAAAAAACTGCTTTTAAAACTCTCCTGGTTGCCCTTGGAAACAGACAGCAATTTAACTCCAACCTGTAGTCAAACATGTGACTTGACAGCTAAGCTCCCAAAAGGCAATGCTCTCTTGTCACTGTAAACCAAGAGGATTCTGAATTTAAGAAGAAAATATGATGTTATTCAGGGTCAGTATAAAATAATGGGGTCATTTATCAAACATGTGATATATTTTAACAGTTTTCTGTTAAGAGATGTTGGTGATATCTCATCCATAGATGTCTATTATCCATATTTTTAGACAGATATTTAATACCTTTTATACACCTTTTCTAGTCACATAGGCTGAACTAGATACATGTTGCCTATAATGTCATATGAGACAAGCTGTGAGTTTTCTGACCAGTGAAGGTGGAGCTATTAAACAAAGTAGGAATTTAGGCATTTAGCAGATTTTAAGTTAAAACACATGAAGCTCACAAACAATGTATACGTTTGGAAGTGTTTAGAAATGTGTGTTAACATCGTATAAACAGTGTAAAAGCTTTCTTAGCGGATCGGAAATAAAGAAAAAAGAATCGAGTTTATTTTGTTTTCCTCCTGAGTCCTAAAAATGTGATGCACGAAAAGTGTACATCAAACCGCACAATCTCACAGCTCTTTTTTTCATTGACAGTTTATCTAGACGAGAAAAGAAGAGGGATAACATTACCATGTAAATGGAAGGGTCCTAATCTGTCTCTGTAACATAATCAAATTCAACTTCCACTACAGCTGAAGAATGTTCACATATAAACTGTTTTCCTATGTGAGTCACATGGTGTTACTGTCATATCATCCCCTGAGCTTTTACTCATCCACATTTAATAGCATAGATAGAAGATGGCACAGATCAGACTGAGTCTCCCGTTATAGTGCTGGGCTTTGCCATATCTGGATCTGCTAGTAGTCTTACCCTCCTCCTTCATCCCCATCCCTTTTGCCTGGCCATTGGGTCAATTCCCCAGTTTCTTGTTTGTTAACAATTCACTTGTTCTGAAGAGGGGGTTCTTGCTAGCCAGTAGAAAAAGAAATGGAACCATTCATTCTAGATTCCTTGTCTCCGAGGGCCACTTAGCAACCACATGGACTGCCTTTATGCCATCATGAGAGGTTTCAGGTGTGCAAACTTTTAAAATGATATTAAAATATTGGCAAAAAAATAATGCCACATAGCTCTAAGAGTCTATAAGATTACATATTGTCAATGACATCACCTGCTCCCCAAATATCTGAGCAGCTCCTGCTCTATTGGTCATTTTTTAAGCAGCTATAAACTGCTTGTCCACCTACTTGCAATCTTTATTTATAGGCTTTGTTCCTTCTCTCACTGAGCCTTTTTACTGATCCTCGGTTACAAACAGTATTATATTCCAGAGCTGTATTCATTGCTGTACTGTTTGTTATTGGAAACAGCCAGCAAGCTGGCCAATGGACACCACCCCTAACAGTTAAGTGGAGCTCTTAAAAAGGATCTAGGCATTTTTTTCATTTAATGGTATTGTACAGAGTCTGCAAATATAGTTCTCTGAATGTAAATCTCAAGGTAAATGTCCGTGGGCCAACATGGATAATTGAAAGATTTCAGCTCTGAGGCAATTAGAATTGTGAATGCAGCTGTGAACTATAAATACAGGCTGTAATTCATTATCAGTACAGTGCAATTACTGTCAAGGTACAAGACACTGGACATAGGTCTCTGCTTTCAGGATTGTTGTGAATTTGTATTTGGTGACCATACTCTGGATTTGTCAGATTATCCAAGGAATGCCAGATTATTAGAATCTGGTAGAGACACCATATCTTGGATGTAGGGCCACATGGAGACATTTTGTTTTTCAAGTTTCCACAGGAGTGAACTATATTGCACACAACTCAAAGTAGTTTTCAAGTAGTTGGCAATCTTTTAGGGGGGGGGGTTTGGCTCACCGCCTTTGGGTCCCAGCTCCTTCATTCCTTGATCTCAGCTGCCTCACTCGGGTCCCCTTTGTCAACATCTGGTTTGATGTTGCTACAGCCAATCACTGGCTACATTGGTGAGCTGCTCCACTTACATCATGTCAATTGATCATGCGATGCAAGAGGAGGAGGTCAAAGTGAATGTTGATAACCAAGGACAGGGAGAGAAGATGCCAGAACCCAGCAGTGAGGAGTAGATAAGTATGCTTCACTTTGGCAGGGTGGTCAAAAGGTGGTAAACCCCTTTCAGGGCTGCAACTGTACCTTATTAAAATTTGAAAGGTCACTCTGGTCTAACTGCAGTTAGGATTTTGACATGTTCAAAAGCAATATAAAATTAAACTGATCTAATCCAAATATATGATGAAATATTAGAAAGGAACGTTATAACATTTACATGGGTATGGAATTATATACAGTAATTAATGTATATGCACACTGAAAAAATGATTGACTTCTAATCTTTAATTAAACACAAAGTAGCAAATATTGAATTTAGATATATAACAATAAATGTCATCAATCAAATGAATGTGAGTCAAGGTGCATTGGCCAAACCAATGAATCCATTAAATGGATTGGAAATCACAAATATGCTGAGGCACGCTATATATCTACATGCTGAAAAATCTTTTTTTTTCTTTGAGAAAAACTAGTCTCAAGTGTCAGATATCTGATTCATTGGCCAAAGTCACTGAAAATATACAAAAAATAATAATCATAAGAATTTTTATTATGTTATAATTTGTCTTTTTTTCTTTTTACACTTGCAATGTGATTTACTTACAGTGCTCAGACTAAATAATGTTTTCTTTCCTCCTCAGCAAATTTTACCTGATTCAGAAGCGACGTCACAAGATGGCAGCCTAAGAAAGGTACGGTAGGAAACCAACTATATTTTCTTTTTTTTTTACTTTAAGCAAATGAGCTAACTTTGTATTCATGTGACTAATAACACAATCCTTTGTTTTTATCATAAAGGTGGCATTTACATAGAGGATCATTTATTATCCAGAAATATGCCTATATTAGGTGTTTTTCTGGCACAGATTGCGGCGCAAACATTATTTGCAGCACAGACGCCAGGTCTAAAAAATGGGTGTGGAGTGGGCGAGTAAGGGGACGGGCCAGTATGCCTGTCTCATTCATCATTTCATACTCCTGTTTTAGGCGTAGAAAATGGTCTTAATGTAAGTCAGCGAGGAAGCCGGCACCTCTTCATAACTTCTACAGATCCACCGCCAGCTATAGGGGTTATTAAGGCCAGCATCTAAAACACTGGTCTTAATAAATGGCCCCCATAGAGTTTTAGCCCTCCACAGAGTTTTTTATCAGGAGTATACTTCTGAATGCTCCAAAACGGTATTCAAGCCTATACCATGATGGGTACATTGACTTTAATGGGTTTAACAGTGCTGTAAGGATTCTTTTTTGGACTCCGCTTTACCTGTTTTCTACCAATATATATATATATATATATATATATGTGTGTGTGTATGTGTGTGTGTGTGTATGTGTGTGTATATATATATATTGTATGTATATATATATGACTTTCACAGCTTTATAATGAATTACAAAAGCTAAGGGGGTCATTTACTATAAGAAATACTCCTATATTAGTTGTATTTCTGGCGCATATTTTTGCCACAATCTGTGACTTTTCCCCGCTCATGCCAGGTCTAAAAAAGTGGGCGTGGATGGGGAAGGGCACGGGCTGGCAAGCCCATCTCATTCATCACATACAGACAATTGCAATAAGCATGAACAAGACATGTTACAAACTGGTACAGAAGGAGAGATGACCCTGCCCACAAGGTGCAAGATTTAAGTGAATAAACCTAAGCTGTAATATCAAACCCAGCATCTGGACAGAGGTGACTGCCACCTCTTTTTTATTGTGTTCACGGGAATCTAATGGTTGAACATCACCAATCATACATTGATTGTATGATTTAAAGTGTCACTAACTTTATAACAAACTTTGCACTAATCAATAGTACAGTGTGTGTACATGAGGAATAACACTATTTCTGGCTGTTATACCACAGCCAGAAATAGTGGGTGGAGGCTAGCTGCTCTCCACTGCAGACAGAAAGTAGAGAAGAATCTCCTTCCTGTCTCACAGTCACTCAGAAGCAGCCCCAGGATAATGGAAGACATTATAGAGACGTACAGATCTGTACATTTCTGAATGAAACACTTGTGCTAAGCTATAACCTTCATATATTGCTGTGTAGTTTCTCTTTCGTCTGTGCTTGTTTCCTTAGCTCCTGCTCACTCCTCGCCTTCCCCTCTCCATAACACGAGAACTAGACATTTCTGATTGATAAAACATATTACAAAGTTTTTTGTGGTCACTTTTTCTATTGAATATAATTTCAACTACTCAAAACTAAATGGCCCTGAACTGCTTAGAGGTCCCAAAGAGTAAAGGTGTAGACTCAACTTTAATGCACTCCACCATTACGCCTATGGTTCATAAATACAATTGCATTTAAAAAATGTAATAGATGTAAAGTGAGCTCTTTGTGTGATAGGTAAAAACAAACTCAAGTCGTTATAAAAAAAATAAAATTAGCATAAGTTTTTTTTCTATTATTTGTCTCCTAAAAATTTTTCATTTAGGATGCCCGCCCTAAAATATCCAGTAATATTGGCTGTATACAACCTTATTGCACTCTGTACACTTTATAGAAAGCTCTAAGTGTTTCAGTCAAGATCTCTTGAGATTTACATGAATGTAAATATTTTAGAAATGACATCACTTGGCAGAGGTGCGGTGGTGGTGAAATGGGACTGCACCACATGTAAAATATATTCGCTTTCCAATAGTTAATCTTTATGTATTAAATGACTACAGATTGATGTCTCCTGATCTGAGCATGATTGTGTTTATTTCTGAATGAAAAGTTATATAAACCATAGCAATTAACATTATTTTTTTATCAGGCGTTTTAGCTTGAAATTTTGCGTTGATGACATTTAAAGGGGTTATCCCACGAATAACATAAAAAATAAAAAATCAGACATCATATAGTACAGGACAGTCTCTTTCTAACAAAGCTAGAACCAGCCCTGTACCTCACATGGATCCAGAGATCTCCCCATTCATTGCTCTGCTAGATTTATATTGAGCTGACAGCTCAAGGGAAGTGTCTTTTCTGCTGCAGCTGAGGGGGCGTGTCTCAGCTCTGCCTATCACAGCTCAGGAGGCAGTTGAAGGATGAAACTGAGCATGTGCGGCCTTCTCAGTGAGCAGGTCAAAGTAATAAGAAATTAAGTGGCACTATACAGATACTTTTTATTGAATAACTCAGTAGCTATAATAATTTTTTTAGTTACATGCATTTACAAAAGTATTCAGATCCAGGTGCTGGTTTGAAAACTGTAGAATATTTTTCGTGGGACAACCTCTTTAAGTTTTTTGTTTTATTTTTATATGAATATGAAACACTTCTGAATTATTATTGTAAATGACTTTTGTGGACTTTTTGGCATGGTTAGAACAATATAACTATAGAATTTGGATACAAAGATGCAACCTGTTTTAATGCATCAGGAAGAAAGAGAACCATGTTGTGACCAAGTAGTGACCTTCCGAAAGGACCAATGTCTATAGGGATGACCTTTTTACCTTCAGAACCTCCATAACTCACTCCATGCTGTCTGTGACTCAGTGGGATCTTTTTTGTGTTTCGAGACGAATCAACAAGGTGGCAGTACGACAGATCCTCATTACCATACAACTCTTTTAGTTAAGAGTCTCCAAAGCATTGGAGTCCATTCAGCCATTCAAATCCTGTTATACAAGTACATATTCACAGAAATCTACCTACTTTGTCTCAACTACCTGAACATATAAAAGATCATTTAAAATTGGGATATATTGCGAATACATTTGAATGTGTTCCTAGTCTTTTTAAGAAGTCCTAAAGTTTTGAGTAAAAATATATTTGCACTAAAAAACTGGTTTGGTAATGGTCGTGAGATTTATTGAGAACACCCTATCAAAACCAACAACACACCCCTCTCTCTCATCCTCCTGCGCACACCAGCACCCGCGCGGGCACACACCACACACAGCAACCCCAACAGCACCGACGCAACTCATCACAGCCAACACTATCACACACCCCACCACTCTATCCCAACCAGACGCACACACCCAACACATCGGCACCCCCGACTCCACCCCAACACAACACCCACCACTACTCTCACCGTCCACAAGCCACCGGTCACACACATCAACACTCCACTACACACCACAACAACCACTCAACACACACCACCCACCACGAGACCTCAAGCTACACCACACAAAACCACCAACAAACAACGGAATACCCACCACCACACACAAACTACGCCGAACACCCACACACAACATGACGCGAACCACCGAGCGCGGCGCATGCGACACCCCATCACCGCACAATCACTCCCAACCCATCCTCTACCCCGACGCACTACCAACTCCCTACGCCATCACCACCTACCCACCTACCGACCCGCCACCCAAACATACCCCACCCCCCCATACTAACCACCCAAACATACCACACACCCACACTCCCCAACCCAACACGCACCACCCGCCTCGTACATCGACACACAACACACTAAGATCATCACTACCACTCCTACACTTGCGCAGAAGCACCACCACGCACATCCTGCGCCAACCTGCGACGCACGCGCCCAAACCCTACCGCAACCTCTACACCCCCTCCCAACCAGACCCCACACCCACCATCTACATACACCCACTCCCCCAGTCTACAGATACCCTCTCCATCATCCACTCACAACAATACCTGTCATCTTACCCCACCACCAACATCACACACCACACACCACACCATCTTAAATCACTACCATCTGTCCCTTCACCTCTCACCACCACGCTACTCACGCCGAGCGCGACAGCACGCACACCCTCCTCATCCCTCCTAACCACCTCCAGATCCTCTCACGCGATTCTCTACGACCACATACCCCACCAGACCATCACACATCTATCCACACACTCACATCAATCTCAATAGTCTCCACACACATCTTCATCATAATCACTTCCCCACCACCACTTAGCAATCCAACACCGAACAACCCCACACACAACAGCAAATCCAACAAGCCTCCATCCCATCACCCACCATCCACTCACCACACTCTCTTTACCACAGCACACCACCGCACAGCATCTTCTCAACCACCCCTCTCTACCACCCACCCAGCACTCCCCACACATCTCACCTTCCCTCGCCACTCCTCCAGTCCACTCATAGTCACACCACCACTCCCACACCAGCCACATCCGCATCTCGCCGACCTATCAACCGCTCCTAAACATACAACTCTCTCTCTTCCTGAGCGCCGCACGACGTACACGAACAGCGACGCCGCCCTCACAACGCTCTCACAACAGCGAGCCCGCACTGCAGCCGACACACCCCCCCACAGATACACCCCACAACATCTTCATCCAACGACCCGAGCCACACCATCCAACCATAATAACCAATCACGCAACTCGACCCCACCCTCCCTCACGAACGCGCACTCTAACCCGGCACACGCATCACAAACAACCAGAACAGCCTTACTCCGAGCCCTATCTCCCCACACTTCACCACCCCCCACACTATCATACTCCCAGACATCTCCACACCTCACATCAAGCCTGATAACACTATCTCCAGTCAGAACGCACCCCACACCACACACAACCTCCACACACCCTAGCGCATCCTCACACTCCGCCACCCCAAAAACGCACGCGAATTAACCTCCCACGGCGGCATCCACCTACGACATCCCCTTTCCTCACAGCCAGAACCTCACAAAGCACTCTCAACATCACAACAACCATCACCACCCTTCATCCAGCGCCACTCTCTCAGCTGACACACAACAACACACCTCTCCACCATCAACACAAACTCCACGAACCTCCATACCACCTACCCCACGGCCTACCTCACCCATCACTACACACCCACATCCCCACACGCCACGCACACCACCATAAAATCCCTCATCTTCTCAGGACGCCCCACACTACCCCAACAACTCTCCCTCACCATCACCTTCACCAATCTAGCCACTACCCCCCACTATACACTCGCGCCCAAACACTCCCCCCACCCCTCACACACCTCTCTCCAACCTCACCCATCCAATCTCGGCACCTATCACCTCACTAACCGCAGCCAAAACAGCCCCAACATCGCGACCCCGAACCGCCCACACACAACAATACAGCGACCACCACCCCCCACATATCCACATCACACACATCGCTGACACCTCCCTACAGCCGACGCCCACCACCCGCTACACACCCTCACCTAGCACCGCGACGGAGCACACGCACTAACCATCCGCGCGACACGCACACTCCACCACTCACACACACCTCCAACCACTCACATAACACCACTACACACCCACACCCACTGCGACACATCACACACACACCACCCCCCACCCTGACCACAAGCACACCACCCACGACACACTTCACATCACCACATATACCGTACACTCAACATATAACACAGACCACCACCAACCTCCCCATGCGCCTACTCTACAGACCACTTGCATCCTCAACCATGCACACACCCCTCCACACGCCACACCAACCCTTCTTCGACACACACCACCAACCGAGAAACAACCACACCCACCACCACCCGTCCATATCACACTCAATCCCAGTGCAACCTACCAACCCACACCACACCTACAACATACACACACCAACTCCCGCACCACGCCCTCCCATCCACTCCACCACCACCACATCACACGCCGATAGCCGAACCACAGAGCGACCTACCATCCACACTCACCAACGCTACCCCAGCGCTACCATCCACACAGAGGGCATACACCCACGCACCTACTCACACAACACGCGTGCCAGGCGCACCACACACACCCATTCTCCCCCCGAGATCCAATCTACACCGCCACCCAGCACCCGAACATACTCTACAACACCCGCCACCACCCCACGCCACCCTTCTAAGCTGCAACGCACACATCACCTCTCCACCGACCCACCACACACGGACCACACACACACACCCAATACGCAACCCTCACCCAATCATCACACCCCACGCCTTACCAACACCACGCTCTACATCTTCTCCGACCCGACACCCGCAGCATCTACCCACACGACCAGCGCGACGAGCCAACACCCCGCCTCCGCCTCATCCACCACCCCAATCACATCACTACTCCCAACAACGCACCCAAGACTCCCATCCTATACATATCACACTACGCCACCACAACATCCTCACCTAAACACCCCCTACACAAACCAACACACCCACTACCCCGTACCCACATCATATGGTTACACAAACCCATCTAGAGATCGCGCACACCCCACTCACCACCCTACGCACCTAACACCACACCAATACTCCGCACACCTCCCTCAAATACCACTACCTAACCCTAATCATCTATCTCGATCATACACAAACACTCAATACCCAACACCCTCACAATTAAATTCACACCACCACAATATCCCACAATTCGCCCAACACACATAACTCGAACTCACAACCGGCCCCCGAATCGCGCGCACCCACACTCCGAGCTCACACCCCGCCGTCATCCTTATCAGCAGAGACACAGCAAAGACCACACCCCACGACGACACCCCCACACACGCACGAACCACTACACCCACACACCAACAACAATACCACCACAGCCCAACCCTCACACATCACACACCTCCAACACCCACCTCCAACAACACACCAAACGATCTCGATCATACACACCCTCCAGCAACAGATCACACCACCACACAACTCCACACCCTCGACTCCCCACAAACTCTTATCCCACACCCACTCAACAACACCCACCGCGCCACCTCGACCACCACGCACCAACCCAGCCGAACATCACAACTAGCGTCACCATCAACCACTGACCATCTATACGCGTCTCATCAACACACACAACCCACCACACACCCACTCAACACATCCAGACACACTTACAAAACTCACCCACACACACGCTTACCAGCCCCCACACCACCATACCACAACCACCCATATCACTTAATCACACCTCACACTGCAACCCCACAACCTCTAATCGACGCCTCGACTCACACCGCCACACATCAGATACACACACACACACATACCACATACCACAACAAGCCCCTCACACAATCTCCGATCTCACACACCAAGCTCCCCACACGTCACACCAACCCTCCACCACCACCCCCACTCACGCCACCACACACACACTCACAAAATCGCCCCAACACACAACCACACCGACGACTACCAACACTCACACAGATCACCACACACACCACAACAACACAACAGCACCTACGACCTCTCCACCACGCGAATGAGACCCACCCACCCACCACATCTCTACCTACACCACTCTCCACCACCCCATCACCACCTCCAACCCCCTCTATACCTCTTCACACTCCTCTAAGCACACACAACTATCCAAACCCACTTACCGACACAACTCTACCACCAACACGATACCCTAACCACCTATCTATCTCCAATACACGCGTACAATAACACCACAACAACCGGCCCAGTCCTAAATACCCTCTTCCTCACCACACCAATATCAGCTCACCCTGCGAGCGACACCAAACCCTGCTATACCAAACCCAAACACACCACACCACACATCCACACAACCAAACCCCCACACCAACACAATACCCACCTACCTCAATCTACCTAGCACCACAACGTAACAACCCCACGCACCTACGTCAAAAACAACTGCCCACCAACCGCCATCAACTCACACACCCACTCTTACCACACCCAACACCCCCCACCACCTAACCCCCATCCATCATCACCCAGCCTACCACACCTACACACCCACACCCTACACGCCAAACTACACCCACATCACACACACCTTCTCCTAGGATCCTCCCTCATATCGACACCTACCAACACACAGCACAACCACCCATACAACCACACCCCTCACACCCAATCACACACTCACCAACACCATCTCTTCCCAATCACCCCCACGCTGCTCTATCTCACTCACTGATAGCTGACATCCGAATCCCCAACCGCACCCCAGCAAGAAACCAGCCGCACGCTCCATCACCTCACACTCTACACTCTCACTCACACCACACACACAACCACAACAACATTCATCCCTCCAACAGTCCTACCAATACCATCACCTTCTATCCGACACACCACCAACACACCAACCCGAACTCAAGCGCGTGCACAACGCATACCAACCGCTCGCAAGAACCTCACATCACCTCACCTCCCGATTCAACCAAAACTCCACACCACTAACAACGAACACTCTCACTCACAAACTCCATCTACCTCCGTACCTCACACCAAACACTAAAACTTTCTATATCCAACTAGCCCACACCGCATCGCACGCCACCACTGACCACCCACCACACAACCTCTATCAACAACATCCACCTTCAACAACACCAACACAACCACTAACACCACCAAACACCCACAGACACCTTCCCACACATACACCCTGAGCCACCACAGCGAGTATATACCCCAACCGCCCACCGACCCCACTTTCCCACACAATCGCCCATACACTCCACCAACATAGCATCCACACACTCTATCACAACACTCAACGACACACACGCAACACACACACCACTCCCAACCACACACCAGCTATCCTTCTACCACCAGCCACCCGCTCCCACCACCCCACCTCAACACTACTACTCTGCAACATCAATCCACCTAATCCACCTACGACACCACGCACACGCGACTCCACTCCTTTTCCCAACTGAAACACACACACACACACCCCAACTCTCTCCACACACGCACAACATCCGTTAAGACCAGGAGCCCAACTACACCACAGAAACACACTCAAACCCATCCGACTCCGGGAGCGCCCGGACGCACCCACGAAGTGCCTACCAAGACGCAACAACATATCATGCGTCAACCCCAGCACTAGCAACCCCACACACTCCTCTCGATGCACACCCACACAACCCCATCCCACCCACCACCTGAACACCACCTTCAACACCAATCAATCAATGAACCCAGATCCACGAGAACTACGTCACACCTCAGTCACCATCAGCACACGACACCTATCCAGTATCTTAATGTATAACACCTATCACACCCAAATGTATGTATCACATTGCGTCGCCTATCAACTTCGACACGAACGCGACCTCTTCTCACTACAAACGAATAACCTCATACCACACATAAATCCCACCACTCCACCGAGAGTAGCACGCCGTAGCTCACCCGACCTACCTCTGGCCTCTTACACTCAATCCATCACGCTGCATCAATATCTAAATGAGCACACCTACACTACATTACCTCCAACGCACATCACGACCCGAAACAATCACCGATATCCAACCCTATCAGTACACACTAAGAGAGAGCGACATCTCGCCCACAAGATACTATCGAGCATATCCAGTCCACGCATATACGTACACCACCAGCCAATATACACGTCCCACTGCTCCACATATCCACATCGCTAGCATTCCCATACAACCCCAGCACAACTAACACCCATACCTCCGCCAACACCACAACCCTTATACAACCACACACGACACAACAACGTCACTCCCAGACTATCCCAGCCGACATCCATCTACATACATCCTCTGCACCATCAATATACTCTACTCAACCTCAAAGCCTCGTAAAGCGTCTCTAACATCACACAAATCCAGACAACCACATCATCTTCACCACATATCCCCACCCTCTCAATCCTCAGCAACACATACTACATCGACAACTCCCACTACAAAACACACCGACTCCCGAGCTGATCCGCTAGACACCGAGCCGAATCTTAACGACGCATCTGCACATCTCATCCTCCATGATGATACACTTTCCACACTACACATCACATACCGCCTATCCTCTCGCCCTGTTCCAAACGATACAATCTCAACATACCGAACACCATACATACATATCGCCAGATATACGGCACAGCTAACCTAACACACACATATCAATCACTCTCATAACTACGCATACCTTCCCACTGCGTGCACCGAGCACCATCTATATCCTAGTACCATACTCTCATATCGAAACCGCACATAGACCCAACATACCTCACTAACCGACACACCCAAACCGTCTTCTCCAGAACGCCACCGATATAATCCTCCGAGCTCAAAGCCATACAACACACTCCCCACTGACCCTACTAATCAACGTCATACATAAGATCTAGCTCGTACGACACATCCAAACACACCACCACTCCACATGACAATACTACAAGACAATTTACACATACCTCCAAACACTCTACACACTCACGCATCACCGCACCCATACACAACAATACAACTCACACACTCATCCAACCATCCATCCATTAATACCCAGATTACCCACTCACCGTAATATAACACTTAATCGATCATCCCTCTCATGATATCCTTCCACCTTAGAACACAACAATCACACCCACGAACATCACCTCAATCATAACTAGATATCTATATCGATACCTTAACACACCACTAGCACGCACTACACAAGCAGTACACGCAGCTATTGTATCCCAACGAACTACTTCAAATCTGTACTATCATAGCACATAATCCCTACCGTACAGCAACACCATCTAACACGATCACATCCAATCTATCCGAGACCACACACACACTGCCGCTCGCATGAGACCACCGCAATCGTACTCCACACCCCTGCACTAGACCGCCAAGCCTGACATACAAACACTCCTAACACCCTAGCACAGTACTAGAACACACACACACACCAATCACAACTGACACACGCCGCCATCATCCACATCCCCCCCTAAACCTACACTCACATACCAACTAAGCAATCCACTTACCCCACTCTCAATACCATCACCCCGCCACACACACATCCATCTCACCATCGCATCATAGTGCAGACTCCATCCCTCACACACCATAACCTCTCACCCTACCACACAACAACATGCTCACACCATCACACCCTACCATATCCTCATCACATATCACCATCCACCCATCAACCCTATGCCATACCTAGCAATCACCAGAGCGACCAGAATATACTCAATCACAGATCTCAATCAACGACTAATAACTCTCTCTCATCCACGATATCCTATATCGAACCGAACACAACTCGAAACCCAACTCCACACAGCAACGCTCATCTCACATCCTAAAACCTCCGCCGCAACCCAAATCCCACCAACCTCCTAAACCACAGACATCCCCCTCCACGAGACCCCCTAATACACCTCAATAACAGCCACAGCTCATTCATCCAAATCCCTTCCCACCACATCCACTATATCCTACTATCCACAACACACTCACTCACACTCTCCACACCACAACCTACTATCTCACCGTCATCCTGCCCCCCACAGCCTTCAAAACGTCCCATTAGCAACCTGACCACATCTCCCACTCACCCTGTCTCGAATATGAGTACAGACTACCACCCTTCATGACGCGACAACACAATCACACACAACACCGACGCTCTCTCCAGGATACATAGCAACAATCCCCCACCACCCAAGACCCCAGAGCCGCGATAGTCCGTAACCTATCATCTCCTCATCCAGCACATGCTACACACACTTTCCCCACATCACAAACCTATCATCAAAACACCGAACTAATCCGCACTCACCAACAATACTCACACGCCACGAACCTACACACTACAACCATGCGACCAAATCACAGAACACATATCCTCGCGCACTAATCTATGCCACTGCATCCCAAAACATCAACTCATCACAACGATCAGTCACGCTATCACTCACCACTACTGCGACTCAACACAATGTATCAGTAACCAGAACATCACGACCACTCACTCGTCAGCCTATCACCACCCCATATAACCAAAAAGACTCCATAAACGTCTCGCAACTATCGCAACATCACCAGTACCCCGATAACGCACAGTCCATCAGAACCAACCGCAGTCTAAGCTACTCTCGTCTTAATATAGACTACTGTAACCTATCCACGAACCTAAGCGCAAGACGACGCTATGTCGACACCAAATACCTCGAAGCCATCAACTCACCACACACCTAGGCCGAGCAAACATGCATAACCCTATACCCTCGTCGACACTACACTCTCTAATCCCGTATCTCGTGCAAGCCGTCATCCCGTTCCCACCAAAAACACTCTGCTCACTGACGCTATTACACGCGCCACCCCCACTAACTTCACACCAACCACCACACACTCATCACCACCCGTCGAGCTATACCCTATCACCTACCTCACCCCTACTACATAATCCTCCGACGCACATCGTACACACAATCCTACTCATCACCTCTCCTCGCGATTATCCCCTATCAAACAACACCTCTCGCGAACCACACACAACACCCCCCTCCACAATCGATCCTGAACACCGAACGCATCCCGTAAAGGCCCATCACAACGCCCGAGTAACCGACTCACAACAAACTCGTCCAACAGTCACACACACATTCAAAACACCGTACATCTATCATCTAGCCGCACAACCACACACCACCCACTACACCCATACAAACCACCAACTGTCCGATCACACTAAAGCTCCCCGCGCGCATCCACCCCACACCCCGCACCTCCCCTACCACCACCAATCTTGCACACGCCATGGAACGTGAATCAACAACACACAGGCGACAACCACCGCATACACCACCTGGACACAAAACTAAAGACATACCTAACCAGATATCCCCTACACACACAATCAACGACACTTATAGTCTCATACCCGATAACCTCCGCATCATACACCGGCCCCACCGCAACAGACACACACCCACTACCAATCTCACCCGTACCGTCCAATGCACGCAACGACCAAACTAGCCCACCGACACCACAACTATAGACTGACACACACCAACACAGCCAAAATCGCTCACTCCTTATACTCTAACCACATCCCAACTAGTCTACACGAGCTCTCATTCAACTACTCGTCCGAACCATAAGCACAAAACATACCCAACATCACACAAGCGCTAGAACCAACAACACCCACACATGCTCACCCACTGACACAGTATCCAGACTCTCACACAAAGCCAGATACACACACTAACAGAACTCACCACACCACCTTAAAACCACCCCCGCACATCACGTCATCACCGCGCACTGGAATCCTGAGAGTACTACAATCACCCACCACTCGCCACTATCCACCACCACCTACTACGCAAAATCTCATCAGTCAGCACGCCAACAACGCAGACCTCAGGCCTACCAACCACTAACACCACTGAGACAACTACACTCTACTAGAATTAACCTAACATACACACAAGCACACACAACAAATCGACACCCAGCCCCACATCCCGCAAACAATAGACAACACCCAACACCTAGCCCACACAACGAGCCATCTACCCTCGCATTCGCGACACCCAACCACCCAACGATCCATCTCCTCTAGCACCACACTATAACCGCAATACGCACAACTCACACACCCATAGCTCATTCGCCCACACCCTGCCGAACAACCCAAACACATCCAATCCCAAATCACTCTCATATCCTTCTACATCTCATCTCCCATCCTCGCAGATCCCTCCAACACTCTACCACACATCAAGTCTGCGACATGTCAATATCTCCTACTTAACTGTCCCACTTCTCCAATACCAGATGCCATCACACGCCAATATGTCTACTGCATATCCCACACTCCACCACTCATGCATTCCATCGAATATACATAACCTCCATGCACACTTACCTCGACACAGAGCACACACGCCCGTCGCAGACCAACAAGCACATCTCTCCACATAGTCACCACATCAACCAAACAATCATAAACAACTAGTACACCAACACCATGCACGCGCAGACATCCACCCACCTCAGCGCAACTGCTCCCTCAAGCGCCCAATCACCCACACCACACTACCCCTACAACTCTACCTACGAAGAACGCGAACCCATTCAAACACTCCTATCTACAGTACGGATCATATGTACCAGCGGAACGGCGGACCTAGCGACCGCGCCACCCACGACCACTCACCAGCACCTACATCACATATACACCACCAGATCACATCATCAAGAACGAACACTAACACACACAGCCTTACCTCAAAACAGCCCTGACACCATCAATATCTTTCATCTATATTACACGGCACCCCGCCCCACCCCCATTAAAGAGTACACCAACCACCGAGACGACCCGAGTCACCCCTGTCACTACTAAGATACTAACATCGCTGCGCCCCCTATGACTGACCCGTAAGCTCTCAGCAACTGATACCCACACTCCCATACACCGCGATCACAGCCGCCGTACACACGCATCCCCCTATACGGAATCGATCCCCGCCATCCTAACGCAACACTCACCTACATCATCTCCATTACACACCTCTCGTAATCTCACTCTCGACCACCCTGACACACAACAGATACCTAACACCCTACATAACTATCAGAACCAACCATCACTTCATCCAATCCACATATAAAATGCGACAGCCTACGCATACGCCATCTCCAGTCTCAATACTACCACATGCAAAACAGCCCACACTCGTGAGCCCATCCGCTAATCTCGCTCCGACTATCAATCACTCACCGCCACCCCGCTCCCATCACAACCTGATCCATACCAGGAAACCAAAAGGCTGACATATCACATGCAATCTCAGCCAGACCCAATGACACTCACGACCTCATCATACCACAAATCAATCCATATCCGCCTTGGTTGAACTTGATGGACATGTGTCTTTTTTCAACCCGATATTAACTATGTAACTATGAACATTATACTTCTTATACCCAGTGCTGCCTTTATATTTCTCAAACACCCAAATCGATCACACGCCAAACAACGCAACACACAGCTATCACCACAAACCACTACACAACAACCGCAACAACACGCATCACCTCACTCCCTCCATACTACACCATCCACACTCACAACCTAATCCCTAGCGCCATATCACACACGCAACATCCTCCCCAAACAAACAAACACTCACTCCTACAGCCGACGCAGATCGCGCCCACCCACCACACCCGCAGGTCCCATCTCAACCATCTACCTAATCCGCCTACATTCACACACTCATGCCACACCCAGCAGTCACAACCTCCTACCACCACGAGCTCACCCTCTCACAACGCAACAAACGTCATATCAGCTGCGATCACCGCTCCCGACATATTAACCGAGAATGCGCCTTATACCACAGTCCTCCACCCAATGATAAACGAATCCTGCCCACATGCGCACGCAGCCGACCTACATGACTTCCAAACTATACACAATTCATACCAATGCGCTGCCCACCCCACAGTCTAACTGCATTAAGCAAAGACCACCATCAACAACAGCCCACACATAACGCCACTACTCTCCATCCCCCTCTCAATATTACACTATCCGCTCGATATCACACTCATTCCCTACACTATTCCACTCCCTACACCAACAACCACAACTATCTAATCCTCACCATACAACACACACATCCTCACTAGCTGCACTACCATCCACGCTATAATACACCCACCAATCAACCACCCACCCACACTCCTCCTACACTAGGCAGAAAATAACACCGCACCTAGCACGCCCAACAAAAGTGCGTCCCCCCACACACTCCCTACGGCGTCCGATCCACAACAACGAACATCCATAACGCAGCATCCACACACGACATCCTCCTATATCGTCACTCCTATCAACCCAACACATCCTACCCAACATACCATCATAACCATCGATCACAACCCTATATCTTTAATCTACATGAATCCCACATCAACCCTATCGAAACACATATTCCCTATCTACCATCCATCCACACCACTACAGACAATAATGCACACGACATCGAGCTACGACACGCACATGTCGCCAACACAGACCTATCCATCTGTACTAAATCTCTCAGCCCATGCGTCACGTGCCCGTTGCTCACCATCCAGTCAACCTCATCTGCGCCCTCATCACCACCACCACAGTAACAGCATGTACACAACGAGCTGCAGCGACATCCACTACCGCTGCACTACACGATGCGCAGCCCCTCAGTAGCAACCAACTCAACTCTAATCTACGAGTGACACATATCCTCTGCCATTCATCTCACAGCTCAATCACCCTGCATAATCCCTCACACACATAACCTCACACACTCCCCACATCTAGCACAGACGCCTCACATTACCCTTACACACCACATCACTATACCCCTTCCATCCTCATCACCACTACAAACCCAAGACCTATCGATACAATACATCCATCACCTACCATACCTCCAACAATCCCCCCAACACACATCCACCAACACCTTCATCAACACCCATCCACCACTACCTTCTCTACACACACAAGCCAACCAATTACAAGCAATACACACACACAGACTACCACACCCTCCATTTCTCACACCATCCCGCATCTAACCCTAACAATATAGACTACTCTCCCACCCTACAAGACTACACGCTCCACATAAACTGTCTAGCGACTACACAGAGCCCTCAATTTCACTCACAGAAGAATACCCTCAAATCAACTAGACCCATCAGCTCAAAACACCACAGACCCTCTACACAAACACGTCACTTCAGCGACGACCCACAATTAATTGTTTTTCTTTTTTTTATTGCATTATTTATTTATTTTTACACTTTTTGACTTATATTCTTATTAGCTTACTATGACTGATCTCATCATTCGTCACTCTTTCTCCTAGTTACATGTAGTGGTAAAAAATGCAATTTTAATGCTGTGCTTGTATGGCTGTATCAGCTTGAGATAATAGTGTTGTGTTACTTTCAAATATGCATTACTGAAACTATTAATCTCCTGTCATTTAAAATTAGATATGTAATACTTAAGGTCAAAGCAGACATCTGATATCACACTATTACATTGTTTGCAAGAAGATGATTGATTGATAATTATGATAATTTGCAAAATGATTATTTGTCTATGATATCCAAGTGTCCCTGTGGACTGTGCACAATTTCCTATTTATATGTGGGCCATCAAAAATGGCCTCTGGTAACAAGGGACGTGGGCTGGTCTTCAGTATCGTCCCAATGGGAGTTACAAGACTGATGAGTTATGACCTGGATGAGACACAGCTCAGACTTCAGTAAAGAGTCAGGAAGTTAGTTAGAGAAGAGCAGGGTAGTTTCTGTTAAGTGTCTGTTGTACGCAGACAGAGGCTAAGAAGGGGCCACACAGCCAGAGGCTAAGAAGGGAGTCATCCATCTAGGAAACACATCAAGAAAGTCAAGAAAAAAAAACACATTTAAATGTTTTAAGATTATCTTAAATTCATCCAAAAGAGTTTAATTTTTACAAAAAAAAAATCTAAAGTGACATTATAGGGAACATTTATCATTCCTTTAGTGCCAGAAAACTGGTGCCAATAAGTCGCAAACTATGGCACATGCTACTATTACACAAAATTTTGCAACTGTTTTGCTCACCATTATTCAATGTGGCAATCCGTGAAGGTCCAGAATAGGCTGTCCGTCCCATATATTATAATCTACTATAAGAGATTATAGCAGAGATCTACACCAGTTCCCTTGCTGGTGTAGATCTCCACATCTGGGCCCCCTCAGGCACCAGGAACGGGATTGACTGCTAAAACTTAAGGTTGATCTTAAAGTGATTTGCCACTGGCTCCATCCCTTTATTGCTCTTTGCTGCTCATTGCACAGTCATAGATTTTGGCAGTTATCCAAAATGTGGCACAGCCTTTTCTAAGTAACTGTACTTGGATGATCTGGGAAGAATGGTTGTCACAGAGATCAATCTCTTAAACATCATATCTCATCGCCCAATACAATGTTATGGGCAGAACTACATGGGATGCTAAGTGTGTGATTACTTAAAGGGGTTCTCTGGGAATAATTTAAAATGGTGAAAATCAACCTGTCCTAGAATGTGAGCAGTACTTGTTGCCTCCACTTGCAGATGTGATGAGAAGAGATGGGGCCTCACTTTACACTACACATGTAGGCATATCCTAGGCAAGATTAACGATAAAGATTAATCTTTTTTCATCAACATCTATTGTAGAGCACTGTAGTGTGTAGTGAGGCCCCAACCCCTCACGCTCTTAACCAGCTCTACAAGTGGAGGCAACCAGGTCTGCTCACATTCTAGGACAGCTTACTTGTAGGCATTTTAGATCATTCCTGGAGAACCTTTTAATTAAAAAAAAATTTCTTTAGATATTTTTCAAAAAAAAATGACTGAGGATTTTTATTTTTAAGAAAGTTTATACATTTTATTCCTTTAAAGTTCAGTATGGCAGGTCCATTCTAACTAATACATACACAAAATAAAAGGAATGAATGCTTTTCTCACATAAGTAATCCATGTCTGCATATTTTATGGCCCATTTAAAGAAAATTAAACCCATGCTTAAAAATAGCAAATAGTTTCCCTCTAAGGGCAATTAAATAAAGGAAGTTTTAAAGTAAAGCATTATGGTCTGAAATACCTCTGGACTTCACGTACATCGTCAAGTGGCTATCTTAACATAAGTAAAGATGTCTAAACTTTTTTTTAGTTGATGTTTACAATCTTTTCTTTTAATTTTGTGAATAGAAAGTGACCTTGTGCCAATAAGTCTGCCACCAATTACAGACAGAAGGATGGAGAATGCTGGGCATTTAGCTAAAAAGTCATTTTTACAACATGCCTACTTTCGTCGTTAGAAGACCTCTCATAATAGCAGTCCATTAATTCAGTGAATGAACTTATCGTAGAGTCGGCTCCCTCTTGAGAACAATAATACCGGGGTCAGCTTATGCTGCCATGGTAACTAAGTACTATTAAGAAGTTTGCATCCATGATTTTGCTAAAATGAGAGAAAATACAAAAAATATCTGAAATTTAAGTAGAAAGGTGTTAATCTGCATAAATACCGTTGTTTATTGGAAAATGCTGCAGAGTTTTGTGAAATATTAAACTTTTTTCTTTCTTTTGGTTTTACACTCATTGATTGCAAACTAATGAATTAAAATAATATATTTATGCATTTTATAAATTATTTAGCTCTGAAATTTGCTGAGATCAACAGTGTTTCTGCAATTCTCCATAAACAAGCGTAATTATGGATCAGATAACATAACGCCAATAGCATACCCTTGCTTCCCTTTTTTGTGTTTCTATCTCACAATTGAGGTGCAAAGTTCCCAGGTGGGCATTATCTTTCTTTCAAAGTGCCCAGGACTGCTTCCTCTAACTCACCCCAGCTCTGCCCCTTGTGTTGTAACTTCTTTCCCTCTCCTTCCAACGTCACAGTTCGCCATTCATACCTGATCCCAGCTTGCACTGTAATGTCCTTCTGATATACTGTACAGATGCAGACCAGCACACATTTTGTAATACATACAATACATACTGTGGGCAGTTGACCAGCACATGCACAGAACGTGCTGCAATTTAGATGTCCACAGCATGTACTGTAAGGCTGAAAGGCCTATGTGGAGCAGTGATGTTGGAAGTTCTGCGCCTGCATAAAACTTCAGAAAGAAGCGGAGGGACATTACAATCCAAGAGGGAGAAGCTGGGATTAGAGATACGTGAGTCAATTCTAAAAAAAATGGGATTCAACCAGAATTTTGCAAAAATTTGAGTTGAGTCCAAATTTTTGATGATTTGGGAGAGAGAGAGAGAGACAGAGAGAGATAGACATAATGAATTTAAAAAAAGTTTTGGTTTTTTTTTTAATTGAGACACAAGAGAAAAGAAATATCTTAGGAGACCTTTTTGGGCCAATTGGAGCACTTTTGATTTGGGTAGAATCAATTCGAACCTGAATCGAATCAGTTGACTGATACGACCAAATCAAACCTACCATCTGTAGTTGGGATTAGTTAAAGGTTGTGGGCCTGGGCATAGTTGCATAGGAAACAAAGAAACACCGAAAAGGGAAGCAAATCTATGTTTCAAGTGATGTTTAAGTGTGCTACAGTCTATTGGCAATGGCAAAATCAAGTTGACAGACTCTCTGAAAAAGAATTAATTAAATAATAACTACTAAGGAAATTGGTTGGTCTATATGGTATGGCTGTGCTATCAAAGACTGGTCTCAAGTGTACCAATTGAATGTCAAAATATCTTGGGCCTTTGGCTTTTTTTCACATAGATTTAATACTCTTGAATTTTTGTGTCCATATTATGGCTCCAAAACTAGGGCCCTCCAGCAGTTATTACCTAATCGGGGTCCGGTTCTGTCATGGGCATGAGAAATCGACTGTATTAATAAACTATAGTCCCATGCTCATGGCAATGCCTGTACAGAGGTACATACATTCCCTAAAACAGAGCCTTAGGTACTTAATACTTATATGATATACAGGCTAGATACTGGGAAAGCAGTATTAAAAAATGTTGACTTTCCTGTGAATTGTGACAATCAGGAGGGTTTATACAGGGAATGTGGCGATATAAAGTTCTATTGCATCAAAATGAAGCTCAATGTCATTGACCAAGAAGTTTAAAGAAAACTCCACAGAGTGATCATGATGTCAGGAATCAGAAATAATTAATGATGAACTTAGCTACCTGGCCCTGGTGGTCTTTAATTTCAGGTATTTCTTCTCTCCTCTAAGTTGATGTCTACAGCAGGGTTCTGCAATTTACAGAGCCATGGTAATGACTGAGTTAAATAAAGAATACTAGAATCAGATCTGTCTGAATGACTAATCACTTGTGGCGTTTATCATGGAGATGATTAGAAGGTAAAGCAGCCTCCAGTCATTTCCAAGATGCCAAAATGCCCAGGAGATCTGTGTGAATCTGCTGCCAGCCGGGCTCTGTCAGAGCTGAAGGCAGACCAAAATCAGCATCAGGGAAGGTCGTGTGAAAGAAAATCTCCAGTCACCAGGAAGTCCTTGGCCTTAAAACCTATGTGACATCTCCTGACAAACCTTAAATCATGAAGGCAGACAAAATATCACCCTTACAGGGAAGCATTGCCTCTGGGGCATTCATTCTTCCTTTGCTAACTCCTCTGTATTACAATTGCTACTTAAAATGTTCTCATCATTCTCTACACCTTGTTTCAAGTCAAGAATAGAAGCTCTTACATACACTTCTGGTCCGCATTATTTGTGACCTAAAATCTAACACTTCAGCCCTTGCACTAAACCAAAAAGTTATCTTACATCAAAAAAGTTGTTGACAGACAATAGAAGGTACCATCAATGTGCAGCCCCTCCAGGGGTAATGAAGTATTAAAAGAAGACCCGTTCTTTACTTACACCCCTCTTTTCTCAGGGGTTCCTCAGTGGATGAGTCACTCCTGTGAAGTCCATATGTCCTATTAATGAGACAAACCCTTTAATGAAAAAGATAATTAGCAAGTACCAGTGATATTTTTAGCTTATTATCTACTATCACTATATAAGAGCACATAATAGAGTAATATAGATGTTATGTGATGAATTGGGGATATATTTGATGCCAAGGCCTATGAACTTCAAGTTATGGCTCTGCTTTAAACCCCATATACGAATTGGTGGATGAGCACAAGACGTGTATGAAGCAGGCTCAGGAGCTGGGCCCAATCCATACACAACTGGTGCCAGCTTTGTTATACGGTAATTTATTCTGCAAAATTACTGTTTTTTAATCAAAAAGTGATATTCTGAACCTCAAATTAGCACCAATAAAAGCTACAGCTTGCCCCATAAAAATATAAGCTATCACACTGTTTTGTGTTAAATATAAAAATGTTTAACTTTTTTATTTGTAAAACATAAAAACTATACGCTAAAAAAAATGAAATAAAAAACAAAAACAGAATTGCTGTTTCATTTCCATTTTGGCCCACAAAAAATGTTTAAAAGTTTATTAGCATATTATATGTTACATTCAATAGTACAATTCGGGCTGAAAAAAACAAGCCTCTGTACTCTTATGTATAAATACATGAGGATGAAAAAAAGAGAAAAATACAAAAACTGGCTAATACTAAAGGCTAAAGGGTTTTATGTGTTTATCAGTTTCTGCAATTGCATGATGCAACACTAGAGGGTATGTAGGTTGCATTATATTGTATAATGGGCATATACGGGTATTATATTGTATAAGGAGCATGCAGGGGGCATTATACTGTATAATAGGCACAGCAGGGGGTATTATATTGTATAAGGAGCATGTAGGGGGCATTATACTGTATAATGGACACATCAGGGGCATTATATTGTATACGGAGCATGTAGGAGGCATTATACTGTATAATGGACACATCAGGGGCATTATATTGTATACGGAGCATGTAGGAGGCATTATACTGTATAATGGACACATCAGGGGCATTATATTGTATAAGGAGCATGTAGGGGCATTATACTGTATAAGGGGCATACCAGGGGGCATTATATTGTATACGGAGCATGTAGGAGGCATTATACTGTATAATGGGCATATCAGGGGGGCATTATATTGTATAAGGAGCATGTAGGGGGCATTATACTGTATAATGGACACATCAGGGGCATTATATTGTATAAGGAGCATGTAGGAGGCATTATACTGTATAATGGACACATCAGGGGCATTATATTGTATAAGGAGCATGTAGGGGCATTATACTGTATAAGGGGCATACCAGGGGGCATTATATTGTATACGGAGCATGTAGGAGGCATTATACTGTATA
Organism: Rhinella marina; assembly: GCA_900303285.1. Lineage (NCBI taxonomy): Eukaryota > Metazoa > Chordata > Amphibia > Anura > Bufonidae > Rhinella > Rhinella marina. The sequence continues at coordinate 207,416 of ONZH01021005.1, read as the reverse complement.
ATGGGCATATCAGGGGGGCATTATATTGTATAAGGAGCATGTAGTGACATTATACTGTATAAGGGGCACATTAGGGGGCATTATATTGTATAAGGAGCATGTCGGGGGCATTATACTGTATAATGGGCACAGCAGGGGGTATTATACTGTATAAGGAAAATGTAGGGGCATTATACTGTATAATGGGCACAGAAGGGGTCATACTATTGTATAAGGAACATATAGAGGGCATTATAGTGTATAATGGGCACAGCAGGGGGCATTATACCCTGTTGGAGGTACATATGGAGGCATTATACGGTGTGGGGACATAAGGGGTCAGCATTTTAGAGGTGTTACGAGGCAGGGTTTAGAAGTGCAACAGGGTGAAGCATAGCTGTGCACCAGGAGCCCCAGACATAACTTTGCTTGGGGCCCTAGAAATGTCAAATCCGCCCCTGTATCAAATGAACATGTGTGTTTATGTCACCTTTGCAGCACAGCAGCTATAGTCCTTTTCCTTTCCCTCCCTAAAGAATAAAGCAGAATGACCCTTACGTGTCAGTTGCCGGATTATAATTGGCCATTTCCTCGTTAGAATCCCTTGACCGCTGACAATATCGCTACCATAACATTTCTTTAACTAAGTATATATTAGGCTAGTTAAAAAGATAGATTAGCCATAGTGTGAAAAATCTGCGGCTCTGGAATATCTTTAGAGGCAGGATTTATTGAATACATTACTGGCCGTTATGGAAGCCAGATGGTCGACTTAATAAAATCACAACATTTCAGGTGTTTGCGATACTTATTTAATTAGATTGTGCAGCCCAACTGGAATAAAAGGGAATTGACAGGGGAGGGGGGTATTAGACGGGCAGCCAATTAGGTATTTAATTCTAAAAGCGACAGGAACTCGGAGGCATTAAAAGGTTTATTCATCAATGTCTTCCAATCCTGAAAGTTTAAGTCTAATAAATCTGTTGTAGTTCTGAGTCTCGAGAAGACGCCTCATGTTGATGATGGATAATATTGGCTCTTTTACTTAAAGGGAATTGTGAATGTATTTAATTAGTTTAATTAAGTGTAGGCTGTAGATGAGAAGGAATGTGTTAATTATGCTTGTAGTTGCTAAAGAATGACTGTATTGGAGACAAATTTTCTTTCTGCATTTCCTATATAGACAGTGCATCAGTGTGTATGCTTTCTTAATGGGAATTAATGGACAGAAAAGTGTCCATTGACTAAGGCTTCTATCACATTAGCGTTAGGCTTGTCCCCTGCCGGATCCGTACTAACGCTTGCACATGTGCTGCAGTTTATGTCCGGACACCTCTAGGCAAGTTTCCTGCCGCATCTTCCACCTGTCCACATTACAGTGAATGGGGCCAGGCCTGGAATTCCAGCAGCACACTGTTCTCTTACTGAAACATAGTCCAGTCCTGTCACGATGTGATGTGGCTTCGCTGCGCACAAGTATCCGGCAGCCATACTGGCAGCTGGCTCTTGTTAACTAATGAAGACCTCACTGTTTAGTCAGTCTGCATTGTTAATGGTCACGCGGTAATGAAGGTGCTGTGCTACCATTAACAATGCAGACCAACTAAACAGTGCTGTCTTCATTAGTCAACAAGAGTCAGCTGTGACCCATACAGCCATGCAGTACTCGACTGTGACATAGCCGTGCTGTGTGATTGTACCCTAATACAGTTTCTGGAAAGTGATTGGGGTGGGAGGGAATTTATAAGTCCTGAACACAGTTTTCTGATATAGAAAAGTAGCAAATGTTGTCATTTTACACCTCTCTCGTTACTTTTGAAAGTGTACTGGGTTAGCTAAATGAATAGATATACCCCTAATTTATTAAATGTGACTTTAAAAAAAAAGGGGGGGGGCAAAAAAAAGTGGGTCAGTCTAGGGGGATGGCATAAAATTAGACTAACATCTCTAGACAAAACTGTTAATGTTAACGATGGGCCAACTTCATCAAACAACATGTGAAATTTGTCTCAAATTTTGGAAAGGAAGGCACACAATAAAAGTAGACAATAAAATTCACTTAAAAAATCCCTATAGAGTATAGTTCATCTTCAGACACTGGAGAATAGCAGGAGAGCTGCATACAGAGCAGTATCCATTTGTGTTGTCCATAATGTTACTATTCTGACATATGTAACATTCTAGAGGTACAATAGAGCTGCTGGAAAGCCGACCCCAACCTTGATGTTGAGGTGACTCTGCTGATTCCCTCCCAATTTACACAGTAAAGCAGAAACGTGAGCTACAGAAAACAGGAAATAGCCTATTGTGTTATAATGGCCAGTGGGAAAGCTTTGAATATTTCAGGACTTCTGTTATATGGATAGTCTCATGAAAATTAGAAAAATAATTATTTAAAGAAGAAACAAAGCATATTTAAAGGGTTTCTGTCACCAGTTTTTTCGGTATGAATCAGGCTGACATTAGAGATGTGCTAATATCACCTGATTCCAAATATATATCTGTTTTATTTACTGGTGCCCCCATTTTTATATAAAATTCACTTTTATTTTATGCTAATAAGGCCTCTAGGTGCAAGGGGCGTTACCCCTGCTCCTAGAGGCTCTGTTGATTGACAGGCCCAGGCAGAGAAGAAACACTCCATTCACCATAGCTTGCAAGGACCTTCAATGATGTCATGACTATGTGATCAGTCACATGGTTAGGATCACACAAACAGCCTGTCTCCTCCTAAACCATGTGACTGACATGTTCATGACATCATTGAAGGTCCTTGCAAGCTATGGTGAATGGAGTGTTTCTTCTCTGCCTGGTCCTGTCAATCAACAGAGCCTCTAGGAGCAGGGGTAACGCCCCTTGCACCTAGAGGCCTTATTAGCATAAAATAAAAGTTCATTTTATATAAAAATAGGGGCACCAGTAAATAAAACAGATATATATTTGGAATCAGGTGACATTAGCACATCTCTAATGTCAGCCTGATTCATACCGAAAAAACTGGTGACAGAAACCCTTTAAGGGGTTATGTAAAAAAGAAAATCAGAGATCATATAGTACATGACAATCTCTTTCTAACAAAGCTAGAACCAGCCCTGTACCACATGTGGATCCAGAGATCTCCAGTAGATTTATATCAAGCTGACAGCTCAAGGGGAGTGTCTTTTCTGCTGCAGCTAAGGGGGCGTTTCCATGCTCTGCCTAATCTGGAGAATATTTTTTGTGGGACAACCTCTTTAAGTTCTGTAGGCTGCAGTTCAGTTTTAACAGGTTTTTCTTCTGGTTGCCAAAGCCCCTCCCCAATTATATACTTGTTATAAATGGGAGCTCTCCAAACTGCTATCTTCTAATTTCCTATTACTATCACTAGGTATCATTATGGATACTTTACCTTTCCCATACAGAAGGAACATCATGTGCACAGATATCAAATATTGCTAAAATGATAGAGGCAGTAGAGTTTCATTGCACCTTTGTAAAGGCGGCTACACCCAAAGGAGCATTCAATAACATTTTAAAGGCTTTCCTCCTACTGTATGTGTAGTGTTCTGTGATAACCATCACCTTCCACTCTCCTTTTACTGTATTAACAACACCTTCCTGTAGCAGCCTAGCACACATCTCTAGAGATAAGATAAGGGAGAAGCTGGGATGAAAGGTGTCTGCTGGAGGAATGCCTCTGCAGCTAAGGCTACTTTCACACTAGCGTTTTTAAATTCCGGTATTGAGTTCCGTTATAGGGGCTCAATACCGGAAAAAAACGCTTCAGTTTTGTCCCCATTCATTGTCAATGGGGACAAAACTGAACTGAAGACAACGGAATGCTCCTGAAAGCATTCCGTTCCGTCTTCAGACCGGAGGACAAACCGCAGCATGCTGCGGTTTGCTCTCCGGTCCAGGCATCCGCACCAAGACGGATCCGGAATGACCCCCAATGCAAGTCAATGGGGACGGATCCGTTTGGTGTGGACACACCAGTAATCCGGATCTGTCCTCCATTGATTTCCAATGGGGGGTCATTCCGGATCCGGCATACATACACACAGACATGCATACATACACACAGACATACATACAAACATACAGACATACATACATACATACTCACATACTCCCGGGACGCCGGCAGAACGTCTTCACGCGCCTCCTGCGCGCTGCGATGACATTTCCCCACTGCGCCCAGCAGAGGGCGCTGTGGGGAATCGTCATCACTGCGCGCAGGAGGCGCGTGAAGACGTTCTGCCGGCGTCCCGGGAGTATGTGAGTATGTATGTATGTCTGTATGTTTGTATGTATGTCTGTATGTTTGTTTGTATGTATGTCTGTGTGTTGTTTTTGTGTGTCATGTGTGGGCCGGAGCGCTGCTCCGGCTCCACACATGTATAGCGTTAGCACGGATCCGTCGGCACCCTTTAGGTGCCGGATCCGTGCTAACGCTAGTGTGAAAGTGCCTACAACACAAGTGTGAACTTTATACTCTAGTGATAGGGAGCGTGTCCATGCAGGGAACCAGCTTTAACTAATGCTCAGAAAAGGACAAAAATAAAGGGCATCTATAACCACACATGGGAACTGTATGTGAGCTGCAGGGTATGTTAAAGGGAAACTCTGCATTGCATTTATATGACTTGAAAGCTCCATCAATGTCTATGTAAGTAATGAACCACATACTAATTAGTGTATATGCAGTATGAACAGCCATTGCACAGATGAAGTCCCAAAGATCAGCTTTTGGAGATCCAGCACGGACAAATTGAATATTACAATTTTAAGAACATAAGGCACGTATTAAGGGTTGAGTGATGAACGCGGCATCTGAGGGGGTTCAATGACAGGGATGGGGCAGGGGGCATTGCAATCGCCATTCCCCATCATTGCGGCAAGCAGAAATGTGCTTCCTGATTAAGTAATTCTTCATGAAGCAAATTTCTTCGGGAAATTCAGCAAAGAAGCTGAATCAAACTTTTCATAACTTCGCTCTACACTTATTCTAAAGCTGTATGCCATTCTTCTGGCACACAAAAGTACCACATTTTTTGCACAAGTGGCATTTTGTGCTAAAAAAAAAACATGACTTTTTAGGATTTTCCATCACTCATTCCCTTTTATCAAAGGCATTGTCTCATAAAGACGATCTCTCGCAGTATACCCTATTATGGAATATACATAATATAGAGGGGGCTCCCTTTTTGAGACCTTACTCTGTATTACATGAGGGTTCTTTGGCAATGTACAGGTAACACTACATTTCTCCTAAGTATCTGGCTTTCCTGTGGAAAAATCTGATGCTGGCTGTTCTTGAAAAGGGTTGCTTCTGACGAGAAAACTCCTTTAAGTGCTCAACTACAATACCGGAAACAACCAGGCATAGTGACGCTGCTGTTGGAAAAAGAAGGAGACCTATATTCTCATTGAATGTATCAAAATCATAGTAATAGAGATGAGGGAGTTTCTTGTAAACTTTCTTGTTTCCGTTACAATTCGCAGAATATTTCAAAAAAATTCAATTTGGACCCAAATTGATTATACCTTAATCAAATATGCTCAAATAGCCCTGAAAATTGGTATTTAACACTCTCTGGTCTACTTAGACTCATATGTTTCTGAAAAGACTCAGATAATTAATATGAATCCTTAGAGACTAGTATGCTACTCTGGGTTTCAGGGAAATACTTTACCTGTATATGTGCTTTGTCTGGTGAATACTCTTTTTATTATGGAGAGTGTCTAGTGTGAGGAGAATTGTACGCAAGGCAACACTGCTCTTGGTTTCTGAGAAAAACTTATGCAAACATATCTTATTTCTGCTGGAAAGGTAATTTGGATATCTTTGGGTCTCTGGAGAAGATATTCCACTTTCATTTCCTGACAAAAAGGAAAACAAATCTGACCCTTTCTCATGCCAGCAGATGTCAGACATGCTAATCTGCATATATATTTTCCCAAAAACCAAGAGAAGTGATGTCTAGCCTTAAATCTGGCGGTCTCCATAATAGAAATTGTACCTGCCAAGAGTCCCCCCTAAGGCATCTTATCCCCTCAACCATAGACATATTGCCCTTAGAAAAACGCAGATCTGCAAAATACAAATACCTTCTGTGTGCAATCCACCCATTATAGAAATTTCTATTATTGTTCGCAAAACAGACAAGAATAGAAAGGTCAGATTTGTTTTCCTTTTTGTTAGGAAATGAAAGTGACTCCAGAGACCCAAAGATATTTAAATTACCTTTCCAGCAGAAATAAGATATGTTTGCATACATTTTTCTCAGAAACCAAGAGCAGTGTACAATTCTCCTCACACATACTAGACACTCTCCATAATAAAAAGAGTATTCACCAGACAAAGCACATATACAGGAAAAGAATAACAATTTATATATATACTTGCAATTCAGCTTTCTTTCTAAAAAGTAAAGAATGCTATTTATCACCAGTCAATGTAGTATAGCCATCCAAAATTCATACTTGACGCTTTAAACAGGCCTCCAAGGATAACAGCTAAGCTAGCTACAAATAGCTCTTTCCTGGCAAATATTCTTTATTGGAGCAGAGCAGACAGAGTTGTCTTTTTACCTGAGAGGCTTTGGGGGGTTTCTGGGCAGGTACTATCTCTATTATAGAGACTGCTTAGTATACATGAGGTTGAAGGCTAGACAATGCATCTCTTAATTGCTAGGCAATGTTCTTTCTCTCTCGCTAAGAAATTTGAGTTTGTTAAAATTCACATTTTTTTGAAAAATTGGGACAAATTCCAAATCGATTCATTCATCTCCACATAGTAAGCAAAAGTGAATTTCCTTCAATAATCTGAAGTCAAATGCACAAATGTTTCTGTATAGGCATACATAGCATTCAAAAGTCTACTCTTCTTTAAAAGTTGGAAAAAATACAAAAGAGTGCAAGGATTTTAAAATCCATTATATCTGATCTTCCTTTTGTTCTAAAATATGCATTTGTGAGACTTGTAGATCTCCCTCAATACACATTACATTACTTTTATCTCATGTGTCTAGCAAGCTTAAAGCAATCCTTCATGCTGCCCCTTCCTAAGGGTGGGCATATACATCCTTAGCTGTCAGCTGTCAACGACCATTTGGCCAACAGCTATCTCTCCCAGCTCCCTCATGCACATACATATATTCAATTGGGAAAACAGAGAAAGCTGCTGCCAGACACTTCTGGTGGTGGCTTATCCCTCGGAGAATAAAAGGATTGGCCAAAAAAAGATTCATTTTGTCCAGTCCTTCTCTCTTCTGATATGCGTTGGGGAAATTGGGAGCTACACACACACATTAGATGTCGGCCAAACCCGCTGTTCTTGGCGGGTATGGCTGACAATACACTAATGTGTAGGCCTTAAGGTTCATTTGGAATGAAAATTACCCTATATTCTTTTTCCCACTGGCAGATTAGTCATCTGTACTTTAGAATTACAAATACTGTCCTTGCAGTTATAGAAATCAGCCACCTGTACCCTGACTTCCTGTTGAGCCTGTGTTAGACTAGTATTTCTACACAGCAGTCAATCTGAGGAGGTGGAGCTGCAGGGGGATGGACAGTGCTGGCATCTGAGCCAATGGGGACAGGAGGAACGTCTCAGACTATCCCAGACTCTCTGTAGACACTGTAGGTAAACTGTAGACATAGATCTCAGCTCAGCTCAGCTCATCTCATGTATAAGTGGAGCATCAGAACATTGCTTACTCTGATGCTCCTTGCCTTGTACTACATCGCACAAGGCAAGGGCTTTTTTTTTTTTACAACCGGCAGGGGCGTAACTACCATAGTGGCAGACCATGTGACTGCTATGGGGTCCAGGGCAAGAGGGAGCCCATTTGGGATTATTTCCTCTTCTACTGGAGGTGAAAACTTGGTCAGGACTCTACTCTCTAAAAGAACAACTTTTAGCAAATGAGGCAGTGGGAAAAATGTCGCAAGGGTCATTGAAAGGGGTTTAGGCAGAAACCCTTCTGTCCTGTGTGTGGGGCCTGGTTTGATCCTTGCTATGGGGCCCTTACTTCTCTATGTAAGCCACTGACTACCGGGCTTCACATGGGTATGCTAGTCGGAGACTTCCGCTTAGCAGTGATCTCAGTGACATGTTTTAGAGCTTATGGCAGTGCTATGGCTTTCTCTTATGGGTTTGCCATGCACAGCTTTGCTGTTTAACCTCTACCAGTAATATATATATATATATATATATATATATATATATATATATATAACAGACTTCCACGCAGCCAATTATTTTTCTCAGCGTATCAATTTTCATAATGTTTCTGAGTGACTCATGTCAATTTAAATTACCCAGAACATTAAATGTTTGTGGAAGTTTATTTAAATTTCCATTGTGATAAGTAATAGTTAGACAAAAATAATGGTAATTTAAATATCCGCCACTGTGAGCCACTCTATTATGTCGATGAATGCTTCAGTAGCCTCATTTACGCCACAAATTGGAGCTATCGGAATATAATAAAGATATTTATTACAAATCAGTCATTAATCTTCGTTTAAAGGAGGCTGGACCACAGAATAGGAAAAGATCTGAATCATTAATAAAGGCGTGGGTGGAACATTTCAAATTAACTATGAAAACTGCAATGGGAAATACTAACAATTATAGGATGTAAAGTACAATGGATTCTACAGAAATGAATCCACAGATCACAACAATATCCTATGATGCAAGGAAGATTTGAGGTGGATTTAATGACACAAACGATTTTATGAACAACCTTTATGGGACACTCATTGACCAAAAAAAAGAAAATAATGCACAAAGAAGGAGTTGGGATCAAATGAAACTTTCTATGTGGGAATGTAATGATATGATATGTTAGAGATTACAATATTAGAGTGAAAGGATAACTTTATTGTGGAAAACTGTACAACTGAATGGAGGCTGTAGTACCTTGTTGGGCAACCTCTAGCCTGGATATAAGATGAGATATGGTTGAACATAGAGGCATATAGGTTCTGTATGGTATGCTGTGACACATTCGCCCACAGATGTTGCATCTAGGCCTGTAGATACTACACACTTGTAAATTACTGAAGCTGGCATCCCAGCTGGTCCCATACGTAAATGCTTGATTGGTGATAAATCTGGTGACCAAGCAAGCCAGGGAAGCGTTACAATTTAGCAGAGACATTCCTGGGAAACCCTTGCTGTGCGTCGGTGAGCATTATCCTGCTTAAAAATGCCAGTTGGAAGTCCTGCCATTAGAGACGGGATGTTCTGCACATATTGCTGAGCTGTTAGTGTCTCTTGTGTCACTGTTAGGGGTGACTGACTGTCGTATGCTCCCCAGGTTCTCACACCACCAGTTGGGGCAATGTGTGTCTCTTCACAGCAAAGGCAAGATTGAAGTGCTACTCCATACTCATACCTGACCATTTTGGGATTCCAAACAGAGGCTGGATTTGTCACTAAATATGATACAGTCCAAGTTTCTCATTCACAAACCACTGCAAACGAAATTGACGGTGGTTGGCTGTCAATGTCAGGACCTGCAATGGGTGCTATGACACCAAATTTCTTTCTGTTAAGTACCTGAAAATGGTCCGGGCAAAGACAGGGGTGTATAATGAAGGTGCCACCAATGTCTGGATGAGTGACAATGAAACTGTGAGAGCTTCTGATACTTGTCAGCGGATCAAACAACCTTCTCTACAGGTGGTCTTTCTGGGATATCCAGAACCTGTTCGCAATATATGTACCCTCACTTAACCACTCCTCCCAACACCTCCTAACAGCTAGATAAGAATGGTGGCCAATTTGTCAAAAAGACTACCCTGCTTCCCTCAGTCCCTCTCAAAGTGTTTCAATAGGGAAAAGTGTCTTCATGTGCACCGTATAAGCATGTCTAGCAGTCAGCGATTTCTCACCGCGAGGTACACTACTCAAAAGTAGCCTCTGAGATCCTTTTTACTAGGTAGCGGGGAATCCCGCACCTTCTTGTGGCAAGACTTAGTATCTAATCAGACCACATCTGTAATCTTTTACATATTTGCCTGAGACATAACTACATGTAGCAATGTCACATTTCTAAATGGGTGTATTATTTTTTTTGTCAATGAGAGTATAACAACTAGGTATGCCATTGATGTCTTATCAATAGGGATCCCACAGGTAGGAATCTTAAGTGTACACAGTCTATCATGAAGTGAATATATATGTCAATTAGAGTCAATGACATAAATGGGAACAAGAGTATCTGCAATTGCAGTCCATCATGGAGAAGTGTCCATACATGATGGTCTCCATCCATTACAGTCAATGAGAGACTTAGAAACAATAGTATCTGCTGCTTCACTCCATGACTTCCTCTTCAATATAGTACTTCCTCCAAGTATGTATTCTCCGTTGGTAGTTTGTTATTTTGGTTCTTGCTTTCCAGTAGAGGGAGTTATCCCAGATACTGGTTGGAGACCGAAATTGACATTTTTCTCAAGTCCTTCTATAAACTTTGTTCACCTACCCAACCGCCAATCCCTCATGATGGTAACATTCCACCCTGACCATATAAAAATCTAACTTTTAAGGTGGATATACACCTTCAATAGCTATTAGTTGTCAGATGCTTCTCCCGACTCCCACATACATTGGCACAGTCATGTGTGTATGTGGGAAAAGAGCAGAAGGTATCTGGCAGTGGCTTATTACTCAGGAGACAAAAAGAGAGTCCATTGAAATGTAACATGCACGATCCTTCTAAACTTCAGTCCCATCCAAAACGCCAGTTTTCGACAGGAAACAATAGACTAATGTATATGGGGTCCTTTAGTCTCTATTACTTTTTCATTCCAGCCTATTCATATTGATGTCCTGGTTTCTGTAAAGTCATTCTGGGTGGAAACACCTTACCTGCCAGACAGTGCTTACTGATAAGCCATGACAATTAATAATGTTGATTTCAATAGCACAGGACAGATGAGAAGGCAAAGTCTTCATTCAATTCTATTTACACAGCATTAAACGTTTTTTCTTTGACTTCCACTGGTAAACATTAAGGAAAGGGGGGTGGGTTGGAATGGAAGAAAAGACTTTGACCTTTGGATATATTACAGTAACTATCAGTAAATCCATTTAGGATATTAATCCAGTAAGATAGCACCGATGTGTGTGTGTTTCTCTTTAAGCCAAGTTTATGATGCCATGACCTGTCTTTGAGGTGAGCAGTGCAAAGATTTCGACTGCAAAAAAAAAATTCACGTCCTTTGGGATTTCATCACTTATCCTAAAGCCTTAACTTTAGCATAGAAATCTAAACAGCACCTTGTTATTTTGTTTGCATAGCTGCTGGCAAAGTCCCTTTCACCTAAGAAGACAGTATTCATGACACCGGGGATGTAATCCTCCGTATTAAAACCCTATTGAGCGATTCTTAACTGTCAACAAAGGGAAAACGCTGAATTCATTCTTGAATTTCAAAGCAAACGTTTAATAATCATGTCAGTAGAAGCCGAGAGCAGAGGATTTTTCTTAGAAGGAGAGCGAAGTGAACTATAATTGAACTTGGTAGATTCATCATTCGTATATCTATCAGTTTTTCTTAGTGGCAGTGGATATGGTCAGAATGAAGACTATTAAATCCAGTAGATGAGAGGACGTCCCCCATTCCTCAAGACAAACACCGTCATGGTGATACGATTTTATATGCTCTCAAAGAGGAATATTATGGGAGCTCAATGGAGGTAATAATTAATAAAGTTGGAATTTAGCATAAAATAATCTTTTGTCTTAGATTCCAGTACCATTTGTTTCTGGAGAAAAACTGTATGATGATGATGATTATGATTATTATTATTAGTAGAAGTATTATTTTATTAAAACTAATAATGATCTACTATATTGTTATTGTTTATTATTAGATATTATTATTATTATTATTATTATTATTATTATTATTATTATTATTATTATTATTATCATAATTTGCTTTTGCCTCCAAGTCTTCAAATAATTTTTCCTCATACAGACACACACATCTCAAATTAAGTAGATGATTTAGGAAACCAGGTTCTGTTTTCAATGTTCATTACAAAAATGTCTTTTACTTGTACAAAATAATCCATATTAATGTCCACAAGGGACAGTGTTATCATGGCTATAATTCATACTTATGTATTTTAATAGTTATACTCTTCCAGTTTTATAGTAGTTATATTCTTGTACATAGGAGGCAGTATTATAGTAATTATATTCTTATACATAGGGGAAGTATTATAGTAGCTATATTCTTGTATATAGGCAACAGTTTTCAAGTAGTTATATTCTTGTATGTAGGAGGCAGTATTATAGTAGTTATATTCGTATACATAGGGGCAGTATTATAGTAGCTATATTCTTGTATATAGGCAGCAGTTTTCAAGTAGATATATTCTTGTACATAGGGGGCAGTATTATAGTAGTTATATTCTGGTACATATAAGGCATTATTATAATAGTTATATTTGTGTAAATAGTGGGTAGTATTATAGCAGTTATATTCTTGTACATAGGGAGCAGTATTATAGTAGTTATATTCTTGTACATAGGGCAGTATTATAGTAGTTATATTCTTGTACATAGGCAGCAGTATTATAGTAGTTATATTCTTGTACATAGGGCAGTATTATAGTAGTTCTATTCTTGTACATGGACAGCAGTATTATAGTAGTTATATTCTTGTATATAGGGACCAGTATTATAGTAGTTACATTCTTGTACATAGAGACAGTATTATAGTAATTATATTCTTGTACATAGAAGGCAGTATTATAGTAGTTATATTCTTGTACATAGGGCAGTATTATAGTAGTTATATTCTTGTATATAGGGAGCAGTATTATAGTAGCTGTATTCTTCTACATAGGAGCAGTATTATAGTAGTTATATTTTGTACATAGTAACTGTATTATAGTAGTTGTATTCTTGTATATAGAAGGCAGTATTATAGTAGTTATATTCATTTACATAGAGGGCAGCATTATAGTATATAGTATAGTATTATATTTTGTACATAGGAGGCAGTATTATAGTAGTTATATTCTTGAACATTGAGGGCAGTATTATAGAAGTTATATTCTTTTACATGTGAGACAATATTATAGTAGCTGGACATGGAAACAGTATTATACTACCTGCATACGTTGCGGTTTGCACATAGTTTTTATGTGCAGACTCTTGTGCAGAAAAAACATAGCATAATACAGTACCAGCAAAGTGTATGGGATTTCACAAATCTCAGGTACACTTTACTTTTTCGTTGTGTGTGGATTTTGAAATCTGTCAGTGTCAGTTCTTTGTGCGGATTTCACCATTTTCAATGCAAGTGTGAGATCTGTGGCAAAACCATCCGTATCAAAAAGCATTGAATTTGATGCCGAAACGTAGAGAAATCCACACTGATATTTGTACAGAATTTCTGCAAGACAGCAGGTAGCCTTACAATAATTTTATCTTTGTACATATGAAGTAGTGTTATAGTAATTGTATTCTTTTACACAGGAGACATTATTATATTTGTTATATTTTGTATATACAGTAGCTGTATTATAGTAGTTACATTCTTGTACATGGAGGGCAGTAAATTATAGTAGTTATATTGTTGTACATAGGAGCAGTATTATAGTAGTTATATTCTTGTACATAGGCAGTATTATAATAGTTATATTCTTGTACATAGGGGCAGTATTATAGTAGTTACATTCTCAGGGGCAGACTGGCAACTGGCAACCCTGGAAAAAAAAAGTGGCCCTGTTTTGTAGTTGGGTCCAACTTGATGGAAGGCAGGGCCAGCAATACCATATTGTGGCTCATTATACACCCCAACAGAGCCAAATACCACAGTGCATCACAAAATACTGCCAGCAGCACAAAATACATCCCCAAAAACTTCCAGAGGCGGGCCGTGAGGAGGGCTCAGGTGGTCCCCTGGGCATCGGCCCACCGGGAAATTTTCCTGTAAGATCTATGGCCAATCAGTCTCTGTACATTCTTGTACATAGAGGGCATTATTATAGTAGCTATAGTCTTGTATATAGAGCGCAGTATTATAATAGTTATGCTCTTGTATATAGCGGGCAGTATTTTATTAGTAATATTCTTGTATATAGGGGCAGTATTATGGTAGTTATGCTCTTGTACATAGGCAGTATTATAGTAGTTATATTCTTGTACAGGGGCAGTATTATAGTAGTCATGTTCTTATACATAGGGAGCAATATTACAGTTGTTATATTCTTGTACCTAGTGGAAATGTTATAGTTTTGCACATAGGGGCAGTATTATAGTAAGCATTAGTGCTGGTGGAGTACTACAGCTAAACAACTTATGACGACTTACCTATAGTTCAAGTTGCAGATTGTAAACCTTTACAGTTTTTTTGTGTCTCATCACCCTTAGCAACTCATTTCAATTACTATTGTCTGCACAGTACAACAATAAGTACAGGAATATTCTACTATCACAAAAAAGAGAATTTGTGCTGCCTTCTGAGGCATGAATGGTGGGCATTAACTGGACACATGTAGGGCCATGACTACTTGTACCAGAAACTGGCATAAAAAAGTTGCAAGGAGCGGTTTTGTGACCTCCTGAACACATTCGCGCCTAAATTATGGAGTGGCACATAGTAGGCAAATTTAGAAAGAGGGGGCAGGACCTCCATGGAACGTGACATGGACAATAACTTAAGCCATTAGTTGGTGTCATTTATGGTGCTAACCTATGACTGCTCTAAACAGACATATATTTGCTTCTCTAGCACATAAACAGCCAAAGGGGCAACAAAGTTGTTAAGAGGCATCCACCTCTTAGGCCTCTTTTACACTAGCGGCAGTCCGGATCCGGCAGGTGAAGGGTGCCGGATCCGGACTGCCGCAGCGACATGTGTGGGGCCGGAACCACGTTCCGGCCTCACACATGTCACACAGTACCATATACAGACATACACACACATACATACACACACATACATACTTACATACTCCAGGCAGGCAGGCAGGCCGCACGTCTTCACGCCCAGGAGGCGCGCAGCTATGACGATTCCCCACAGCGCCCTCTGCTGGGCGCTGTAGGGAATCATCATAGCGGCGCGCCTCCTGGGCGTGAAGAAGTGCGGCCTGCCTGCCTGGAGTATGTAAGTATGTACGTGTTTGTGTGTATGTGTATGTGTGTGTATGTCTGTATTTATGTCTGTATGTATGTCTGTATGTGTAGGTGACGGATCCGTCCTGAACTCCATTGAAAGTCCATGGAGGGCGGATCCGTTTACCATTGTGGTCACACCAGATGGATCCGTCCCCATTGACTTGCATTGGGGGTCATTCCGGATCCGTCTTGGTGCGGATGCCTGGACCGGAGAGAAACCGTAGCATGCTGCGGTTTGTTCTCTGGTCTGAAGACGGAACGGAATGCTTTCAGGAGCATTTTGTTGTCTTCAGTTCAGTTTTGTCCCCATTGACAATGAATGGGGACAAAACTGAAGCGTTTTTTTCCGGTATTGAGCCCCTACTGACGGAACTCAATACCGGAATTTAAAAACTCTAGTGTGAAAGTAGCCTTAATATATTCAGTGCATTTTATTCCAGTCCAGTTTAGTTTAAGACTAGCATATGAATCACAAGTCTTTGTAAATTCTCCCAATGTCTTCCTCTATACTACATTCACAATTCTGCCTTTGCTACTTTCAGTTGTCAACTTCATTAAAGTAATAGTCTGGAGAATTTGCTTGCTTTGCACAATTGAACATTTTCATTATTTGGAGATAATATATTTCTTCATAATATGAAGGAGCATTTCTCAATAATGCCTTCTAATTGAGTTTTTTCGATTTATATAATTCCCTATTAAAGAATGTCCCCATTTTCATCTGGCCATAAGAAGTTAATAAAATTGGGATTTTAAACAGTGTAAGAGTTCTGACATCTTAATCTTCATTAAGGGGACTTAAACTACCAAGAGACTCTTAGAGCAGCCTGGCACGGCCAAGACTGGGAAATACAAGAGAAGTTTGGTCGAATGAACTATTAAACAACTCTAGGTAATCCTTCAGGGAGAAACAATAGGTGCTGAAATCTTCTGTTTAGCATATATCAATCATGCTTAGTCAGAGATTTCTAATTAATTATCCTCCATTTTGTTGTAGATCCACAGAGACCTGATGCCAACGATCTCATTGTGGACAGGGCTGTGTGGTGTTCCTCTGAAGCTTGTTGGCAATAGTTTACAGAAACCTAATACAGTGGAATTTATGAGATGTCTCTCTCTTACGGAGTATGACTTATTAGCATCAATTATAAAACATGAAAGTATCTGTTAACACATCCCTTAAAGTGCTCTGTCCCACTGTAGAAGCAGTGACTTTGAGGGTTGGACTAATATGCCTATAATGGAGGTGATCTCTTGAAGATCTCAAGTGCTCAAAGAACTCAAACTTAGTTCAATTAGTGTTGTTGCTCTCTCGCTCTCTTGATATATTATTTTATAGCAGGCACAATTTTCCTCAATGTAACATACAAATTTTAAACTTTTACATCAGTTCTAGAGATGAGCGAATATTCAAAGATTCGCTTCAGCGAATATTCGACGAATTTTTAAAAAGATTTGCCTCGGATAAGATTCGATTTGGTCCAAGTTGCGTAAAAAAATATTTGTGTTCTGCGAACATTACCGGGAATACGTAAGCATGAGTTTGCCAAGTGCGTACGAAGCTTTAGCGTAGTATTGTCTAGGCCCGCACAAATAACAAACATACAGTAAAAGTACACTACTTAACTGAATACGTATGCATTAGCGTACAAATTATCAGATGTGTAGTATTAGCGCACAAATTATATGATGCGTACGTAGCATTAGCGTACAAAGATTTAAGAAGAATCTTCCAAAGCGAATCTGAAAAGATTCGGGTACGCTTCGGTGTAGGAAATAACGAAGATTCGTAACAAATATACGAAGCGGCGAATAGATTCACTCATCTCTAATCAGTTCCTAAGAACTATATCATTTTTAGACATGTACACTATCAAGATCAAATGTAAGTAGGGGGGGGTTCTTCACCAACCACATCCTTCACTACTCTGGAGATTATGGTGCAAAAGGACATTGTAGGGGAAATGTGTGACTGTTCACTGTTTCCCCTGGTGACATCTATTCAACAGTTAAGGGCCCTTTACACGGGTCAAGAATCACACAGATTACCACTAATGAGCATAGATTACCACTAGTAACGCACGTTAGCGATGATCGGGCAGTGTAAATGTGCTTCAGATTACTCTGGAGGAGATTGTTGCATGTAAATCAGCAGATTGTTGGGAAGGAACGCTTATTTCCTATCTGCTGTAATATCGTCCTGTGTAAAGGTACCTTAAAGGGAACCTGTCATCAACTTTGTGCTGCCCATTCTAAGGGCAGAAAAAAGTAGAGACAGGTGAGTTGATTTCAGCGGTCTGTCATTTATAAGTTAAAAGTAGGTGGTTGCCGAGAACCAACATCTCAATCATTGCAGACTAGGCCTGGAAAAGAGTCACGGCCACCTGAGAAGAGTCCTGGTTATTCAGAAATTCCTGCTCTACCTGAACACCTGCTGATGATTGACAGTATTCTACCTAGTTTTCTCTCTTTCTGTAGGAGAGAACTGCCAATCATCAGCAGATGGGCGGGGAGAGCAGGAGATTATGAATAACCATGACTCTAAGGTAGATATGACTCTTTTCATGGCCTGGGCTATAATGATTATGATGCTGGTTCTCGACAACCACTTACTTTTAGCTCATGAGTGACACACCGCTGAAATCAGCATTTCTGTCACTAATTTATGATGCCATCAGTGAGGTCAGCATAAAGTTGATGACAGGTTCCCTTTAAGTCTCCGCTTTTGGTGGCTTAGTATTCCTGAGAACAAAATGACAAAGCATGTTGAAATCTAGCAGCCCCATCCTTATCTCCCAAACACCCCATCAAGGGAGAGTTATGAGGCCTCTATACACATTAGTTGGTTGGCCAGTCCTGCTGAAATTGGTGGCTTTGGTGAATATACAAGTAAAAGTCCTTTTACACTGGACAATATTACAGCAGAGAGTGGGGAAGGAAGCTACTCGCTAGTGGGGGAGACTGATGCATTTACATGCAGCGATCTCCTCCAGAGTATGGGGAGAAGAGATCACTAATACCATCGCTCTTCCCCATACTGACTTGTTGTTTGCCATCAGCAGATCATGTTTACACTATCATTTTTGCGTGCGCACAAATGATCAGATTACCCAATGAATTTACTTTTCGCTAGTTCATTGGGTAATCGGTGGCACATTTACAACATCCGGACAATGCTACCGAGCGTTACTATGAATGCTCATTAGTGGTGACCTGTACGATTCTCACCAAAGGACCCTTAATGCGTATGATAAGCTTTTTTTTTTTTGTGAAAGGGTTCTTCAATCAGGATAATCTCGCTAGCCTATCAACAGTTTTCATATAAAATCCCTGCAGATGTTCCTCTTGGTTTGACATGAAATTATGGAGCAAATGTTTCTAAGCTGTTTCTAAACAAAACTAACAACTGAGCTACTGTGGTTGAACCAATATAGAGTGAAAGGCCTACTAAAATAGCAGTGAAAAATACTCTTAAAGAGAGGCGGTCCACTGAAAGATGATGCTAATATACACGGAAGTTAGAGGTCTGGTCTAGATAGGTGGTTTCTTGTTTTGACGAGGCTTCAGTGTATACGTAAGAACACAGATCAATATTTAGGAACAAGTGCTATTTTGCAGCAAAATTTGAGCCTTTTTTATGACCCTTGCCATTTTTGAAAAGAGGTGTAAATGTGGGACTGGTTTAATATGCTTCTACACAGATTTACCATTGGTGCAAAAAATACACAAAAGTTCATCAGCTGGGGGTAGCATAAGAAAAGCAGAATAGCATTTCTAGACTGTTTATAGGTGCACCAAATTTATCAAACTTCATGCTTTATGGATACATTTGCCTCACCTTCCACAAACTCTAAGCCAAATCTAAACTGACTTTAAAACGTCACACCTTGCTATATTTTCCCCAAAGACTCCTCAGTGATGAGCAACTGGGAAGCCATTTTAGGAGCTGAATACAAAAAATTGTATTTTTAAAGGATAACCACAAAAATGGAAGTCATATTGTCATATCATTGTTCACATGCAATGACCAGATTGAGGGTTTTGACTGCTGGGATCCACCGCGATCTATTCTTATCAGTAGAACCACATTAAAATTACTTGTTAATGAAATATGGAGCGTTGCCGTTTATTGTTTGAATAAAATGGGCACCGATTGTCCTCAGATCCATAGACCTGTATAGGGAATGATTGACACAACATTATATGTTATTTATTTTTTGCCAAGATACTATAAAAATATCAGTGGCGTAACTACAACTGACCGGGCCCCACAGCAAATTTTAGAACGGGGCCCCCCCTCAGCAACTTCTTTGCAACCCCCAACTCACGCATCCCCCACTCCTGTGGCTGGTCAAAACTGCTCTCTCAGACGAGGCCTGGCAGCCGTTCCGTCCGTTTCCTACACGTATATACTGTATTTAATGTCATTGTATAATACTGTTGAGGGGGCCCTGACAATAAAATCTTTTAGTATTCCTCCTGAGGGGGCCCCTTGTGAGTCTGGGCCCCAAAGCAGCCGCTTCCCCTGCTTCCCCTATAGCTACGCCCCTGAAAAATATATTAGAAATGTCAGCAATTGCGACATTACATAGACTGTGTGGTAAAGTAACATATTCTTTGTTTGCGTGTACACAAAATGCAGATGGATGATTTAGCCTTTGTGAGCTTCTAAGTAGCTGGGATAATTAAAAAAGCTATTGGGTAAACATGCTCCTAGTGCGCGACCCTCTAATTAATAGACTACAGGGAGAAATTACAGAAGTGACAAGATAATTAACACATACATTTTAATGGAAAATGGAAGACGGCAGCAACGTAGCGTAGGTCAGATGCGGGAAGTGTTTAGACAGTGCTAAAAGGCCAACCATAATGACTGACACTGTGCGGGTTTCTTTCTTATTGTTTAATATTGAAGAAAATTAGCAATTAACATCAGGAGTTTCAGATCCTGAATCAAAGCCAGAAATCACACTTTATTATGTTTAGAAAAGATTAATAATATAAAGCTGAAATCATTCCAGAGAAGGGAAAATATAGTAGATAGGTGTGAAAGATAGACAGAAAAATAGATAGGTGGACAGATAGATAGATAGATAGATAGATAGATAGATAGATAGACAGATAAGATAGATAGATAGATAGACAGATAAAGAAATTCCACGGCACTCCCAGAATTGTGTCAAAAAAAGCTGTGTTCTTTAATCACCAAAACGCGACGTTTCAGACCTCTTACTGGGACAAGCAGAAAAGTCCCAGTAAGAGGACTGAAACGTCGCGTTTTGGTGATTAAAGAACACAGCTTTTTTTTACACAGTTCTTGGAGTGCCGTGGAATTTCTTTATTTATTTTTCTGCATTTTTGGGTCAATTTCTCACACACCACCACAATTAGATAGATAGATAGATAGATAGATAGATAGATAGATAGATAGATAGATCATAATGATAGATAGATAGATAGAGATAGATATATAGAGAGAAGATTATGGACATAGATCGATAGATAGATAGATAGATAGAGGAGATAGATAGATAGATAGATAGATAGATACATAGATAGATAGAAGAGAGATACAAAGATGAATGGACATATGGGATATGAAATATGTACGTAGATTGAACAATAGATAAGAGAGCAATACATAGGTAGACTAGATAGATAGATTAAAAACGTAATGAAAGCGGCAAAGCTAGTAAGCAAAAAGTAAAACGGTGTCCCAACAGCTGCGGACGTGATCCAGTCTAATGTAGATAAAGATAAGAAATAATTCCATGGCACTCCCAGGAATGTGCTTCAAAAAGTGGTGTTCTTTATTTGGTTCTCTGGTGAAATAACACCACTTTTTGAAGCACATTCCTGGGAGTGCCATGGAATTATTTCTTATTTTTATCTACGATAGATACATAGATAGATAGATAGATAGATAGATAGATAGATAGAATACGAAAGATAGCAGCACCTGGAAAAATACTCACTGTGGTGTCAGCCTAAGGGAACTTGGCTCAAGAACCCAACTAGACAAAAAAAATAAATCTCCCTAAAAACCCAGCAGTCTCCTGGAATAGTGAAAAGGGGTCTTTTATTTGCCCAAAAATGGTTGAGACAGACTCTAATGCTGAGCTGAAATGTGGCTACCATTTTTGGGTGAATAGAATATCCTTTTTCTCCCTTTTCACAATTCCTGTGGAATGCTGCCTTTTCTGGATCCAAATCCTCTACCTTTTATATAAATATCCATTTTTTACACTTTTACTAGTTACTATAGCTTTGGCCTTAGTAATGAATATTATTGTGCTGTGCAAGAAATAAAATAAATTGTATTAAATATTCAGGGCCAACATGAAACCAACCGTGATCCTTCTTTGGTTTTGTCTGTAACCTTCACTAAATCATCGATAAGTTGGGCTCAAAATAATATTAATATAGAAGGCATCTCATGTTTTTAACTAATTGAATACATTAAATAATATGAGTCTAAAAAAATGATGATAAATACAACGCACTTATCCGAGCTCGTCTAATAAAAAATGTATTTAGGATCTGACCGTAATGGCTATCCCTGCTTGCCAAAACATGACTTCCTAGCAGGTGATTTTCGTCAAGTGCATCTGAAATGGTACCTAAATGAATTAGCAATAAAATGGACTTAGACCTAGCAGTGGGGGCCTCCATTAATCTTGGGTTAATCACTAAAGAGATGCCAGTCACTTTTCTTAAGAAGTCACATTTTTCTCTCCTTGCTGGCGACCACATTTCATAAAGTAACATATTTGTAATGAAAGGACTCTGCTTGAATTAAAAACCCTGAAGGTTTATGCAGATTTTAGTTTTGATTACCGCTGGCATGGGCTCTTAGCAGACTCCGGAAGGAAGGTCCGCAGTGAAAGAGCCCCAGCGTGCAATTCATAATATTCTTTGAAATAAAATAGTGCACTTGTACTTAGTGGGTTTAATCAGCTCTGACTTTTGATAGTCAAACAATAGCTAATTACGGTAACACCTGCCTTGAAAGTCATGTCATGTAGGTTACTGCCGACGAGAGGCCTTGTATCTTGGCTCCATGGTTATTACAGTCTAGAAAATCTATCTACGGAAAGTAACTCTGACATTCTGTAAGTTTGGTGCCCATTAAAAAGACCCCCTCCTCCTCTACCCACCATCAACACCACCTCCATCCACGTTACTGATTTTTTTTTTACGGAATTCTAATGAAGATAAGACATTTTCTCCACTAGATTTTAGGAAATCAGAACACATCAAGCTTACCAGTTATCACCCATCTGAGAACTGAAATATTTGATGCTCCACAGGAGGTGGTGGAATTTCTAAGCAATATATTTAGCGATATGGTTCACGCTATACCATGCAAAAATACATAAAATGTTTAAAACCAAATTAGGAAATTTTGAGCGTTGAGTGAAAAAAACACTTAAGCTATGGAAAATGTCACTTTAGAAACAGGTGCCCTGTGGTATGAAACCTTAAGTGGTTTGTTCATTTTTTTTTTTAGATATTGTTTTAGATGTCACCAGATGTTGGGGGAAGGGGGCTCCCTTTGTTCGGTTAATTCATAATTGCTGTTAAGTAATGTTGTGATTGTCGGGAATTTTTAGGCTCCGTATATAAATGTCTTGGTTAAGTTGTTAATTTCATAACAAATGAGTAGTTGTAATTTTTTTTCATGTGTTCAGTCAAGGGAAGAGAGTGGGTTGTTAGCTAGTGGCAGCACAAGATGTGCCTCCACGTAATGGTCGGAGAATTAACACAGATGCTGCTAATGATAAAATGATGGATGTTCTAGCTCTGCAGGCCAAAAAAGACAATAAAGACAGAGCAGCGTCTTGAGACGAGACCTCTGTTACACACACAACTAAATATCTTGGGCCATCTGCACTGGGTCTTTTAGGAGTCATTACAGACGCATTGGCATTACACGGTTGTTTGCCACACCATTTACCTGACTAGAGATGACACTGATTCTCTAGTAGACACATTGCAGGGAACTTACAAGTAGAGTAAATCTGTATTTTTGTGTTTTATTGCTTACATGCTTTGGGAGATTAGTAGCATTTTCTTTGTACAGTTTTATATCATTTTAGAGATGGGCAAATAAATTCGACCACAATTGTTGGACAGATTCTGATTCAGGTTCATTTGGATAGAATTTTTCGAGAGCTGGAGAGAGATTTTCCAGGCATTAAAAGTACTTTCAAATTTCTTAAATAGTTCGAATCAGATGAATCAGACCATAACATATTTTAGGAAATTTGCTCATCTTTATATGATTTGTAGCCTCTTTACATTTAAAATAGACATAAAAGTGGGCAGTGCAGTGGATCAGTGGTTAGAACTCTTGTTACCTTGCAATGTGTGAAGTTTGTGTGTTCTCCCCGTGTTTCTGTGAGTTTCTTCCTTGGGACAGTGACAGGACAAGGACTGTGAGCAATGACAATCTTTGTACAGTACTGAGAAAATTTTGAGCACTACACAATATATATATATGAATGAAATAAGATTGACAAAAAGTGCCCATACACATGATCAACATCAGGTAGACCCACCAATTTCAGTGGGCCCAACCAACAATCTAATGTCAATGGGGTGTCCCAATGGAGAAAAACGATCTAGTATGTAAGATTTCCATATGTCCAATACTTTTTCTAAGGTGTCTGGTACTGGTTTACTCACCTCTTCCCCTAGTGAACACATGCAGGCTCAGCCGAACTTGCTTGTGTATGTCCACATTCAGACTTCCAAAGAATCTTGCCAGTTGTGACAACCAGTGCCTAAAGATGGATGTCATAAGTTCCACCAGACAAACCCGAAGATACCAATCTCGGGAAAAGTTAGCATCTGCAAAATACAGTTTCAGGCTGGTAACTAAAAGTCCTCTTTGTTGCCAACTGCATACAAATGTGCTTTTTTAATGACTGAAATGCTCCAGCCACCATATTGTGTCTATGGCCATATATGACAAGTCTATAGGTATAATCTACTATGTAGGGTAAACGAAAAGTTGGTCGGTACTCCTAGTCTGTGTTATGGTGCTCAGTGGTAAGGTTTACATAAAGCAATTGTGGAGATACCACGGCACCCAAAAGGCTGAGATCAAAATGAGTAATTTTATTGCTTCCATCGAAAGATATATAAAGACTTGTGATGAACGTTTTGGTCAAACATAGACCTTGTTCACAGCCTTTTGTTTGCAGAGAGGATGGCGTTGTTGCCATCCATGCCATCATCCATGGGAACACTTCCAGAAGACACAAAGGCTGTGAACAAGGTCTATGTTTGACCGAAACGTTCATCACAAGTCTTTATGTATCTTTTGATGGAAGCAATAAAATTACTCATTGTGATCACAACCTTTTGAGTGCCGTGGTATCTACACAATTAATCTACTATGCAGTCCTGGTCTCATAATAAAACAAAGAAAGAAAGATAACACATGGATAGATAGATAGATAGATAGATAGATAGATAGATAGATAGATAGATATCAGAGTCTGAATTTGTAGTTGTACATGTTCTTCATAAAGTCTCTTTTATTAATGGGAATAAGATTTCAGCTTGACCTGCCATCATCTCCCCTCTTGTTCACTTCCTTCCTTTCACCCTTTCATTTGTCATGTTGTCCTCCAAAGTCTGCAAGGCCTCCTCTCTCTATGGTTCCTGATTGCCATATCTGATCAGTTTGATTGATCATTGCTGTAGCCACAGGTTGGCAATATGTTATTTTCTGAGAGTCCCACGTCTCCCAGGGGATGCCAGTGGCATGACAGCCTTATAAACTGCCCATTTATCAACCTGTTCCCTGGTGGTCAGTGCTCTCACGCACGTCACAGTGGCTCGCCTGCAGGGTTACTGGTGGAAGGAAGCATTTAGCTGACTCTTTAAATGCACTGTTTTCATTAACTAAAGATAATTCTCATTAAATACGAGGGTTAAATGATATGAGTGTTATGTATATGACGCTGACCTGGCCAACTTGCAGGGAGGGAATTTGAATGTTTTGGTTTTGTATTTCAGCTATATTATTTTTTACTATATTTTTATGGATGATGATGATGCCTAGACTTCCCAGAAATCATACATTTGTGGTGCTCTCACTTAAGTGTTACGGGAAGGGTGCTGCCTACACAGTGTTAAAGGGCTCATCCAGTCATGTATTGCAATACTTTCTGTGATTGCTGTCATTGAATGAAAATATTACTGCTGATTAACCCTGAGCTGTGAGTTTACGATCTAGGACAATGGTACCCATTATTATTACTATAGGATAACTTCAGGAAATATTTTCACTACTAGTGAACCTCTTCTCCCATTTTCACCTCAAAGACATTTGCTATAGCGACTGCTAAAGCATTGTATAATCCTATTTTCTGGCTATTTTTGCTTAACTGCTTTGCTTGCCACCATGACAAGAGTTTTTGAGCAGATGAATATCATTTTGCCATCGGTATTGTAAAGTGACAGCATTTGCTTCCAATGTCTTCTGGTGACCCTCCGACCAAGTACCAAGGAAAGCCAGGGTTCTTGGGGACCCTGCTTGTGAAACACCTGGTCTAAACAATCCTCTGTGAACTTAACACAGCAGCACAAATCTCGATTTCATAATTGATTCCAGGCTGGTACTGTACATTGGAAAAAATTACAGCTGTGTGACAGCAGGACTAGATCAGAACAGGTGTTCAGCTTTCCATTTCTTCTCATTAAGTGACAGAAATCAGAACTCTTGGAAATGATGAGGAGCGTAAAAATATTAGAAAGACTTTTTATATAGCCTTGTACAAAATGATATATTCTATATAGTTATCTATCTATCTATCCATCCCATATCTATCTATCTATGCAATACCTTAACTGCAACACTTTTAACTTTTCATTTAATTAGCCTATGTACTTATAGGTGTAAATTATACCATGGTGTTCATAACCAAGCCAAAAGGGAGAGATAGTTTCAGAGATAGAAAGATAGATAGTAGAGAGATTGATTGCTAACTACGATGATAGATAAATTTATAGATCAGTAGATATATAGCTAGATCTCTTGCTTGATTGATCAATGCACATACAGTATATCAAATAGATTAATACGAATGGATTGATAGACATTAGATATGATAGATAGATAGATAGATAGATAGATAGATAGATAGATAGATAGATAGATAGATAGATAGATAGATCTGTAAACAGTGAAAAAGAGAGAAAAATAAGGAACTAGAAATAGACAGATAGATGAATTGATAGAGATTACATAGAATTAGAGAAAGAAATACAGACAGACAGACTGACTAGCAGATAGATAGATAGATAGATAGATAATAAATAAATAGATAGATAGATAGAATACCAAAGATATGTTCTAGTGTTAAACGAATCAAACGAATTGACTTCAATCCAAATTTCAGGAAAAATTTGATTCAGCGAGAAGCCAAATTTCCTTGTGCTCCATGGTAAGGCTACTTTCACACTAGCGTTTCACTTCCGTTTTGTCCCCATTCATTGCCAATGAGGACAAAAAGGAACTGAACGGAATGCTCCATCATGCATTCCGTTCCGTTTGGTTGCGTTCCCATAATGGAGAGCAAACCACAGCAAGCTGTGGTTTCTTTCCGTCGTGGGATGCGGAGCAAAACGGATCAGTCATGGCCCACAATGAAAGTGAATGGGGACAGATCCATTTTCACAATACAAAACGGATCTGTTCCCCGTTGACTTTCAATGGAGTTCATGACTTGGGTATGTTAGAGATAATACAACCGGATCCATTCATGACAGATGCAGACAGTTGTATTATCAGTAATGGAAGCGTTTTTGCTGAACCCTGCCGGATCCACAAAAACGCTAGTGTGAAAGTAATAAAATTCATATTCAACTCATCCATTTGCAAGTGAAGAGGCCGCCATGGCCATCCTGATTGAAGATACAGCGCAAAATCTAGTAAGCGGTGCCATATGATGTCACCATGCCGGCCAGCGTGATGACGCCATCACTTGTCTTAAATCAAGATGGCTGCGGCGGCCTCTTTGCCATCAAATGGATAAGGTTTTTTTTGTTGTTTTTTTTTTAACGGATTAACCCCTGAAAGCCCTCAATGTTAATCTCCGGTGCCGCGATCAGCGACGAGGGGTTCATCGTTCAACACTAATATGCAGTGGACTTGTCCTTTAGGATGGTTTCCATCAGTGACAACTGATTTTGACCTGCATTGTCTTTCCACAGATTGCATCTTCTCTTAGACGAGCATCGTACCAGACTTTACAGAAACTATTAAGTTGGTTTGTAACTCCTTACAAGAAAATATAAAAAAAAAGGCCCCATTATATCATAGAAAGATTAAATAGATGAATTAAAATAAAAATAAGTATAGCTCTGTAATGTAGACGATAAATGCCGTCACCTGCCTGGAGCTTGTGTATTTGGTAAGTGCCTACTCCATTGTGTCACATAAACTTGTTTCCATTAAGCATAATTGAATCATAATCATTCATGAATTACATTACAAATCAAAAGATCCTCCCCTGCTCCGAACTATTTGCATGAGCTAAACTGTTGTTATTAATATGATTTTTTGCAGGCACTAAGGCCATAATGTACTCTGTCCCAATCTTTAATCCCTGCCAATGTGAGACCATTCATTAGGGTATTGTAGAAATTGCTGTGGGATACATAGCATTCACTTGATATTATACAGTAAATGGAACGAGCCTCAGTCAATGAGACTAACTGTGTGCAGAAGGCAGGCAAAACTTGGGGAGGAGGGTCGGAGTCGATTTGTCCTGTTTTATTAGCTTTACTGGAGAAATATACTTTTGTTTTCTCATTCTTATTTATTACCCTAGGTTTGTGATAGTCATGTGGTCTTATTCCTGTCAATTCTATTCATTTTTTATGATGTTCAGAGTGATTCACATGTCTCTAGTCTCATCAGACATGAAAAGATGTAAGAGGAAAAGATGAAAAGTAGAGATGAGCAAATCGTTCAAAATTCAATTTGGGTTCGATATGACCAAATCTGTTAAACAATTCGATTTGGGTCCAAATTGATTCTACATTGAAAGTGTTTCAACTGGTATAACGATGTGTGTATGACAGTCTGAGGTCACATCTCTCTTGTCTTTCTTTTTTTTCTATATGATTTTTTTTCTCTCTCTGTCCCCAATAATGGGCCCTTCCTCTGTCCCCAAAATTGGCCCAAATCGCATCCCATGTTTATATGTGCCCGCATTGCTGAGAAAAATGATGTTCTAATATATGCAAATATGCCTCTAACAGCAACAGGGGCATTGCCGATTCACGTAGAGGCTGTGGTCTCTCAGCAACTGCCGCGCTCTCTGCACTTTGATTGACAGAGCCAGGCATTGTGAGGTTTAAATGGCCTATCCCAATCAATCAAAGTGCAGAGAGAGAGAGCAGAGCCTCTAGGTGTAACATCAACGCCCCTGTTGCTCTTACAACCTAATTTGCATGTATTAAAACATACTTTTTCTCAGGAATGCGGGCACATATGAACATGAGACCAACACAGATGTCTTCAGCTGCCAAGTGCACATGTAACAGGTCAGCCAGTGTCATAGGTACAAATCTACTGACAGATGTCCTTTGAAGATGTGCCAGATTTAACAGACAACATGCAGCACTGGATAAATTTGGAACAAAAAATGTTAAAGAAGAACTCCCGCAAAAAAATGTTATTCCATGTCCTGCTAGAAATGTACATGATGTAATCTGTAGTGAATGTCATTTTCTTACTAGTGTCTGTATTTGTGAGTTATATCTCCCTGATGCTTCTCATCTCTGTCATGTGACCAGCAATCAGACTCACCAACTCACACATCATCTTATGTGTGGACAAGAAGTCTAATTCTCTATGTATTGCTATGGGAACCTCACTCTGAGTCTCATAGGAATGAATAGAGAAGTAACTGGCTTCCAGTCCTGGGTCAGTTGGAGGTCAGGGAGTTGGTCACATGACCCACCTACAATAAGAAGAGAGGGGATAGCTCACAGATACAGCCACTAATGAGAAGATTGCTTTCACTACAGATTATATCATGCACCTTTCTAACAGGTCAGAGAATAAAAAATTATGCAGGGGGTTCTTCTTTAATGCAGATGCAAAAATAGAGACAGATATTACCCTCATTTTAAATTTACAGCAAAGTACATTATCTGTTTGGAACACTTTTAATTGGAAACCCATTAACCAGAGGATAGGATTGCCCTTTAAGAAATTTGGTGTCTGGAGTTCCATAATGCAGCTTCTGTTTCTCCTTGCTTTGCATAGCTTTGGGGGTCTACCATTTCATACAGGATCCTCAAACTGATAATTTGTTCAGGTGAGAACATACACAGGAGTTGACAGAAAGCTTACAGGACTGGGTAGCTCCCCTCCCGCAGCCATTGTGTGCACAGATCAGCCACCGGTGAAAAATGTTTTACTTGTGTGATGTCACTTCACACCTGGACAAACTTGCGATAAATCAGAATAATTCTACTGTTCTCCTGCTCGACTTTATGTAACCCCACGGCCTCCTCTTGTTATTGTAGCAGCAGCCAAATCGACGGAAAATATGATCTGCGCTGACCTTTATGTTCACCTCATTTCGAATTTTTTTTTCTCATTCAAATCCATAGGATTCTTTTTCGACTATCACAATTGGCACATGGGATACAGCTTGGAGCCAACATTTCGTCACCATGGAAAATTCTTTTGCACAAAATATGTTGACAATTAGAAAAGATATAATCTCTGCAGATGAGCTGTCTCTTAAATCGTCACTGTTTAAAGAGTAACATGACACTGAATTGATGTTTAATCCCAATATCTGCAGCTAAAATGGCTGATGCTGCCTGCAGATTATTGTGGATGCTTTGTGACATTGATGTCATTAGTTCCTTGTGAAATCATAAAGCATTGTTTAGTCTCTTGGTCCTTCAGGAATATGGAGATCTACGACTTGAACATTTAGGGTCCATTTTGCTTCAGACCACTTGTTTCCTGTCAGGGTCTATGGAGCTAAAAAAAGGGAGAGGTCTCCTGTCCAGAGGCCCATCGGTTAACCGAAGAGCTAGTTTCCTGGTGGAGCACTCATCTCAATGCATGACTTGTAGAATGGACCAACATGGGTCACTTAAAATACAATTGCTAGGCTGGTTCTCTTGTCCAACATCAGTGTCTGACCTCACAAATGCTGTTCTGGATGAATAGGCTTCCCAAATACACACTCCAAAATTTTGTAGAAAGCCTTCCCAGAAGAGTGAGGTCTTCTTTTAGCAGCAAATATGGGGCCAACTCCATATTGATGGTTATAGATTTAGAATGGGATGTCATAAAGACTTCTATAGGTGTAATGTTTAGGTGCCCCAATTTTTTTTCCATGTAGTGTAAATTGATCTCTATAAATGTGACTAAATCTATAAACGAGTTGGGTACAAGCAGCATAAAGGATAATCCATAGAGACTGTTATAGTTGCTGAGGCTGCATTACATGGGTTGTCACTAGCATGACTATTCTTCCCCCATAAAAAAAGTGAATGGGGAAGTGAGAGTCAGGCAGAAGCTAGCAAAGGTTAACACCAGTTGAATTCAGATACCACAAATGCATCCAAACCACAACAGTCTGTTCCCATTGTGGCCAGAGAATGGCAATGCTGTGCATAAGTCTGGATGTGAGACTCATAAACTCTGAAGAGTGTCATGTCTAACCGACAGAAGTACTAAAAAGCAGAATCAACAGACGGATTTGCACTTCTAAGAGTGGAAGCAAATAAATAGATACTTGAAATTCTTGCAAACAGGAGAAAGTTGCAGAACTGGTCATAAAAGGAGCACATCTTCCCACTATGTAATTGTATTGAAAACACCTTGATGGCAGCGATTCTCACAGAATAAATAGCTCACAGGTGCGAGGAGAACATATCGTGCATGAAGAACTGCACACATGGAAATCATATGACCAGCACAACCCAACCTGATTTTATATGTTTAGCTAAGATAATTAAAGAGATACATAATACAGTTTATTGAGGAGAGTTCACTATATGTGTGTAGCATAGCATTCTTCTAGAAAGATCTTCAGGTCCTTCAGATCCTCCAAACAGATCTTCATACTATAGGTTCTATATGCCCGTGGGAGACAAAAACATAAATTTCATACATCCCCCTGGTGGGTCTATTGCTTGTTGGCCATGTTAAGTTGGCTATATTGCATCTTTACCTATTTTGACTATGGTCAGATAAATCCAAAATAGCTAGTGGGAAATTAAAACCTCACTTTGGACGAATGTGACCCTGAGGAACTATGAAGAATTCTATCTAGAGCTGAGAGTGAGAGGGAATAATGTATGGCAGAAACTTAGATGGGATTTTCTTAAAGGAGTATTCCAATCTCAGACATTGATGATGTATTATACGATATGCCATCAATGTCATATAGGTACAAGTCCCACCTCTGGGACCCACTCCTATCTCCAGAATGCCCCCCCTCCCAAAGTGTTGGAGAGCACACCACTCAAGAATGGCCACTCGCCCTTTACCGCTATGGAAGTTTTGAAAACAGCCATTTCCAGCAGACCCATAACGGTGAATGCAGAGGTAGCCGTTCATACATGGTGCGCTCTCCATTCACCATTATGGGACTTCTGAAAATAGCCGAGAGCTTACAGGACTTCCATAGCAGTGAACTGCTTGCATGCCACATGTGTGGTGTACTGTCTTTCACTTCTTTTTGGAGATAGGAGCAGGACCCGCGCCTATCTGACAATGGCAGCATATCCTAGCGATATGTCATCAATGTATGAGATGGAGCAACCCTTTTAAAACAAAGAGGGTTTCATCATCGTTGTCATCATCATAATCAGTGTCATAGGGTCACACATACAACACAAGGTGGAATAAGGGCCTGCATAGGACATGCTATAGTATAGCAACCTACTGTACCATATCTGGACAGAAGGACCCATGTAGGGATGAACTACAGCATTACCTTTTCTTCTTTAGTTTTATGATATGACTGTGATCATGGAAATGGAAAACCTCGAATGGGTTCACACAGCCGATAGCCGTGGGCCATCCTGAGATTATTCCCTACTTCTGTCACAGAGGATAGTCCAGACTGTATGCAATCATAGCAGAATCTTATCTGTGAGAAGAATTAGGTAAGGACAGGTTTTAAGCCTCTTAATTTAAATGACAGCCTATATACTAAAAACAAGCTGAGATCTTGCGTTGCAGAAGTTGTCATTGTAGGATTACTAATGTATTTTTTTTTACAAAACCTGAAAACCCCAAGGCCTCTTAGGTCTCCAATCGTTTTTTTTCCATGGTCAAAAATCATTCTGCAACTATCTTTTATGACTTGTATATTATATCATATCAGCTTCCAATATAAAACAGAAGGATCAGGAAGGGGGTTTCATGAGAAGCCATTTTATAATATATAACAGCATATTTCACTCTGTAACAGGCTCACAACGCTGCAGCTGAATGTCAGTGGCTCAGAGTTATGATGACTCCTGTAGAAGATTACGTTCCAGCCATCCTGTACTTTACATGCTGCTACAATACTGACTGTATGAAGGCGCCCTCTATTGTTTATGAGAGTTATGAATGTGGCTGTGAGTGCAGTCAAGCATTATACACCAAATACAATCACTTGGAAGGACGTCTGCATGTTCCTCCTGTTCTGCAGATACAAAAATACTTTTACACCAAAGCCATAAAAGTGCTACTTTTAATGATGATTCACAATAAAAAAAAAAACAGAAGACGTTGAGTTTGATAAGTCTCTCTTACACCGACTCAGCTTTTAAAAGGTTTCAGAAGTATCAGGTTTGTCAGCCCCCTGGCCACCAGTACACAATGCTGCAGTATATAGCACAGAATCCCAAGGAGACCGCAGCTCAACTCTTTCAAAATCATGAATGGACATTTTCGAGCCGGCATCGAAGACAACAAATCTCATTTTTCCAGATTATCTGAACTTGTTTTCAAAGAAGTAGAGGAAATATGTGTTTAATGAAACATAACCCTTGTTTGTAGTATTATCAGGTAAATATAAAGCATCATGCATAATGTATGATACACAGAAGGCAGCGAACATTAAACAGGAAGGCGATAGCATCACACAAGGCCTTCTCACGTTGACTCTTCCTGTGGGACGGTGGATGAATGTTGAAGCTCAACAGGTGGGGGGGATATGGAACAAGCTGTCATTCATTCTACTGAGCATAGACATGTTCATGCTTCATGGATCCTTAGCTTTTCATTTCTTTCAGTGGCTCACAAAAGTCTCTTGTCTTAATGCTTGCCCTAATATCCCACTTTTATGATGTACATTTTGTATTCCAAATTGTATTTTAGAAATATTTTGTTACTGTTATGGATATGATGTTTGCTCTTAGCCCAAGTGTCTTAGGGTACAGCCACACAGTCAGGTTACTACATGCCGGTTTGAATGCCAAAATCAGGGGTGGATCATAAAAGGAGATAAAGTATAAAGGACAGATACAAATCATCCTCCTTATGAATGCACTCCTGGCTTTGGCTTCCAAAACTGCAGCAAGAAACCTGTCTGTGTGGCTTTACCCTCAAAGGACAAATTTATTTTAAAGCGGAATAATGGCTTACATGAACCTCTACTCTTTCTGGGTGTATATATGGGCTACAACACCAGCTACATGGACAACTCCATCATAGCTTCATTATATCCATGAAACAAATGGTTTAAAGCATGGTCAGTCAGACACTGAACTGATTGGATGATCTATCATGTTTTTGGATTATGCTCCCCTACAATGCAGTGTTGCTAACACCTGTGTCACCTGTGTATATTTTTTTTATAGATGTTTTCTCAGTGTTTTAAATTGAAGACCTGTCCCAAAGATAAGTTATCAGTATCTTATTGATCGGGGTCCCTAAATGGACTGCAACTTAATCTAGGCCAGTGACACCACATTCATAGGTCGCATGGCCAAGCGAAACTCAATGCCACTCAAGTGAATGGGGCTGCGCTGCAATGCCAAGCACAGTTTCTATCCAATGGACAGCACTGTGCTTGGTAAGCTGAAAGGAGGCTATGGTGCTCACCGGAGCACTGAGGATCCCTCAAATAGCTGATTGGTGGGGGTTCCAGGAGTCGAACCCCACCAATCAGATACTAAGGGATAGGTCATCAGTATAAAGCACACAGAAAACCTTTTTAAATTATCGAGCAACCAATCATTCATTTTTAAGTCACTTTGCATATTGGGACACTTTTAGTATGGGGGGTTACCCATGTAGTCATCACATAGATTAAACTACATAGAAAAGCTTATTTCACACAGGTGTATCCCAGGTTTGTGTTCCTCTTAGAGAAAAATGTATTCTTCTTGTTGGACTCATGTCCCATTAGGGTAACAATAAATAGAGATTGGAATATATAAGAGGAAGAAGAAACTGAGAGGTCAACACAGAAACCATGCAAGCATACAATATCTAATAGAAAGCACACAGGTGAGTGCAACAACCGCATCTGACAGTTAGGGTTCATTCACACGTCCTGAAAATGGGTCCGCATCCGTTCCGCAAAATGTGGACCCATTCATTTTCAATGGGGCCACAAAAGATGCGGATGGCACACAGTGTGCCATCCGCATCCGCACTTCTGGTCCGCGGCCCCGCAAAAAGATAGAACATGTCCTATTCTTGTCCGGAGCCACGGACAAGAACAGGCATTTCTATTATAGAGCCGGCCATGTGCAGAACACAAAATGCAGAACGCACATGGCCAGTGTCCGTGTTTTGCAGATCCGCAATTTGCAGACCGCAAAACACTTGCGGACGTGTGAATGTAGCCTTAAGGTTATGTTACACCGGCATAAGGAAAATAATTTGTAAGCAACAGTCTAGGATACTATTTGATGTTGGTGATTCAAAACTGTATCCCATGTGGAATGGGCCCAGATCTGCCTAGTCTAGAGATTAGATCCTTAACTTACCTTATTCTAGTCACTGTTACTGATGTTTGCCTACCTTAAAGGAGTTCTCTGGGAATGATTTAAAATGGCTGCCAGCAATCTGTCTTAGAATATGAGCAGTATTGGTTTCAACCACTTGCAGAGCTGTCTCGAGGGGTGAGGGGGCAATGCCTCACTACTCACTACACTCTGGCATTTGCATATACTAGATGTTGATCAGTTTTCCTGTCAGGCTGGTCAGCCATGATGGCATATCATAGGCAGGATCACATCATTATCATCTCTTGTACAGCAGTGTAATGAGTAGTGAGGCCCTACCCATCACCCTCTAGGCAACTCTACAAGTGGAGGCAACCAGTCCTCCTCACATTCTTAACCAGGTTGCTCACGGCCATTTTAAATCATTCCTGGAGAAACCCATTAAATGAAATACTAATACAGTATCCATGCAAATCAAAATTTTCAATGCATTCAATATAAGCTTCCTAATTTCATGGATAAGAACATAAGTATTGCTTTGGAAAATATATTACTACCTACAAAAAGCAGGCAGTTCAGTTGCACATGATGTAGGCAGGTAAAGAGCAGAGATTATTAATGAATTCATTAGACTTATTAGTGGATCAGCACCAAAATGGCTGCTCAGCCTGCATGCAAAGGTGATGGTTGCACTTAAAATCTTTACATTTTGCTTCAAATGAGAAGGGGCGGCTCATTGAGTTCCTGTAATGTATATTAGCTAATTACAATGAATTACCACTCAATATGAGTACTTTCAATTTTCAGCTTTTTTCCAGTAAATGAACTTAATTAGATGGTAATTAGGTGCTTCACTTGTTGAATGGTTTGCTAGATCTTTGCTCTTTGTTCCATGGCTGGGCCAATACTGAATGCATGAACGCGGGGTTTTGTAACCTCAAACCTATACCAGATTGTTGAGAACATAGAAAGGTGTAAAGCAGATTACAGAACCACCTTGGCCACAAGAAACACAAAAACACATGAAAAAACACACCTGAAACACCCACCCCCCTCCAGGACACTGCTAACAAATACCATGCATGCTACCTTTTACATATTCCTATTTTTGTTAACCCTTGGTTTTCATAATAATATTAAACATTGCTGGTTATATCTACAATGAATAGACAATCACAAAAATGTACAAGCCTAGCCTAGAGTTCAAATTATTTTGAAAAAATGATAGAATAAGATTTTTTTTCTACCTTAGAACTTGAGAACATATTGAGGTTTCCTAGCCTGTGTTCCTGACTGCAAACCCACTAAGCCTCCGTCTTTGAAAGAACACAATCAATAATACTCCGGCACCAGCACTGAGACTGTGCCAGGAGGGCTTAATGCTAGCTCCAAAGGTCCAGGAGGCAGTGAAGGACAGAGGAAAGAGTAGCGAGACATGCACTAAGACCATGGCAATAAAGAATTCTGGCACTTTTTGGTAGCAACAAGCCTTTCTGAAACTTTAGATTGATTTCTTGTGGTATTAAAGCCTCCAGTGTTGTGGGACGTCTTCCAGGTCTTAAGAATGCTGAGATGTTGTTAGTCATGTTCTGAATTTGCGGTTAACTTGGAGAGGCCTAAACTATGTTTAAAAACTCTGTGGAGCTCTTTAACCCCTTAACCACATCATACGAGGCCACAGGCTAGCTGGACGGCACCAAGCTCTGTAGAGACTAAGGATAGGTTCTCCATGACTACATCATATTTCAAGGTTGAGTGTTGTTTTTAGAACCGTTTTATTTATTAGAGTCACACTTGGTAATAAATGAAGACAACAAAGGCCTAAGATTTCCAGAGAAGCTGTGTGTGGCATACATCATCTTTTCAGAGTTCTTGTAAGGTTACAGTCAAAGCTAATAGACCTTTATTATTTAGTAAATGAGAAGCTGCCCATAGATATTAGATATTTATTGGCAAATCTGATATCTATGCATATGGCAAACTCAAAACCCAGAGACTTCACAAGGAACGTAACTGAAAAGTTGTTGTTTTTTTTTTCAGTTTATTTAGTTTCCTCTTTAGTAAGTGGCACTAGAGGTGTCTCTCAGCTGCTCATCATCTCCCTGTATCTATGGAATAGCAGATGTTCAGCTATTAATAGAGGAAACGAGACATCATAATTATTGACCAAAAGATCTTTTGGCTAGCAATTATTGAATCCCTGAATCAGTAGTCTAACATATACTGTACCAGCCTCATTCAACCTTAAAGCCGGCTACAAACATTACATTTTCTTGGTGGTTTCCACCAATTTAGAGGGCAACCACAGACCGTCTAATATCTATTTGGACTGCCAAACAAGTGCTTAGGTTGAAAGACTCCAGGATCCAACTTGAATAGTAACCAATCTCATTCCATGTTTCAACAAATATAAGTAGCATCAGAAAGATGTCTGCAATGTATAAGCAAACCCACAACGTAGATATTTTATGCAGCAATCACCTGAAATATCCCTACTTTTTTTTAGTTATTAAGGAACTACAAATTTCAGCAGTCATGTTATCTGCTCCCAAAAGTTCAAGTAGGGGTGGACTGTGAATTTAATGTGGCCCTGGAAAAAAACTAAAAGTGGCCCCATGTTGTAGGTGTGTCAAAATTGATAGAAGTTGGAACAACACAATTAGGCAGGGATAACAGAAGTAGGTCGGGCAGGCAATACCATGAATAAAATACTGCCATCTGCACCACAGTATGAAACTGTATCATCGTCCTGAGGATGGTAGTAAGGTTGGATTCAGGAGGGCACCTGCGGCTGCTGGCCAGGTGCATAAGTGCCTGATGCTCCTACATTAATTAATACTGAGAGCATCTGATCATTATGTACCCGGTCGGCTGCCATAAGAAGGGCTTGGGCAGCCCCCTGGGCTTTGGCCCACCTGCAATTTTCCCTGTAGGGTCTATGGCCAGCCGTCTATTGCTGTTGAGAGGGGAGCCTATTATATCATGCTACTATACCACTAACTACCCCAATGGGAGATTCCAATGCCTCTCTGCATACTTACTAAGATTCAAATAGCCAAAATAAAGTTCTAATTAGTTATAACGGCTTGTTTTGTCTAGAGAGAAATTATCAGGGGAAATAAAAATGGCCGCTGTCCTATTAGTACACACAAAACCTGTCCTAATCACTCAGCAGGAAAAGGTGCCTCAGAGCACTGAGGTGAAGAGCTGCCTCATCCTCCTCTCCTACTTGTCAGGGATTATAATCCTGAATGCAGTTTAGTATGATCTTCAGCTGAATCTCTGTAGGAATGGAGTCCATGAGGAGACATGAAGTACAGAGAGGAGGGTGGGGGATGTGGCTAATGAGCAGCAGCACTCCAGTCTCTATTACCATAGCCCCACATTACCACAGTCTGTCCTGTTCGTCCTCTCTATACTTCATGTCTACTCATGATCTCTATTCCTACAGAGATTCCTACCTCTACATCCTCTATAGCTTTACCCCTTCATTCTATAAACCATGAGGTCTATATCCCATTTCTTTTGTGGTCCAGGGTTTCTGCCTAGCTTCTCAGCAAACATTAGAAAATGGGTTGAGGCCAATCTAGACTTAGCTTGCTCTTTCCATAGCAACAAGCTCAGCTGAACATGAAATCACTAATTAATTTTTAAACATGATTTTATTATTATTATTAGTGATCTTATTTCAGATTTCTATGCAATTTCCTAAATTCGCAAGAGAATAATATGTGTGTAGGAGTATATCCACACGTGTGTCTATCCACTGATCTCTCATCCATCAAACGAGGTATCTATTTATCAACCATAATCTACAATCCAATACATTGACCATCGCGGGCGAACTTTCACCCCTATGACAATAACACCATTTATATGCTAATGTCACCTAAGGAGAAAGAAAAAAAAGTCAATTACAGAAGTTCCAAATTAATGAAGTCAGCAGTCTTAATGCAAATCTCGAACAATAGTGTAGTCCCTATGCTGAGTGCAAGGGCATTGATACATTGCAGTCCCCCGGGGGTGCACGTTCACTTTCAAGGGTACTAGTAATTGAATCAACTTTATTCGGACCCTAGCAAAAAAAATAAAATGCACAAGTCATGTCAGTAATAAGGAACACATGGCGATAGAAAGCGCTAAATTATTTTGGGAGCGGAGGAGCTTTGTGTTTGGATAGGCCAGTTAACTGTCTGCAGATTTTTCCATCTTCCGAATTTCATGGTTAAACTTCACCTTTCTTTCTTGTCATTGATTGAACTCTTGATAATATTCTGTCTTGGAGAGAGCAAATATTTAAACATCAGGAAATACCAGTGATGAGGGGGTGGATGGATATTGCCATTTTTTTTAATCTTTACATACATTTTTGTGTATTGATTTCATGAAGAAGCCTGACAATTGGCCGCTATGCTGTATTCTTGGATAGGAAATCCGATCACCCCAGTGTTTGATTGTTACATTATCGTCCACTTAGAACTATTTCGGTGCCAGAGAACAGATGTTCTCGATGTTGAGCTGTTCCTAAAGTTGAGAATTATCTCCAGAAAAACACGTTGTGGCAATGTAAGTGAAACAATATAATCAAATCTAGTGTTCCTGGATGACAGAGGCTAATCATTTTGGAAATGAGTAATATGTTTGAGTAGAAGTGGTGGTAAGCAAGGGTAGAAACAGGAAACCAGCTTCCCTGAAAAGCTTGTACACCGAGCTGTGTGCAGAAGGGAGAAATGAGAGCTTTATCAATGTACTATTTAAAGGAAAGAATCAGCGATTTGTGAATTAAAGAGGAATTTATATCAGATATGAAAATGTTTCTACCTATTCACATTCATATTCTTGTCTACAGTGGCTATAATTATAGCAGTTATATTCTTGCACATAGGAGGCAGTATGATAGTAATTCTATTCTTGTACATAGAGGGCAGTATTATAGTAGTTATATTCATGTACATAGGAACAGTATTATAGTAGTTATATTATTGTACATAGGAGGCAGTATTATAGTAGTTATATTCTTGTACATAGGAGGCAGTATTATAGTAGTTATATTCATGTACATAGGAACAGTATTATAGTAGTTATATTATTGTACATAGGGGCAGTATTATAGTAGTTATATTCTTGTACATAGGATGCAGTATTATAGTAGTTATATTCTTGTACATAGGAGGCAGTATTATAGTACTTATATTCATGTACATAGGAACAGTATTATAGTAGCTATATTCTTATACACAGGAGTAGTATTATAGAAGTTATATTCTTGTACACAAGAGGCAGTATTATAGTAGTTGTATTCTTGTATATAGGAGGCAGTATCATAATAGTTATATTCTTGTACATAGGAGGCAGTAATATAGTAGTTATATTCTTGTACACAGGAGTAGTATTATAGCAGTTATATTCTTGTACATAAGAGGCAGTATTATAGAAATGATATTCTTTTACATAGGTAGTAGTATTATAGTAGTTATATTCTTGTACATAGGAGGCAATATTATAGTAGTTATATTTCTGTACTTAGAGGACAGTATTATAGCAGTTATATTCTTGTACATAGGGGCAGTATTATAGCAGTTATATTCTTGTACATAGGGGGCAGTATTATAGTAGTTATATTCTTGTACATAGGGGGCAGTATTATAGTAGTTATATTCTTCTATGTAGGGGGCAATATTATAGTAATTATATTCTTGTACATATGAGGCAGTATTAAAGTAGTTCTATTCTTGCACATGGGGCAGTATTATAGTAGTTATATTCTTGTACATAAAAGGCAGTATTATAGTAGTTATATTCTAGCACATAGGAGGCAGTACTATAGTATTTATGTTCTTGTACACACGAGACAGTATTATAGCAGCAGGAAAAAGCAGAACCCAGCCACCGGATAAAACACATGGAGTAACTTTATTTCATCTTTAAAGGATCCAAATAGGAAAATGGACACACAGTAACACTTTAGCTTGCTTGTGATGAATTTGGAGTGAAAACCCCACTCTTAGTCATAGCTGGCAATGACCAAGACTGGGGTTTCCACTCCAAACTGTCACAAGCAAGCTACAGTCTCACTGTTACCTAGTGATCCACATTACTACTGTGCCCGGATTACTGCTTGAGATGGCTGTGATTTCCAACTGTATGCAGTGTTATAGTATATTACTCTCTATTAGGGGCAGTATCATAATAGTTATATTGTTTTCATCGGGGGCAGTTTTATAGAAGTATCAATATTAGGGAGCTGTGTAATAGTGGTTGTAATCCTGTCCCTATCTTGGAATGGCTAATAAGGTACAGACCTTTATGCACTTCACTTTTTTTTTTTGCTTAAATAGAACTAAAATGTTTGCCTTAATGGAAAACACACACAATAACCCAACGTATGCTGCAAGTGTGACCAGCGTCTTAGGAAGTAAGTGGTAACATAATGGTCTACTTAAACAATAAATCGTATACATTTGAAGTAGCGGTAAGAGGACCTTAGTTCAGTATGAATGCTTAGTAATGACCCAGTACGACCCAGCCAGTTCTCACTGACCTCTCCTTTACAGAATTCAGCTTAATTTCCACTAATTACATTCCAAACTGACAGAAACTTGGACAATGTATGAGTGCTATGGATACTCTCACTTTCCAGTGCCATGGCTTAATGTTATTTGTGTTGGTTAAAGTGATGACAAACCCAGGGACCTGAAGTACCACAGAAGCTGGAGCTGTAACCTCTACCTTACACTGAAGAAAATATTTCATATATTGGAAACTGACCACATTGCTATTATATTTGTGAATGAAATGAGTAAGAGACCCTTATTCAAAAAGAAAAGTAAGTTTGGGGGTAAAATTCTTGAATATTAAAATAACCAAATTACTTCTAGTCTCTTCCCACAAAAAAGCCACAGCAAGGGAAATGTTTTATGGTAATACTTTCCTTTAAGTATACCTATAAAGTTACAGATTAAAT
The DNA here is from genome assembly GCA_900303285.1 of Rhinella marina. Classification (NCBI taxonomy): domain Eukaryota; kingdom Metazoa; phylum Chordata; class Amphibia; order Anura; family Bufonidae; genus Rhinella; species Rhinella marina. The sequence continues at coordinate 165,387 of ONZH01021005.1, read as the reverse complement.
TTTCCACATTTTCTAAATAGTGTCAGGGGGTTAGGCTGTGACAACTTTTTGTGTTTATAAAGAAACAGAAGGTGGTTTTTACCACCAAAAAGTGGAATAACTGTTACTATAATAGTGTAAAGTCTGATGATTTCACGAAGCTATGATAAACAAACATGTAAAAAAGGCAATATACAGAGAGAACCATGCATTTTGGGTGGTCTCACCAGGACCGGTTACTAAAGGGGTTGTTTGTTTTAAGGAAGAGACCAGGCAAGCCTTTGGATCTGCCTGCAACAAAAAATTGTTAAGTACTTACCTGACAGATCCCATGCTATTGCTTTGGTATTCCCAGCCTTGCTCTACTTACCCCAGTGCTACGGTGATGTTACGTTGACATCACGTGACCACCGTAGCCCATCACTGGCATCTTTGAATACACACCTGAGTCCAGTGAGCATCTTGTCAACATGATATCACCACTGTAGCCAGGTAAATATAGCCCGGCTGGGATAGCCAAAGGAGCGGCACAGAATCTATAGGTAAGCACTTACTATTTCTTTATTGCAGGCAGATCTGAGGGTTCTCCAGTTTCAGGAGGAAGCATTAGGGTGTCTATAAGAAGGGAGCAGCTTCCAACCCTTAAATTCCCTTCCAAAGTCACATTCAATGGCTACCTCCTCCCATGGCCCTCCCTCTTGAACCTTTTCAGTCACGTAACAAAGTTGAATAGTTCATAAGCCACACATACCTGTAACCCTAACACAATAGTTGGTTGAACTTACCAATTTAGTTGGGATCGGGCAGTAATCATAACTCTTGACTAAATGAGCACCAGCTATTTCAGGTGTATGGCCAGTGCTGTTTTTAAGGGGTCAGGGCTTCCTTCTTTTGATCTTGCCAATATTTTCAAATAATTTAAAGGGTGCTATTGAACCCAATGATAAAATATCTTATGGAAACCCTGAGTAAAGAGAGCCCACCCTGGCGACAGATTCCCTCTAATTCTACCACCCTTATTAACCAAGAAAGTAGTTTAAAGTCAATGCGGCCAAGCAGAAACACACTTTTTGTAGTTTGTTTGGAAGTTTCTTTACTGGTTTATTGAACTCATAGGGGACATGGCAAGGGAATAGTGACAGGTTTTATTAAACGTTCTTCAATTGGAAAGTGTATACTTTTGCCTTGTTGCTGCAATCATAGACAAATATATAACATTTTCCTGCTGGCTTATAAAACACAGCAAGTTCCTTGATAAAAACTTACGACCCGAGAGGAGTTTCATCCGTCTCAACATTCCCAGTCGTTAATATTTGCAACTGAATATTGTATGGTTCAAATGACTCGTTTACTACACAGTAAACAGTACCATGCCAGCAAATATATAAAAAATGCTACACTTACAGTACGTTGGAAATCCAGCGATGAGGAAGGGAGGTTTGTGCAATTCCTTTCTAAGAGTCATTTGTTCCATTCTGCATTAAGCGGGGGGGGGGGGGGAATATTTTCTCATCTTCTCTCCCTATAAACATATTTTCCTGGGATTTTTGCAGTTCCTACTTATACAGAGGAGCTTTTATAAAATATATGGGCTAATGGAGTCTGCCATCTAATCTATGCTGTAATTGTGATGAAATTTAAACAGGAAAGAAATATGGAGGTTCTTTTTAAAGAATTTTTTCCATCCCAGAAATTGATGGCATATTTCCCTCTTCATTCTCATTATGAAAACAAACTTTTTTCTTTTTTTTGTTGCTGTTGCTTCAGACATCAGAGTGTCATCAAATTGTGTTGTGAAGAATGGTTAAGTCAGGCAGGGCTTTGGTTTATTACTATATTAAAAGAGTTGTCTACTTTAGAACCACATGAGTACCAACCACCATAGACACCCATCATACTGCATCAAGGCCTGGAGTCACTTATAACTTAAAATTACACTTTTGTAAAAAAAAATGGAAATCCAGCGTTGAACCAAAGAGAAGGTTTCCACTACACTCCTTATAGAAAGTTATACTTACCTGATCCTCTTATGCACAGAGCTATAAGCCAAGGACTGGTGTCTGATTCATAATCACAGCCTCTTGTGGATTCACCCACAATGGATGGTCCAAGATGGAAATTGAATAATTTAATTATCCATGTGCATGGTCAGGTAGATGAGTCATCTTCCTGCGTGACCAAGAACCACTAAAGGGCCCATTACATGCGCTGACAATTCAACAGATTACTAATAACGCTCATTAACGATAATCTTGCGGTGTAAATGCACCACCAATTACCCGATAAACGAGCAAAATGCTTTTTCATCGGGTAATTGGATCCTTTGTGCAGCAAAAAAGGTCATCATTCCCCAGTGGCAGATCGTGCTGCCGGGAAACAACGAGACAGTATAGGGGAAGATCACTGGAGGAGATCACTGCATGTAAATGTAGCGGTCTCTTCTGCTAGCGATCAGAAGATTGTCGGGAAGGGAGATCTGCTAAATCATCATCCCATGTAAAGGGACCTTAAGTCGGAAGATCAAGCAAGTTTTAAATGAGATTTGCACCTTTCCACATTAGTGAGACGATGTCAGCTCACAATTCAGAGATCTGTAACCTGGGGCCACCACTAGAGTTGAGCGAACGTGCTCGTAACGAGCACTGTACTGCTCGGATCCCCTGCGCTTGAATGGCCGCAGCCATCCGGATCCGTCCTCCTCACCCGACTCGTGTGTCATACCAAACGGATCCGCCCCCATTGACTTACAGTCAGGTGAGGACGGATCTTGATGCCTGTGGCCATTCAAGCGCAGGGGATCCGAGCAGTACAGTGCTCGTTACGAGCACGTTCGCACAACTCTAGCCACCACTGAAAGGCTGTATTACACCAATAGATTATCTGACCAATATCTGTCCAATCAGACCAATAGTTGGTGTGTATAACAAAAGATCTGTGTGTGTAATTGGCCATCTGACCAATGATTGGTCAGAAAATCTGTCAGATAATCTGTTGGTGTAATACATCCCTGATTTTAGCCCTCACAGTGTCCTGTAATTAATCTATGACAAAAAATACACCATTGTTATTTACTCATTTTTCAATATCCAGCATGATTTTCCATATTTGTGTTGTAAAATATTTTTAAAGAAAATTTTTCTTGTTTCTTACTCCATCTGTCATGTAACAACGGTGGCAATAAAATAGACCTGGCATTTCATTGTTCATTCTCAAAGGCTGGTGGAGAGATGACCTTTACATTACATTGGATGCATACATAATTCCACATTTTCTTCAGTTTTAGAAGGAATCTCACATTAGATCACTGTAACGGGATACACCAATTTGAACTTTGTCAAATAATACAGCCCCGTTGTTCTGTGGTACAGACAGAGGCACCCTGAACCTAAAATCCCTAGAGCTGTCTTTCAGAGAGTGATAGTTACGGAAATTAGCAGTGCAGAAATCCATTCTAATCATTCATCGAGAGTCTTATTAACTGTCCTGCAAAAGATTATTAGGAGCAAACCCGGCCTTGTCTTGATATAACAGCAGCAGCAGAGAAGAGGACTTCAGCAGCCAGAGATATGGAAGAATAACGGTGATAATACCTTAGTGTGTCATTTTAAGGTGGTTGCAATTTAAAAAAAGAAATAAATAAAATTAAAAAAAAAGTGATAAAGACTGTTGTTTTTGTATACTTTTTAGCCCAAGCTAAAAAACAACAAAAAAGTAAGATTTTTGCTAGCTATCAGATTAGAAGATATACTGGATTATTGGATGGCCATAAAAATGTATATACATGAAACTCAGTAATGGTAGAGGACCTTCAGGAAGACAGCCCAAAATAAATTAATTCAAAATCTGCTACCATACCCTCCATTTTTAAACAAAAGAAAGTAAAAACTACAGTCAGTTTTCTTGTCCAGTGTAATTCCATAATGCTGCTGTGTAGTGCCCCTATATATGTACCAGATTACTGAGATGTTTCACTTAAAAGCAATGCTTCTGCAGTGACCCTTCACTGCCAAAGGGTTAATATCAGGTTCAATGTTATAAAAGGTTCACACTTTTAAAGCTATTGAAAGGTTTACTGAAATGATCTGTGGTTATATATAGGTGGAAAATAGTTAACTGACAGTGTAGTTTCCAGGAGACAGGCTGGATCTGCCTCTCCTGGCTAGAGTGTGCTGACAGTGTGCACAGTGTGCTGATTAAGCTAGAGTGAAGACCTGCTTTGGTGTAGGTAGGCCCCAAAAGAGAGGTCTTGTCCAGGAAAACACTACTCTTGAGAGTGGAAAACTGCTGGAAAGCAACTTTTCTAAGTATTCTCCCCCAAAAGAAGGGAACACTGAATATTTATAGATGGTTGAGGACCAGATATGGCTATGCTGGAGTAAGGTAATCACTCATTTATGGCAATAGACTTGACTACACGTGGAAAGAATGACTGCATGCCTATGGTCAGTTTGGGAAGATTGCTAGTTTCTATAGAAAGAGACTCAGGGAGGATTGCTACTTTGTTGGACATTTGAGAACTGTTTCTACAACTACCATTTGCACTTGCACTGTGACTCCCATCATTCTTAAAATAGCAAGTGTTATCTGTTACAACCAAGTGGGCCTGGTGATAACCTCCACCATCTGCCGGCCCCCCTGCCCTGTCCTCCTGCCTTGCACTCTGCTAATCATCCACCATTACGGGCATCCCAACCACCATCAGGCCGGAGCCCCAAGAGACAAAGGACGTGCCCCAAAAGGAAGAAGAGTTGTTCCCCTCCAACCAGTGCATGCCTGGCCCAGGTAGAGCTGGAGGAGGACTAGCCACTATGAGCAATTACGACCACTGTTGTTGTCTCCACCACCAGTCCCATCCTCTCCAACACCACCATCACACCTCTCCCCAAGCAGCTCAGTGTGCTGTATTTTAGTGGAGAACTCTCTGTAATATGGCATCTAATGGAACATGCAACCATTTTTTCCAGATTTTTTCAGAATCACAAGAAGGTACATTATAGCCCCATAAACTTCTACAAGTTCTCTATTACAGCCCCATACAACTCAGAGCAATAATAAGACAATAACACTTACGATACCTGATACTTTTCTTCTATTTGGTATCTACTCTTGATTTTGCCTGAAAAGGTTTTTGTTTTGTTTTAAATTTGAACTTCATTTGAGGCTTAAAGGGGTTCTCCTGAAATTAACAAAATGAAAATATGTAAATATTACTTTATTATAAATATATTCCCAAATACCGTTCATTAGTTATAATGACTCATTTTGTCTAGGGTCAATCATTAGGAGAAACAAAATGACCGCTGTCCTATTAGCACACACAAAACCTGTCCTAATCACACAGCAGGACAAGTTACTTCACAACACTGAGCTAAAGAGCTGCCTCATCCTCCTCTCTGCTTGTCAGTGATTATGATCCTGAAAACAGTTTAATATGATAATTAGCTGAATCTTTGTGGGTATGGAGATCATGAGGAGACATGAAGTACAGAGAGGACGGACAGGACAGACTCTGGTAATGGACACTGCATACAAGTGCTGCTACTCATTAGCCACATTGGCTTAATTCCAACAGAGATTCAGCTAAAGATCTTATCATCTGTATTCAGGATCATAATCCCTAACAAGCAGAGAGGAGGATGAGGCAGCGCTTTACCTCAGTGTCCTGAAGTATTTTGTCCTGCTTTGTGATTAGGTTTTGTGTGGACTAATAGGACAGCGGCCATTTTGGTTCTCCTAATGATTGCTCCCCAGACAAAACGAGCCGTTATAACTAATGAAAGGTATTTGGGAATATATTTATAATGAAGTAATATTTAAGTATTTTCATTTTCTTAATTCCCAGAGAACCCCTTTAATATTTTTGCTGGATTCAGACAGCTTCAGCAAGCAGCATCCTTCCTCTGGAGAGCAATTAATTGCACCAGATAATTCATGTCATTGGACCTGGACATTGTGATCATCTTGAATGAGCTGCTGTATAGATTTTTTTGTTATTTGTATCTGTTTGCTCTAACAGCAAAGACTTAACAGCAGATTTGTGTTCTGCGCGGAGTGGATTTAGCTACCGGTAACAATTACTTATTGCTCATTTACTTTGGATTTCAACCATTGACAAAAGTGTCTTAATAGATAATTGTCTCGTCTTTATCTATCCAGCAAATGAGAGAAGCAAAGCCGCTGGGAACAGCCTAAGGATTCTTTTTTTCTTTTTTACCTTTAGCAACATGTCTCAGGAGTAGAAACTGTTTGTTTATTAAAGGGCAACTCCATTGAAAATGCAAACAATATTACACTATTACACCTCCCTTTTTTCTCTACTCTTTTATTTGTATTTCCCAAAATTGCAAAATTGGCTGTTTTACATTTTCATCAATTGCTCATAAGATTTTTGAGTTAGATTTCTCACTGCAGCTGTGTACACAAGATGGCAGGAGATTATTTAATCAAGACTATTTAAAATGGTATCCCTCAGAAGTGATTATGCCCTTTAATACCTAATCAGGTTATCTCATTTTATGTCATGTCTAACAGGGGCGTAGCTAAAAGCTTATGGGCCCTGGTGCAAGAGTTCATCTTGGGCCCCCTTCTCTCAGTGCTTTGTGTGTCTTCTTATGCGGCACAAGGGTCTTTGGGCCCCCGCAGGCTCCTGGGCCCGGTAGTGACTGCTACCTCTGCACCCCCTATAGCTACGCCCGTGTCTAAATATATCCATCCCTAGCAAATACAATTCCAGTGACTATGCTAAGGCTGATCCTGTGGATGCACTTTATGGTGCCATTATTGTGCACCACAATATAAGGACGAAATCTATGTTTAAAGGGGTATTCCGACCCGTAACAATAAGCTCCAACCTGCTCCAAATGACTAAAAATAGATAGCTGAAATAACTTTTCTGTTCAAATTCCATATCATTCCCATGATGCCAATATTGAGGTCGCCCACATTGCCTTCTTTACATCATCAATGTGATAATGTGCCACACATAGACATATTCCTACATCAAGCCAATCACTGGCCATGGCTGTACATCGGTGTATGCAGATGTGTCTTTCCATACCCTTTGGCTGGACATTTTCTGATATGTGTGCCACAAGCTCTACAAAACCATGATTTCACGATATTGTGTCATGAGATGTCTATTCTATATGTTCCTATGAGCAGCCACTTGTTGTGATGTAAATTGCAGTCTGTCAAGAGTTTTGCTAACATGTTGTGATACTTTTTTGAAATGATTTAAGAGAAAGAGAAGTCCATAACCAAATTATGGTTACTACTTAAGGCCCTATTACACAGAGAGATAGAGCAGACAGTTGTCGAGAGGTGTTCCCTCCCATCAATCCCCTTCTCACTAGAAGAGGAGACCATTGCTATTACATGCAGCGATCTCCTCCTCAGTATAGGGAAGAGCGATCACTAATGCATTGCTTGTCCATATACAGTCTCATTGTTTGCCGGCAGCAGAGCAACTATTACACGAAACGATCAGCAGTCAGCAAACCAGGATTTTATAACATGTTAAAAGATCCTGATTACCCGATGAATGTGCATTTGGTCATATGATCGCTAACGAGCGTTCATACAACACTTAAATCATCTTAAAGGGGTTGTTCGGGTTCAGAACTGAACCCGGAAATATCCCTGTCTTCACCCTCCGGACCCCCTGACATGAGCATCGGAGCATTTCACTTTGTTCTGCTCTCCCTTGCTCCCTTGCCCAAGATTTTTTGTTTACATTGGCACACTGCTAGGTGGAGGCTTCCGCCCAGCAGTGTTCCCGGTGATGTCACTGTCTCTGATGGACGGGATTTAGTGCTGCCCTAGCCGTTTTACAGGCTAGGGCAGTGCTAAAGCCTGCTCATTAGCAGGGGCGGTCTTGGCATTTCTGGGGCCCTAAGCGAAGTTATGTCTGGGAGCCCCCCCAATGACACCTCACACCCCTGATGACACGGCCTCTGATGACACGCCCCCCCCCAATGACGCACCCCCTACACCTCACTGGAGGGGGGATCAAGGTTGCCCACAGCCTATGGCATGTCCCAGACTCCCAGCTCTCTATTGGCTGGGCTGCAGGGGCGTAGCTAAAGGCTCATGGGCCCTGGTGCAAGAGTTCAGCTTGGCCCCCCCCGCCTAATACAGCGCCCCATACCTCTTACATCCAGTATAATACAGCGCCCCATACCTCTTACATCCAGTATAATACAGAGCCCCATACCTCTTACATCCAGTATAATACAGCGCCCCATACCTCTTACATCCAGTATAATACAGAGCCCCATACCTCTTACATCCAGTATAATACAGCGCCCCATACCTCTTACATCCAGTATAATACAGCGCCCCATACCTCTTACATCCAGTATAATACAGCGCCCCATACCTCTTACATCCAGTATAATACAGCGCCCCATACCTCGTACATCTAGTATAATACAGCGCCTCATACCTCTTACATCCAGTATAATACAGCGCCCCATACCTCTTACATCCAGTATAATACAGAGCCCCATACCTCTTACATCTAGTATAATACAGCGCCCCATACCTCTTACATCCAGTATAATACAGCGCCCCATACCTCTTACATCCAGTATAATACAGCGCCCCATACCTCTTACATCCAGTATAATACAGCGCCTCATACCTCTTACATCCAGTGACGTCTCCTCGGATGTAGATCTTCTCTTTCCTCATCTTCTCCTTTCAGACCAGACGCCATTTTTCAGCCATTTCTTATCTCTGCAGTTTGACAGAAAAAAATCTTAGTTTACTACTTTTCCATCATCCTCCCATCTTCTGGACAAATCATCCTACCACCCCCAGTACTGTGCCACTAGTACCACACAGATAGTGCCCTTCAATAATTATTGGCACACAGTGTCCTAAAATAACTGCGCCCAGCAAATACTGTCCCGTAATAGTGTGAACATACCGTCCCCCAGAAATAACTGCGCTGATACTGTGCCAGGGTGCCCCCCACAGTAATAGTGCCCCCCACAGTACTAATGTCCCCACTGTGCCCCAGAAGTAATAATGCTTCCAATGTGCCAGTAAGAAGTGCCCCCAAAATTTCACCCTAATAATGTGCCAGTAAAAAGTGCTCCCCACCCATAGATGCCCCCCAAATTATGTGCCAGTAAGAAATGCCCCAATAATGCGCCAGAAGTTCCCCCCATTGATTCCCCCTCAAAATCATGTGCTAGTAAGAAATGCCCCCAGTGCCCCCATGTGCCAGTAAGAAATGCCCCCAGTGCCCCCATGTGCCAGTAAGAAATGCCCCAGTGCCCCCATGTGCCAGAAAAATGCCCCTAGTGCTCCCATGCCATAAAGAAATGCCCCCAGTGCCCCCATGTGCCAGTAAGAAGTGCCCCCAGTGCCAGTAAAAATGCCCCAGTGCCCCCATGTGCCAGTAAAAATGCCCCCAGTGCCCCCATGTGCCAGTAAAAATGCCCCCATGTGCCCCCATGTGCCAGTAAAAATGCCCCGTGCCAGTAAAATGCCCTCAGTGCCCCCATGTGCCAGTAAAAATGCCCCCAGTGCCCCCATGTGCCAGTAAAAATGCCCCCATGTGCCAGTAAAAATGCCCCCAGTGCCCCCATGTGCCAGTAAAAATGCCCCCAGTGCCCCCATGTGCCAGTAAGAAATGCCCCCAGTGCCCCCATGTGCCAGTAAGAAATGCCCCAGTGCCCCCATGTGCCAGTAAGAAGTGCCCCCAGTGCCAGTAAAAATGCCCCTAGTGCTCCCATGCCATAAAGAAATGCCCCCAGTGCCCCCATGTGCCAGTAAGAAGTGCCCCCAGTGCCAGTAAAAATGCCCCCATGTGCCCCATGTGCCAGTAAAAATGCCCCGTGCCAGTAAAATGCCCTCAGTGCCCCCATGTGCCAGTAAAAATGCCCCCAGTGCCCCCATGTGCCAGTAAAATGCCCCCATGTGCCAGTAAAAATGCCCCCAGTGCCCCCATGTGCCAGTAGAAATGCCCACAGTGCCCCATGTGCCAGTAAAATGCCCACAGTGCCCCCATGTGCCAGTAAAAATGCCCCCATGTGCCAGTAAAATGCCCCCAGTGCCCCCATGTGCCAGTAAAATTCCCCCAGTGCCCCCATGTGCCAGTAAAATGCCCCCAGTGCCCCCATGTGCCAGTAAAAATGCCCCCAGTGCCCCCATGTGCCAGTAAAAATGCCCCCAGTACCAGTAAAAATGCCCCCAGTGCCCCCATGTGCCAGTAAAAATGCCCCCAGTGCCCCCATGTGCCAGAAAAAATGCCCACAGTGCCCCCATGTGCCAGTAAAATGCCCACAGTGCCCCCATGTGCCAGTAAAAATGCCCACAGTGCCCCATGTGCCAGTAAAATGCCCACAGTGCCCCCATGTGCCAGTAAAAATGCCCCCATGTGCCAGTAAAATGCCCCCAGTGGCCCCATGTGCCAGTAAAATGCCCCCAGTGCCCCCATGTGCCAGTAAAAATGCCCCCAGTGCCCCCAATTGAGCTCCGGTCGGTGACTGCTACAATAAAAAAAAAAATTAAAAAAAATTAACACTTATACTTACCTCCATGGTGCTGGCAGCGATGCGATGCAGGCCTCTTCCGGCCTGTGTCCCGCGCTGTACGGCTCAGGCTGCGCGATGACGTCATCGCGCCGCCTGAGCCGGCCTCTGATAGGCTGCAGGCCCAGTGCCTGCAGCCTATCAGAGGAACGGGCAGGGGAGACGCCTCTCCCTCCCCTGCCCCAGTACAATACAGGCATCTGTATCGCCGTCCTGAGGACGGCGATACAGATGACTATGGAGATGAGCGCTTCCACAATGGAAGCGCTCATCTCCCTCTGCGGGCGGTCCTGGGCACCGGCACAAGAGAAGAGCGTGGGGGCCCCCTTGGACGCTGGGGGCCCTACGCAAATGCATAGGATGCGTGGTGCCCAAGACCGCCCCTGCTCATTAGTACCAGTGACATCACCAGGCTCACTGCTGGGTGGAAGCCTCCGCCTAGCAGTCCTTATAAAGAGCCCGGTATGTCACCGGAACTCTATTAAATGCCAAAATGCTCTGATTCCCCAGTTCGGGGGGGGGCAAAGGGGTGAAGACAGGGATATGTCTGGGTTCAGCTCTGAACCCTGACAACCCCTTGAACAATAATCAGCCTGTGTAAAGGGGCCTTTTGATTGAGCAACACAGAAAGATTCCTGCCATCCCCACCCCTATATCTTTATATACATTGATAAACTTATATATCTAAAAGAATGATATGAAGCCCAGAGGGGTAACTTGAGGCTCCTGGGCCCCAATAAAAGTCTGTTACACAGTCCTCATCTACCACGTGCCATCTCCTTATGTAGCTACAAGACCTTTGGGCCCACTTAGGCACCAGGCTGGGGTGTGACTGCTACCTCCCCACCCACTATAAATACAGCCAGCCCTGGTTCCACGTATAAACCTTGCATCCGGCTCTAGGAAGAAACTGCAAAACCAATATGTTTCCTGTGCATGAAATAAATTAATTCTGTTTTCATCTGCCATGAAACAGATGAAGGATTTTGCCTGCAGATTTGTTTCCACCTTAAGAAGACTCAGGGAGACATAATAATCAGTGTCATGCAGCCTGACTTTTTATCAGTAATTGCACTGTGTTCCTTAGGTGTTGAAAGGGGTATTTACTTGGCAAGAATGACATAACCTTCACCCTCGACTTTTCTTTCTCTGCTCAGAAGATTTGTTACACATTTCTCTGTAAAGTCTTATGTGTTTGTGGAGGATGCTATGGGATCATCACGTCACCCTGCAAGAAAACTGAGGGGGGGGGGGGATGATGAAAAAGTAATTAATTTATTGCGTAATGACCAGTCACAAGGAGTTTTTATTGCAGCTACTGTAATTGATTTAGCAATCAATTTCTATGGGAATGTTCCAGTGCCAGCAGGAGGTCACACTACAGCACTGGAAGAAACAAGCTTATGTCTTAAAGGGGCTGAATAAGACTGGAAAGCATGAGGCGCTATTACACCACACAATTTCGGGCCAATTATCAGGAACAATGGTTCATAGGAGCGCTAATTCCAGATAATTGGCTCGTATAATCGAGCAGCCGATCAGCCGTTCATCGACTGATGGGCATCTTTCATTTTAGGCAGCACGTCTCTAATTACACAAGGAGATGTGCTGCCGATAATCAGTAGAACAGAAAGAGAGGAACGACTATGATAGCAATCATTCCTCCCGCATTCAGTTTACACTGGTCTGTGTAATCAGGCTGGTACAAACAAGCGCCAATGGATGTGCTGTCATTCATCGGTGCTTGCACTGCCTGAAGATTGGGCAGTGTAATAGTCTTTACCGGAGACAGCACCACCTTTGACTATGAGCTGTGTCTGGTATTGCACTTTGACTAGAAGGCACTTGAATGGGGCTGACAAGAGTGGAGCTGTTTCTGGAATACCCTTTTATTTCTTTATTGTTAATAATCTTCTTTTGTTCACATTGCAGTTTATGTAACAGAAAAATATTGTTCACCCCTGAAAATGCTTTAGCAATCAACCGATTATTCATGACATCCTGGTGTTGAGAAATATTCAGTCTAAATAATCTAAAAATGGGCTCATGATTCTAAATGTGCTAAAATAAAAAGAACATTGTATGCTCACCTGGTACTCCTCTGTTTCCTGTGCATACAGCTCCAGTCTCACTCATGATGTTTCTATACAAAGCTGCAGCAGTGGCATGCAGGTATACAGATTTTGACTGCTGCAGCCAATCACTGTCCTCAGGGGTCTTGTGCCACATACCAATGAGAACAGTGATTGGCTACAGCGGTCACATGCCACCTACCTGTATGTCACCACTGCAGTCTTGTGTACAAAAAAACGGAGGCGGATCGGCGCTATGGCAAAGAGAACAGCAGAAGTTTGGGCTGCACCTGCTCTGGTCATTCCAGTTACTGTCAGGTGTCTCTATCCACACCACACCAGTGACATATTCAGGCAGTCACACTTCTGACCAGTAGGGGGCCAGAAACATTGGGAATGAAGATGAACTACGGCAACTGGGACGATCAGAGAAGGTGAGTGGTTTTATTTCTTTTTTTATAACCAAGGGAAGAGCGAATCAACTTCAGCTAAAACATCCGAAGTCGATTCGCATAAAACTTTGTTCCAATACTTTACGAAGCCAGAGCTCCGTACAGTATTAAAATTTATTGGCTCAGATGAGCCGAAGTTATTGCTTTGTGAAGTCTCATGAGACTTTGTGTAATAACTTCATAAATTATTTGGTACTGTAAAAAAACATTTCCCGAACTCGTGTTCGGCCATCGGAGCTAATACATTCTAATACTGTATGGAGCTCCTGCTCCGTACATTATTGGAACGAAGTTTTATGCGAATCGACTTTGGATGTTTTATCCAAAGTCAATTTGCTCATCTCTAATGTGTGCATATCTATAAATATGTCTGTGTGCATATATGTGTAAATATCTGTGTATATATGTAGATATATGTATGTGAATGTGAGTGTATATATATATATATATAATTGTGATTTGTATGTATGTGTAGCGATGCACCAAACTAGACAGGAACATTAAACTTCTAACGAGCCTGGAACCCTAAACATCCAATAAGCCAAACTAAATTAAGAACAGTATGTGCACGATTGACACAAGTGCAGTTTGTCAGTCTGATGATTTTATTTGAAATGGCAAATGTGTAAATCCACAGCGTGGGTTTTTGGCAGCAGACACAACAGTCTGCGTTCCTCCTTGAACATTTTCATTGTGGTGATAAATTGCTGGGGAATAACCATGTTTGATGCCTGTTACAAACATGTGGCTCAGTAACCCCATTTAATACTCGTGAAACAGACTCCTTATTTCACTATAGGCTTTTAGGATAAAACTGAAAAGTGTTTGGAAAATAAAGAGCGGCTTAGTCAGCGAAGGGTCTGCTAGGACTTTGTCTCAAGACATAATGAACCAGGTAAGAAGGAACATACATCAAGTCAGTAGGTCTATGTGTAAAAAACAGTGTAGATATACAGTACAAGGCTCTTTTGGACATTTACCTTTACATTTAGATTTCTGATGAACAACAAGATGCCCCATTTAAATCATTGGTACTCCAGAGTGCATGCAAGCTCTGTCAAAGTCTTAACCCATCACAAAGGGACTGTTATATACTCAGACTCAGCTAGCTGGTCCTTTATTCTAGTTATCACTGTGGATATATAACGTCAAAGATATAGGGAAGTTTGCTCCCCTGTAACATTATACTGCTCCCACCAATGATTCCAGAATGCCTAGGTCAATCCCATACCCTGCAGGTCCTTTGAACTTTGGCAATGGGGATAACTCCTGGTACTTTGCAGAAATGATGGAGGGTGTTATTTCTTTTTAATCTATGAAATATTGGAGGTCTAAATTTGTGAATTCAGGCCAATATTAGTAGTGGGAGCATTGGCTCCAAAATCAAGGGGCATACTTGATTAAAGGAACACTGAAGGTATAACTGATGCCTAGTTTAGGGTCTTATTGAGTATTGCATGGCGCAGAGATTCAAAGAAGAACAAATGCATAAATCCTGCTGTACCACTCAGTCCTTGCATGAAGAATAACTTGGTGTACCCCTTTAATAACTTGCGTTGCCTCTCACAACGGCAACTACTGGCACACAGTGGAGACATACTGTAGGCTGAGCTAATACTCATGAGAAATGCAAAATGAATCATCTACTTTAATGGCATTTTAGTATCTCACAGACACAGGGTAGGCATTTAAGAATGTTGTTATGATCAACTTGTCTTGTCCTGTTTTCATCCTCCACATTCCTTATTTACAAGGTATAAGCAAGGACAGTATGACATCTCATAGCTCAGAACACCCGATTGGACTACTAAAAACAGCAATGAGGCCACCAGGCTTGAAGGATAATGTCATTTATTGAAGTGATACATTTCACTTCTGAACTTGAAGTTGAAGAGAAGCATTCAAACAGATATATTACAAGACACCTTTGCAAAGAGTAGTTTATAAGCTGATACTGACTTATCTGAAAGTACTTGACTTTCAAAGTGTGGACAGCGAGGTGTCTCCTAAGATTCTCCAGAGACCTTCCCATCGACCACTGCCAACACGCTCAAATCCTTTTATCATTACAATGGAATATTTCAGAAGGGCTTCTGACCATGGAAGTTTCTTTTCTTCTAAAAATCAGCTATATTATAGGTCACATTTTTCAAAATTGCAACTCGTTTAAGCGCCATTGCTGATTGTGTAATAATTGTGTGCAGCCTACTCTCCACATACTACAGTCTAACAAATCCATCACAGATGTTAGAGAACATCTATCAAGTGTTAAAACATAAACTTATGCCAATGATATCTTCAGAAAACCATAACCTAGGCAAGACTATAGTTTACTGGCAAATATAACTGTGATGCACCTCCACGTTCACATTTAATCGAGGGAGAAACAAGGATTCTAACATTTAGGAATTATGGTTAAAGCCTAGATGAGCATCAAATTGTTCAAACCAAATGTCCTTGGAAAATTCTAGGCTATTGGAATTTTATTGTATTGGGAGAACTTATGTAAATTTTTGTTTGTGCATCACTGGCCAGCCATAAAAGCATTTTTGGCCAAGAACTTTTGGAGCTTTTATCAAAAGATTCTGAAGTGATTTCTGCCACCTCATTCAGTTGTGAGCGACATCCTACATCCCATGTTCTGTGACAGAGAACCGTTTACAGACTAATCTGCAGATATGCAAGTATTCAACAGTTACAAAATGTCTGCTTTTGTCCTGGTCCATTTGCCAAGATTTCCCTTTGTCTTGCCATGAGGAGGATAAATGATCCAGCTCACGGAGATAAACCACAGCGAGGTGAAATTACTAGGTCTGAATACTAGAATTCCCTAGGCCCTGACCTCTTATACTGCTGACTCTATGGCTGTTTTCATTTCTCCATTCTGTTCTTGGCTATGTCAATCAGTCAGTTAAATGATAACTCCCGAATGAATTCCTCTTTCTAACGATGAAGTTAATGCTCTGAGCTAAAATATCCCATTTACAAAAAAAAGTGAGTGATTTTAGCAGAAACCATACGAAAAAGAGTCGGCATTCCTTGAGTATTTTGTTTTCTTAGACAGTCGATTCAGTGTAGGTAATGTAAACACGAGGAAAGAAAATGGATGTCGTTCATAATTCAACCCTCATAAGGTATCTGAAAAAAGAATTCTGTACAAGAAAAGACTGTAGAGTAAAACCGAGTGGGATATAGACATACGGTACAAATTGGTCTTGTTTGATAAGCTGGGTGGCCTATCAAGAACAAATTCCTTCTTTCCATATATATATATATATATATATATATATATATATATATATATATCTTATATATTATATTTCTAATATTTAAAAAACTCACAAAAATTCTAATAAATATTAGACCCTGCACCTAGTAGCGCTGTTTTCCCCACCTTCTATATTTCGTCATCAGCGCTGATTGACAGGGCCAGGCAGCTCACTCTATCTGCTGCTGGCCCTGTCGGCGCTGCAAATCCCGCGCCTGCGCCGTGGGTCCGTCATTCGGCACAGGCGCAGTGAGTACAGCTGGCTGCCGGGCTCCCGGCTTCCTCACTGCGCCTGCGCCGCCTTCTCTTCCGGGTGTAGTGTGATGTCATCGGCGCAGGCGCAGTGAGGAACTCACTGTGTCTGCGCTGAATGACTGACCCACGGCGCAGGTGCGGGATTTGCAGCGCCGACAGGGCCAGCAGCAGATAGAATGAGCTGCCTGGCCCTGTCAATCAGCGCTGATGACGAAATATAGAAGGTGAGGAAAACGGCGCTACTAGGTGCAGGGTTACTGCCCCTTGCACCTAGTGAAGGTAATTTGCATATTACAAAAGTATTTTTTTTAAGAAAACGGGGACACAGATCTTAAAAAGAAGACCATATTAGACATCAGGTGACATTTGCGCATTGCAAATGTCATCTGGTTTAATATGGTCAAACTTGGTGACAGAAACCCTTTAACACAAAAATGTGTTATAATCAACAGATCATTTTCTGATGTTACATTCCATTTAAAAACCTTAATAAAACTGTTACAAAGAGTAGAGGAAGGTATTTTGGAAACAGAACCAGAGTTACTATGCAGTTTGCCATAGAAGTTGATAGCCCTCATCCTGAATAATGTTGACCATACACATCAGATATCTGTAGGACAGCCATCTCCCCTGACTCCCTCAATTATCAGACATGGGCAAATCAACTGAATGTTTGGAGAGAGAGGGCTGTCCGGTCTAACAGTGACTTATATTGCAAGGAAACTAAGGATCAGGCAGGTTTGGACACCGGAGTAACAGAGGATCAGAAGCTCTGACGCAATAACATGCCCCTTATCAAACCAAGCCCTTATGGTGTAGAAGAAGATGATTTGAGTTGATCTTGGAACCAATAACCAGCAGATATTCTATTAAACTTTACTAATGATAAATCCTGAATGCGCAGTTACTTAAAAGTGAATTTAAATATGTGTTTTATACACAGAGGATGGGCCTCAGAATCATTTTTTCTGGTGGTCCCAAGGAAATTCAGTCTGACACTGAGATCAGGCCTAATGAAACCCAAAGAGCCTTTTTTCCCCAAATCATCTGACACTGGGGAAAAGTCAGACGAGTCCTGTATATGTTAGGCTGTTAACTGATTCCACCGAAATTAACATTTTTATCTAACATTTATTTCATGTCTATTCAAGTCTAATATTTATGACTCAGTCTTTCTGATGATACAGATAGACATCAAATTGTTTACCAATTCATATCAGGATTAGAAGGTAGCCATGTCATAATTCTTCTCATGCAAGTTCTCCCTGGGTCAAAGTAATCTTATTTACAGCAAGTTTCTAGAGGGCCTGTCCTGACAATGTGACAGAACTAACAATTTCCAGAAGGGTCAGAGGAAGTTATGCAATGGTGTGGTTAAGATTTTCATGCTCCACAGCTGCTGGACAATGATGGTCATCCACCACTGTGCATATGACTTTCATTTTTATGGTGGTGACTGCTATGGTTGATTTTCTCTGTATCTTTTGGCATCTATGAAGGTTGTTCCCATAAAAGACACAACAAGACCTGTTAGCTTGATCTCAATCTCACCGTGCTAGATATGTACCTTTTTCATAACAATGCCCCCCCAATACAGTGGGGTTGAGTTGGATACTGCCAGGCATGTGGTACCAGTTATGTAATGACTGCAATTAATGTATAGTATTGGAGGTCTTTTCAGCTAGTCCTTCATATAGCCGGCATTGATGTCATACTGCGCTATACAATTTCTCTACTGCACATTTCCCTTCTTAGAAGAGCTATGATTTTCCAGGTGATCACCCACCACTTAAAGATTCACTTCATTCTAATCTGCCTTAGCATCTCATACATATTAAGCTGCTCACCTATGTCTTTAAAAATGGCCCTCCTGCAGTTGACATTTATGGTACCCCCAGTTTACCATGTTGTTCTTGTGCATCAAGCAGGATTTAAGCACAAGTCACCTTTGAACCTCATGGGTACTTATAACATTAACCCCCACCCACCCCCACAACCCACACTTCAATTGCCGCTTCCAATCAGTTTTGCCGCTGATACTCCATGTATAATTTCCTTTTGCTGTTCTGGAATGTCTGCATGACCCCTTACTGTGATAGTAAGCCTTGCATTAAAGAATTGTACAAATAATGAAAAGTATTCCAGGCCGCTTGCAATCCAGATTGATTTAACCCTTTCTCTCCTCTTTATGTCTTATGCACTTACTGTCTGGCTCCCAGCCTCTGACTGGAGCTGGCAGCTCTTTCTATAGATCCCATATGGGCCTATGATTGTATTAATCTTAAATTATTACTGCCTGGGCAAAGCCAGGGGTTAAGGGGTTAACATAGCAAATGCATGTCTAGTTACGGTTTGCAAGGACCTCTCTGCCACATCACTTAGCTGCCAACACATAGCACAAGCAAAGGAGATGCTTGCAAGCAGTCCTGTAGAGAAATTGGACCCATCACTTCCCTTTAATGAAAACCAGATTACTTTTGCAACAATCGTTCCACTGTTACAGTACAAGATGTCACGGCTCGTTTTAGAGAAGGCAACCCTGTTGTTGTTACCGGCGGTCATACTGACAAGTCCTGCTATTTTTATACATGGAGAGGCAACCCAAAAAAGAAAAAAAATCATACGTCAGTGTGCGTCTTACATTGCAGTACACTTTTATGAAAATGTATTTTTTGTACAAAATATGATAATTTTCCTCTTTTTCTGTGATGGAAATAAATATATTTATATTACAAATGTCCTCCGTGTGTTAATTGTGCTATTAGGAATTGGCAATTGGGTTATGGCAGCACTATCCAGAATTCCTGTTCTAAGTGACTGATCACGTTTTGAGCTTCTATCTATCTATCCTATACATACATCCATAACTATCTATCTATATATCTATCTATCTATCTACTGTATCTATCTATCTAAGTAAGAAAAAAGAGGCAGCACTCCGACTTCAGTGAAGAAAAAGTGAAATCCATTTTTCTATCTATCTATTTATCTATCCTATCAATCTATTCATATCTGTCTATCTAACATATACCTATGTAATATCTATATGATATCTATGTATCTGCAGTGCATTTAGAAAGTTTTCAGTCCCTTTTACTTTTTCACATTTTGGTATGCTGTGCTGTTGTGCTAAAATAAAAAATAAAAAACATTCCCCCTCCATCAATCTGCATTCATTACCCATAATGGGAAAGTGAAAAGAGCATTTTAGAAATTTTTACAGATTTATTAAAAAGGAAAAACTAAAATTTTGCATGACACAAGACACTTGAAATTTAGCTATAGGGGCTTCCCATTTACACGTTGATTGGAGTTCAACTGTGGTAATTTTAGTTGACAGTGCATATGAGAGCAAAAAACAAGCCATGTGGAGGGAAAAACTGCCTGTAGAGCTCGTAGACAGGGTTGTGTGGGAGTAAAGATCTGGAGAAGGATACAAAACATTTCTGTTGTACTGAAAGTTACCAAAATCAGTGGCTTTCATAATTCATACATGGAAAAAGTTTGGAAAAACCAGGACTCTTCCTAGAGTTGGCCACCTGATCAAAAGTAATCGAGGGAGATGGACCTTGGTAAGAAAGGTGACCAAGAACCCAATGGTCACTCTGGCTGAGCTCTAAAAATCCTGTATGGATGAGGGCTCTCCACCAGATAGGGCTTTATGTCACAGTTGCCAGCAAGAGGCAAAGACACCTGAAAGCTCGCCTGAAGTTTGCAAAAAGTACCTTAAAAGACTGTGGAAACAAATTCTATGGTTTTATGAAACCAACATAGAACTTTTTGGCCTAAATTCTAAATGCCATGTCTGGGGGAAACCAAGCACTACTCATCACCAGTGAAGCATGGTGGTGACAGCATCATGCTGTGAGGGAAAACTCATGGTCAGTAACAGGCCAAAGTTACCACGTAGTACATGTGAATCCAAGAAACAGTTCAGAGGTCAGAGAAGGCAGCATAGGGTAAGTAAATAGATCATGCATGGGTCAAGTTAGGCAGTAGATGGTCAGTATCTGGCAATCAGGCAGAAGTTGGTACACAGGCAGACATATAGATTATAGCACCTATGCAGGATCTAGCAAGCTAGTGAACCTATTGCTCAGGCAGAGAATGAGAAATACAACTGGGTATGTATCTCAGAAGCTGGTTAGCATGTTGGAGACAGCCTAGGAGCTACACAGGGCCAAAGGATAGATGATGCAAAATGAGGTGAGGATCAATGAAAAATATCCCTAAAAGACACACTGATGCCCAGGCCCACTGTCTGAGTGCTGGACCTGCGACAGACACAGGGTGTGTGAAGCAGTGCCTATGTCCGCTCAAAATAGCAAGGCAGCAGCAGCCATGAGCCGTCGACATACCACAACAATTCTATCCATTCATATCTATCTATCTATCTATCTATCTATCTATCTACACACTTATTATATACAGGATATAGAGAGAGAAATAGAAGGGGGAGAGGGAGATCATTTCTATCTAAATTATATGTATTATTATGTTATATATACATTTAAAGCAGGAGATTTATTTCAAGAAGACCCTTGTTTCTTCATCAGTCTTGCACATGATTAGCAATTAAAATCTTTATTTTTGGGTTTGATCATCAGTTTTTAAACCATCCCTATCTCACTGAATCTATCCATCTTTGCAGTATCTATCAACAACTGAGTTGATCATCTACTGGGCTTGGAATTTCAAACTTACACAAATATTTCAGGGCTTTTTATCCAGGTTCCAAAGAGACATTTATTTTGGCTACAGGGATATTTTCTTTTTATTGCTGTTACGAGATTCAACATTTCCAGAAATAACTCCTGAGTGCACATGGACTGGATGTGTATGTGATGTCCCTATGAGAGAGATGACAACATGTAGCATCATGGCATGTGTCAGACAGAAATTCACTCATTTCACCACCCAATGTAACACCTTGCAATTACTGATAAATATCCATTCAATATATTCCTAATTGGAAAAAAAACATCACTTATCATTATTGTGATTTATGGCCATATAGTCATGAATACCTCAGTAAGTTCCTGTAGTCAGACTGCGGTCCAATAATCTGGAGATCCAGCTGATGAGTTCAATCACAGGATAGTCTGGAACTGGCATTAGTGTTGTAACTTGAAACTTGTGGAGCCCTTATGCAAAACCTATGCCCACCAACTATCATGCACTATATACAGTATATTATTTGTGCTGTCCTATGTGTTATAAGGTCCACTGAGGCCTACCAAGCATCAGCGCTCAGATGCCACCGTATCTTATTGTTCCCCTCATTAGCATATAGAAGAATTTGGCTGTTTTATATGTCTATTCTGTATTTTTACTGACCGTTTGGACCGGGAAATATTATCCAATGCTCCCATGTATGGATGCTCTCTTGAACAAGGTTCTGGTTTAGTTGCTATCATAAGCGGTTTTGACCCCTTGGTTTAGAGCAATGTTCCTCAACTCCAGTCCTCAGGACCCACCTACCGATCAAGATTTGAGACTATCCCACAGAATAAATACCTGTGGAAAGTCCTGATGTACTGACACTAATTATATCACCTGCTAAATACTAAGGAATCCTGAAAACATGCCAGGCAGGTGGGCCCTGAGGACCGGAGTTGAGGAACCCTGTTTTAGAGGTTGATATAAATGTCCTTGGATGTCCCCAGTACCCCAGGTGAGCCGACATACTTATTTTTACTGAAATACCCAAATTCCCTAATTGTATCTATTTGTTTCTCTGTGGTCTGTGGACTTCTAGAAATTAGCCCCTGCTTCTTCTGCACCAGTTATGATAATGACAGCAAAACTTTTGATTGCAATGATATATATATTGTCTATCAACCATAATGTGTCCTATAGAAAATTAGTTTTGGACTCTTCTAAATACTCAGACATCTGCTGCCCTCAATCAACATCTTCCTTCTCTCGTGCTCGGCTTGTTGGGAGGAGATACGGATTTGTAAATGTGTGAAAGTATTAGCTGCCAGTTACAACTGGATCTCAGCCTAGAGGAAGCCATATTCTGCAGCGGGAACTCTTGTAATACATGCACTCTGGAATCAGCCCAGCTTTAATAAACCAGGAAGCATTAATACAAATATATGGGAGTGCTATTAGCACTCTTAAAGCCATAATTTATTATCTACCCAGTAAGTAAAATAAAGTTTCACTCAGCGGCTGGTAAATAGAGTCACATATTACGTTCCAAGCCACAGAGTTCGGGAGAAAACATGTGATTGGAAGTAGCCAATGTACTACAGATCCCAGCATACCCAGAGAACGGCACAAAATATATTATAACTTTATGGAAACAATCAAGAGGCATGGAAAACTTTTGTGCGCGCCATCTCAGGAGGCAGCCGGAAAGCTCTAGAAACTTCTGTATTTTGTGAAGGAGGAAGGTAAAGAGTACAGGCAGATACTGACAATGGTTCGGAGCTGACACGTTGAGAACAAAAGAGGGAACCAGTGTGAAAGTTAGATTAGTAGAGAGTCGCAGTTAACCCTTCACTCTCTTGCCTTATACAAAAAGTTGTTGTCATCTAATAAGTGGAAATAGCTCTGAAGGAGTAAATGGGAAATAATCAGCAGAAACAAAATTATCAGGATAAAAAAAACTTCCAAAAAGGTCACACACTCCTACACTAATGCTGATCATTCATAATACACAACAGCAATCACTATCACCCCTGATCCCCCCATTATACTTGATATTTAAATTATTCAAAATATGGCTTCCAGATACCTTTTGGTGGATATAGCCTTAAAGAGAACCTGTCACCCCAAAATGCAGGGCAACTTGCAGGATACATGTTATAGTGCAGAAGGAGCTGTACGTATTGATATGTAAGATTCAGTAAAACTTGTCATTTATAGATCTAATTCTCTGTCCTTTCTGATCTCTGTTGTACACTGGGCTGTCGTTTCAGTGACTGATAGTATCCTCTGTGTAAGTGTGTATACAGAGACAGCTGTCAGTCACTGGACATGGGTTTGGTCTTAAGTTCAGAAAGAGCAGAGATATAAATGTATAAATTACAAGTTCTGATGATTTTTTCCCCACAAAATTCTATATATCAATCTACTCAACACTACATTTTAGTCTTATAAAGTGCATCCATAGGAGAGCTGGAAAGAACTAAACATGGCATCAGTCATGTGAGCAGTCATGTGACCTTCACAAGTATCATGTGACCTGGCTTTCAGTTAACTGCCCAGGTATCTATCAGGTGAATAGTAGTGTATTGGGGAGCAGAACATATACAGTACATACAATATTACTATAATCTACAGCAGTATGTCATTTTATCTGTCAGAATCTATTTAGAAACAGATCTGTGTGTTGTGTTCGTTTTTTATAATAACCATAATAAATTCATTATTCCATCTCTGGTCCTATTTACTTATCACATGAATGTATTCCGTGTGCTGACCCAGCACATGTATCTCATGTAAAACTACTGCTTACTGAATGTCAGGGATTAAATGATATGAAGAGTGTCATATAACCAATGCTATGTTTCAGTTAGGCCATGGATACATTACACAGGACTGATACATGGGTTTTACCATTCTACTGCATATCGGGGTCAACTGCCTAATATAAGTTATGTATGCAGAATTTTAAATACATGTTATCAGAAAATTGTATGGTTTCATTTATATAAACAAATTTTAAAACATTTAATACCCTTTTAATTGATTTCAACCTAAATTTTCCAAAAATCAGAATTTTTGGTAATTCAATTTGGGAGAATTTCTCATTATGGCATTTTTCAGATCATAAGACAGGAAAGATGAAGAAGGAGGATCACATAACCTCAGGCGACCAAATCGAATCCGATAGGTCTTGGCAATGTTTTATCATTTTTAGATTCTGCATGAATTTGACAGAAAAAGCCTCCATATGCATTTTAGGTACAGTATGGGTCCACAGACTTCTATGACTCAATGCATCTTAGAGCTTATACAGAACTGTAATATGGCCAAATTAGGGTTCCTCCAAAGGTTCTATATTCTGCTTGTCTGCCCATGTACCAACTTCTGCCGCCCGACGTGACCCATGCCTGATCTCCTTATTGATCCTGTGCTGCCTTCCCTGACCTCTAGACTGTTTCTCAGATTCACATAAACTCTTCCTACCCCAACCTCGGCCTGTTACTGACTATGAGATTTGCTTTATCACTCAGTGCTTTGCACTGGTGCCTCTGAGCTCTGTTGGTCAGCTGTCAACAGCACACTGAGACAACTCTAAGAGGTAGCAGCCTGATGGCTCCCCTGAAGTAAAGTCCAAATCCCCGTATAGAGGTTAAAGACTGAATACCAGGGGACTGCTAGGATTGCACCCTTAGGATTAGACCAACACCCACTGAATGTAACTGCCTTAAGGTGGAAAATATCAACTTTTGGTATATGACAGAAGAACACCCCACACTAGTGGTTGAGCATGTATGTGTTTTCTATGAAGAGAATGGAGATGCTGCCACCACATACCTCTGGCTTCAGCATGATTCCAGAGAGAGCAAAAGGATGGGATATTAAAACTCAAGGAGCCTGATCCTTCTCTCCTGTCATCACATGGGGGAGGGTGTCGTGAACTACCCATATGCATTAGGTTGGAAGCCAAAAAAAGGCATACTTCATTTTTTCTAATCTTATCCAACCCCTTTAATTGCACCCAATCAGACAGTAATAGGTTGTTTTAATAATAATAATTTCAAAAATATATACCGAGCTGGATTAAAATGGTATAAAAAGCTAATGATAATTTCCACTGTAGTAAAATACTATATGTACTACTTCTTTACATACACAATAATTGATTTCAAGGAAAGTACAACAACTATTCAATCCTTTTCAAAATAAAATTGCTAGTAAATTGTAGACTTTGGTACAAGAGGGCAGTAACAATTTTAGCAGATGTTCTATATAAGGCGACAACAGCACAAGGAATTTGCTGAGTAGCAATTTCCGGCACCAACCAAACTGAGGGTCTGATCTTTACTGAACATTCAAGATCTACATCTGCATAAACCTTGAGACCTCCTCACATGGAAACACTCCCGTTAAAGTGAAGGTCAAAGTCAATTTGTCCTTTCACAAGAAGCGTTGACTTTGATGTAGACAACAAATTTGCTCCTTTTCATTTTGAAGCACCTCTTCTGTGATTCATCAACTTTTACTACTGTTTGTGGATTGTGCATTGCTCTATGCACCTATAAAACAATGCAACTAGCAAATACTTGCAGAGGATCTCATCAAAAGACAGAGGCACTGCCTCCATCTGGAGAAGGAAAAGTTCAGTCTCCAGAGGCAATTCTCTACTGTAAGAACTTTGAATCTGTGGAATAGACTATCTCAGGATGTGCTCTCAGCAGGAACAGTGGACAGTTTTAAAAAGGACTTAGATGAATTCTTAAAAATAAATGACACTAATGCTTACTAAAATGTGTGGAAATCTGGGTCTCATTCCCCTTTTTCTAAAATTTGTGTCCGCTACCTTGGTTGAACTTGATGGACTTACATTATGTCTTTTTTCAACCGTATTAATTATGTAACTATGTAAGGATGCTATTATACTGTATATAGACACAGGCTTAAATGATGTTGTATTTTCCAAATCTCTAAATTGGGTTTAAGAAGGGTTTACCTATTTTATTATCAATGACTAAGAAAATGTCGGTGCATCATAAAACTACTCCAAGGTAAAGTCGTTGCAGACTAGAGGTGTTTTATTCAACCCTGATTACTACCAGAATATTTGCTTCTCTGAGCGGACAAGATAACGTTCAAGCAGGGGCCACCCTTATGAATTTAGGGTTAACTGCAGGTAATTGTAAAAACACATTTGACTTAATATTCTTGCATGCATGGACTCTGAACATTCCCCGTGTTCAATAATAACAGTTAAAGGGGTTGTCCGAGTTATATTTATTGATGATCTATCCTCAGGATAGCTCATCAATATCAGATTGGCGGGGGTCCGACACCTGGCAACCCCGCCAATCAGCTGTTTGTTTACCTGCTCGCCGTAACATGAGTAGCCGTAAGCAGGTGTAATTATACCCAAGCCACCCCATTCATTTCAATAGGGTGGCTCGTTCTCATAGACTTGGATAGGAACGAGCCGCCCCATTGAAATGAATGGGGTGGCTTGGGTGTAATTACACCTTCTCACCGAATGCTCCAGTATAAAGTAATGCCCTTAGAAATACATCATACACTTTTCAAGGGAAGTGGAGTAGTTACCCATGGCAACCAATAAGATTCCAGCTGTTAATTACACCGTGTTCCAAATTATTATGCAAATTATATTTTTCCTTGCTTTTCCTAAATGATCAACGCAAATGACAGGTTTTTTTGAAGTCATCAACTCTGAATCAGCCACAAACCTCTTCATAGTAAGATGATCATGCCTAAGTTTTTCATGAAATATCTAATATTTTCATACTTTCTCCAAGGTATTGCACTATTTAACGCTTTTGAACAGCAGGGAGATCCTTTGGGGGCTCCTTAATAATGTGGAACGTCCTTCCTAATAGTTTTTCTTTAATTGGCCTCACCTTGCAAGATAATTATCATAATGTTTGAGATTTCAGAGATCCAAAGAGCCCTGAGACACAATACCATCAATGAGTTTAATTGAAAAACAAAAAATTACATCTTTCTAACAGTTAAAGCCAATTTGCATAATAACTTAGAACGTGGTGTATATTAACTTTATAGATCAGAGAGAGACGTTTCGAACTTTGATCTCTGTACACATAGCAATGACTGACCAGCCTATAGTCCTACATATTGAACCATAATGGTGTTTTTTCATCTCAGAGGTGTGAAGGAACACCACTAGTTAGAAGAATTGTGACCCAAAGACTCCAATAAAGCCAGAAATTGTGACCAACAACAGTAGGAGACTGAATGGAGATATGACTGATATGGCTGTAGTTTCAGTCCACATCTAACTCACATTTTTAGAAGATCTTATGCGGCTCAAAGATGTGCATGAGCCTTTACTGAAAGAGTCAAGTGAACAAGCTAAGTGAGGGACCCCATGTCTCCAAATAGGTGGAGGTCTAAGAGGCAAGACCTTATCGGACATATTTCTCAGCCTAGTCCTTTATGAACATGGCCCATCTTGGCATCGCCTTGCTTCTTGTTTCTTTAAGTAAAAAAAAATATATATATTAATATATTTGTTAGTTCATGAGAGCCTGCAGTTTTTAATGTAAGCAGAATATTGCAAAGTATTTGTGAAATAACAGATACATTGTATTCATAAAATATTCGAATTTATGAATGGAAAGAAACCGGGCTTTGACAAACGAGAGGCAGAATAAAAGGACATTATAGAGATGAGTTGGTAAAGTGTGTAGAGTGTATGAGTGGGTTTTAGTAACATCTCCAGGGACTGTATCAAACTTCCAAATTCCTTTTATCCATCAGATGAGAGAACAACACATTGCTTTGAGCTGGGCAACAGTTGGAATTTAGTTTTGTGTACATGAGCTCACGCCATGCTGATAAAGACCTTCTTCTGTTGCTTTTTAAAATTCTGCATGGTAAAATCATCTGTCACTTGTCTCTGTGTTTTAGGAATTTCAGCTCTGATTAAAATAGTGGGTTCCAAGTGATGTTGGAGGTTTCCATTCCTGCAGGATTTAGCTTGAGAGATTAACGTATAAACAAAGAATAAAGGCCACAGTCTTAGTCATTTGTCCCTCATGTTTTGGGTCAGATTGTGTGGTCTGTTTTTATGGAAATGGAAAAGCTTCATCAAAGCACAATTATTAAATGTAGTTTGTAAAATTGATTTGAAGGGATATCCTCTTTGGACAATACCTTTTTTGTTAGAAGTGTATCTTAATGATATATGTTGTCCTGTTGCTTGGAATCCAATTGTCATATTTTCAACTGAAATCATTGTTCTTTGATGTCCTTCAGAATGGGAGATGAAACTTGTAGCTTCTCTGTCTGATAGATGTGGGTCCTAAATGTGAGACACCCTTATATATACAATGTACATTAAAATGTATACACTAAAGTAACCATAAGCTTAACAGCTGAGACTTGCAACTCTCTACATTTGCTGTCTAAAAGACAAATAGTTGCCCACAACAACCAATCACAGCACAGCTTTTTTTGCCCATAGTAACTAATCAAAACCAACTATTTAAAATGGCTGCCAGTAGAGTGTGAGCAGGGATGGTTGCTTCCACTTGCAGAGCTGTCTAGGGGGAAGGGGCAAGGGGGCTAGGCATTACTACACATTACCCTTTAACGCTTACATATACTACATGTTGGTGAAGTTTCCTGTCAGGCTGCTCACCCATGATGGCATATCATAGGCAGGATCACATCATTACCATCTATTGTAGGACAGTGTAGTGAGGCCCCATCCCCTCACCCTCCTAGGCAGCTCTGCAAGTGGAGGCAACCAGTCCTGCTCATATCCTAGGACAGGTTGCTTTTTAAAAAATTCCCAGGGAACCCCTTTTATGACTTATGCTTCCTTCCTTAAATTGTTATGAGTACAACTATATCTCCAATAGAGGTTTAAAAATGACAACTTGAGTTGCAGCCAGGAAAGCAAGAAGCTGGTTATCTAGGTAACTTTTGCAAGAGAGCCTTCTAACATTGTACGGTTGCGTGAACAACTGGACCACAAACTCCAAGTCCAATTGCATTAGCAATGTAAGAGGCCCTTCTATAAATGGGAATAGCCATCTTAAAGTGTACCTAAGTTACACTCATAAATCAATCATAACTCTGAAGTAACATTTTTGGGGCTTCCCTAAAATCTTTTTTGGCCATATTATTCTCTGTTTCAGCTCTATAGCTAGAAGCATTTCTCTCACAAGCTGAGGGCGTATCCTTTCTGTGAAATCCACCAGTGCTGTACTGCTGTGATGCCCTTTGCCTTACTTCCCACAATGTTTGTTTTTAGCTCCTTAGCTCACAGGTCAAATAATACACATATACACATATTATTTTCAAAAGCTGTATAGAAGCAGTTCTTTTATCTGGCTGACGATCTCAGTTAGCTCTAACACACCCCCATTTGCTGTGAGCTGTCTTCTGTATCTCTGTTACTAGGGACAGAACTTGGACTGCAAATTAGGTGGAATTGAGACCCCTAGAGGCCATGACTTTACAGCTTTTTTCAGGTGGATGCAGGCATATTTTTAAATGAAGTGATTTAGAAATTTGCTGGTTACACCATTCTCTATTAAATGAAATGAAATTGTGTGAAAGTACAGTCACTCTTTAAGAAAAGTGACCGAGTAAACTATTTGTACTCTGATTGCAATGAAAAAAAACATTAGCCATAGTCTGAAGGGGGCTTGTGCCACTTTTGGCCCAAGTGTTACGAGAAAATGTTATGTACAAACTTCAAATTTGAAGACGGTATAATGATAATTTTATGTTTTCATATTCGAAAGGTCCACAATTGTTTTGGCGAAAAACTAGGGTCATTACAAACCAGACTGCCTCACTGGTGTCAAAATCAGGTCACAAATCCTCATGGTGGCCGATTCTGTCATCTAAACTATTACATTTAGATTCATTTGGCAGGGGGAGTAGTTATTTTTGGCTTTATAAAATTTTTCCCTCGACTTTCAATGAATTGAAAGTGAACTCGTGTTTATTAAGAAATTCTAAGAAAGATTGTGAACCGCTACTGCGCCTGGTTCTCTTATCTCTGTAACTCGCAATGGTATACAGATGAGGATTTGGGTGAACTGTGTAAATGAGTAATTTATATGATATTCAGTGCCATGATTATTTAAATGATCTAATTGATGAGTGAGTGAGTGCCTTCAGACAGAGTACAGAGCAACAGAATATTTTGGAGAACTAAAACCAAATGACAACTGACTTTAGTCTACAAGGTTGGGATACACGGGCAATACAAAGGTGGTTCGACTGTTTAATTGTTTAAAAAAGGGCTTCCCATTGTTACTCACCCTACCAATCCCCCGCTTCCCCTTCTCATGCTTTATGGAGCTGCTGGTCTTGGTCCCTTTTGACTCACAGGTAGTGACTGCTCTGTCACTCACTGAGCATTCATTTCCTGCTTGCCTAAAAGATCATGAAGCACAGGGCACCATGAGTTATTATGGGAGCGGCAAAGGATCGGTAAGGTGAGTATTGACTTATATTATTATTTTATACCTAAAAAGTTGAAATGTCCAGACAATCCCTTTAAGGGAACCAAACATTATCTAGATGAAGGCCGCTGGAACCACCAGGTTTTGGAATAATGGGAATCCCACATCAAGTGTTCAGCCTTATAGCTCAGCCAACCCTAGCTCTTAAGGGAAGTTTTCCCAATATTAAATTTAAAGACTGGATTGGATGGATGTGGAGTTTTAGAAGTAGATGTTGCAGGCTATTTAGTATGTGAAATATAATTTGTCTCAGATGAGATAGTCTAAATACAGATATTTTCAGTTAGAAAAATCCTTCAGAAGATCAGTATGATGCATCTATGTCATTGAAATAATTCCTGGCTAGATGAGGAAGTCTTGGTCAGGTTTATGTCAAATAATGGTAGTCTATTGGAAGTATGTATACAAAAGAAACATTGAAGATTTTCAGCTTTAAGTTTGTTGGCCATAAGAATCTTGTCTCATCAGAGATACATTATAGTTAGTGGCATCTGGCAATTTTTAGTAACTAATTGTCAGTGTGGTCATTGCTTTTAGCAAAAATTTGAAGCCTTACAATAAAAGACAGTTTAAAAAACAGATGAAAAGTTACCACCCACTGTGGCCCCAAAACCTGTCCCCAGTGTATCATGCCGAGCATCAGAAAGGTTTTGGGTAATTGCAATCATGAGTCTGAGCTGATTGAAGAAAATTATACCCCCTTTTTGTGGTTTAAAAAAATATGCCTGTGAACACAAATACAAGATAGACCAAATATTGAATTTCTAAGAAGAACATTATAACAGACATTGCAACCTCACACTGTAAAGTATAGCATAAAAAAACTTTTTAATGAAGTGGATAAAAATTAGATTACAAAAGAATTAGCAAAATGAGTAGAATGTTTGCTTTTATATCAGTGTTATTTTAGAACCGATTGCATTTAAAACTGCGTAAATATTGTATGACATTCAGTGTTCTTACAAGAAATCCTAGACATACTTATTATGTTATTTTATTGATGTTCTAGCCTATTTTATTCTTTTATTATTTTTCATATTCTTATTAATATGTAATGTTAAGTGTGAAATCATTTTCAATAGGGGCACTTCCACAATGAATTTTTACTACTCATTTTCTCATTTTAACGCCGCAAGATTACTAATTTATTCCATTTCCAGGTTAAAGTAAAAAAAGAATACCTGAGACCAGGCCTCCATTTTTATCCCCCTTCCCCCCAATACACGTCAGGTTTCTATACTGGTGAGTATTAATCACAGAGCCTATAGGATTCCGTAACCCATTAAACAAGAATAGTTTAAGAGAGAACAGATGGAACCGTTGCTTTAAACATGATGGAAATATGATTACTGATATGTTTTACTGAAATTCATTTGACATTTACAACACGTTATTAAAACTCCGAGCCTTTCTGTAATATCCAAGAAATTGTTAAATAAAACATGGACGGGGAAAAAATACTTTACGGTTGATTTATTCAAACGTATGGTAATATACGTTAGTGACAGCTATAGTATTATCCTGAGAGGCAGCTATTTGCTCAGCATTCAATCATTCCCGTTTCAACAGCCATGGCATCTCACCAAGGTCTGCAGAGAAGAAGTTTTTTTTCTCCAAAAATAAGGACATTGGTATTGGATCTTTTCCAAACATCATCATCATAATTAGCCTGTTCTTCTCCCAGGCTGTAACAACATGTAGATTAGGATAAATGGGTTTGCAATTTATAATGGCAGCGGTGTGTGTTCTTTAAAACATAGACTGCAAATGGCAACTCCACAAGATTGCTATATTAGGCAACAGAGAAGGGGAAAAGGGCTATTTCTTTAAGAATCCCTGCAAGATGTCTGCATTTTTTTTAATGCAGAGTGCTTGGAGGCCAGTTCCAGAACTCGGTGACAGAGAGGAAACAGGGCCAGAAATAAATAGCCTGTTGATTTGCTCAAGTTACATCATTTTCTTCCCCTCAAGAGCCTATAAATCTCACGCTCCTTGTAAAAACAGAATTTAAAAACAATTGAACGCTTCTGAGACGACCCCTCAGCTTCCAGTCTCTGTGGCTTGGAGGAAAATAAAGAAGCCTTTCTACCAAGCCTACAAACTTGTTTCATATTAGATACTATAGGAGGCTCACACCCAGCCAAGTGGCAGAACGTTGTTAAGATATTTTATAGCCATCCCATTGCCTTTCGATAACACTCTTCACATGCACGATCCGCACTCTGCTTCAATTCTAGGCTTCCTGACTTTTTTTTTCATCAGCTAGAAAGTCATT
Source organism: Rhinella marina (assembly GCA_900303285.1). Lineage (NCBI taxonomy): Eukaryota > Metazoa > Chordata > Amphibia > Anura > Bufonidae > Rhinella > Rhinella marina. Next base: position 132,377 of record ONZH01021005.1, on the reverse strand, counting down.
AATTCACACGTTCATATTTCCACTCTGTTGTGCTACTATTTTATATGATCAAAGACTCCTGTTAAGATTTTTTTTGCGTGTAGGGGGGAGTGAGTAGAGGAAGGGGTGTTCCAATGGGGGCGCTGTCTGATTGTCGCACAATTTATAGCTTTAAGCCCCTTGCCTGGTTTTAATAAAATACTATGTGTGAGAAGAGAATTAAAGAGCATGGATAGCAGTATGAAGATATTTTACCGTAATTTAACGTTTAATTCGGGAAGAGGTTTTTATTTTTTTTAGGCAATTTCTTTCGTTCCCTCAGCTTGTCAGGTTTTATTCAATAAATCGGACCAGGATGTTTTTGTCAGCTTGCCACTATGAAAGTGTTCCAGAATGGAATGCACTCATTAGAGAAGGTTGGCTAGAGAAGCCTATGAGAAAGTCAGGTAATCATTCTCTTTAAGATATTTTGCCTCTTATGGTTGCATTGTGTATAGATTTTTTAGGTCATTTACTCTTGAAATAACTGGTTTATATATTAAACTAAAGAGGTGGAATAAGCCAGGAACAGCTTTCTACAATTCGTATTGATTTTGTTTATTAGTCTATGGTCTTGAAGCATAGCTTTTCTGGGGAAAGCATCATCTAACCATACATTTCCCCTGCATTGGACAGTATAGGAAGAATGTAGCATTGAATGTCAAAAATTTGTATCGAATGGTCAAACATGTATTGCATAGAGAGGCTGTGCGCAAAGGGGCGCACTCTTATAGCGTAGAGAGGGTGACCATATGACCTATATTAAAATGGACTTCCCTTATAGGATGCCCCATTAACGGTTTTAATGGGGGTTCATATATTTTTATATTTTCCTGCCCCATAGGCCTCAGTTTCCTAGTTCTTTCTGTGAATGTCATATATAAAGTGTATCTCCCAGAAAAAGAGAACCATTTTGCAAGCACCACTATTTGAAAGTGGCTTCCTATGAGTCAAAGTATTTTTTTCCATTGGGCCTCACCTGAATCTCCATATACAACTGGTATCTGTAAGGACAGCCAGTAGCCCACCCCCCCCCCCTTCCCCCCAAAAAAAAAATTGTATACAGAAAAGTAACACAGCATGACTGATTTTTTTTACAATATACATTTTTCAGAGAAGACATCCAGGAGTTGCTCTCCATTGTATCACCAAACCCCCATCACAAGCACTACCACCAAAAAAAGTGTCAAGACTTCAAGATACTACTTCCTTATGTATACCTCAGTCCTCATTTTGTTATTTTTTGGGGGAAACCTTCACTGTTAGTGACTTCAGACTGCCCAGAGATATTGGACATGAAATACTACTATTCTGCCCAGGATCCACAGAAAACATGATGCATTGAAGGATTTGCGTATCCATTTTGGTTGGGTGCACTACAGAGCACTATGGGCCATTGTTTTTTTTAAATCTTATGGCTTCCACCTTATGAGGAACTGTCATTGTTGTACGCTATCTTAATGATGTGGCATAAGATAAAGTGAAATTTCCATTTAAGGTTTATATAACCATAACAATTGTAAACTCAATACCATCTATTTTTGTATAGTCATGAAAAAATGATTACTTCTTCTTGAAGGCTCTAACTTTTAGCTCCTTCAAGTCTTATTTTTGGGATAAGGTTTAGAAGGGACAACGCTCCCATTGCACAACTGGTGTGCCTGCAGCAGACCAATAGTTAAAAGGTAATAATGCTGTTATGGTACCAGTAAAGAGACTTACTGAAGTGGCAGTCATTGAAAGCTAAAATCCACACCTGCGACCCAAATGCCTGAATAAGATGAAACACGTCATCAATATGCCCCTCTGCTATAAAGATGCAATAAAAATCAGTGCAGGAACTCTGATTGAAGCCGTGTGAGTTTCCTAATGTTCTTGTCAGAGCTTATTCCTTAATCTGAGCTGTAAAATGTTATGGTGGAATATGCATTCATCTGTCTTTTAAAGGCAATGGAATCTATTCTCTTGCTCATAGTATACTACTTTGAGTGAATCCATACAAGCCCGGATGGCCTGAAACCTGGTGAAAGCTGTTTGAAAAGTCAGGTTTAGATAGAAATAAATATATGAAAATGTGTTCTGTTCACACGGCACAAAGGAGCTCACCGGTTTGGCAAAACCAATTGCCGATTAAAGGTCTTTATTGTTTTACAGACAGGTCTGCTTTGTCCCTGGAATAATATATTTTAAACACCATTCATAGTGAATTGCCTGAAAGTGTGTGATATTAAATTGCTGCATTACCCAAGAGGGAAAAAAAGATGGTGTACATTACATCACATGTACGTGTTGTATAGGAAAAGGTTATTTCCCATCCTATATAACTGACAATTTTTTTAGGATGATTTTAACCACTTGCCAATTGCCTGTTGAGTATATACATCCGAGACGCCCCATGACACCAGGGCTTTCCATACAGAGGACAAGGACAGTTTTTCCCCATCCCTGCATTCCTCATCGATGTATACAAAGAACTGAACAAACGTTGTGCATAGAAATTAGGAATCTGCATGAACTGTTGGATCTTAGCAGACTCAGATCAACAAAGGTTGTACAATATCTTTGAGTGCTTTATTCCCCTTGTAACGAGGGCTAAAATGTCAGCCCCAATTACAGGACAACAGGACAAATCAGCAAAATGTAATGTTAAGTATCCCCCAAAAGTGTAAAAAAATAAATAAATAAATAAATAAAAAGCTAATAGAAAAAACACCACGATACACCATGCGCTAGACACCAGCGACCAAAAGTCATACATTTCATATATTGAATTGAAAGGATCCATAATTAAAAAAAAATGTTTTTGTTGCATGTTGTGCTATTGACAAAAGCAGTATTTCCCTTTTTTTATTTTTTACATTTTTCTTTCTTTTATCAGAAACTAGCAGCATGACCTGGCTTTGCACGCCTTGTTTGTGTGTGAGGTTAAAAGATATCCACAGTGTTCCTCATAACAGTGACCTCTACAGCACCCTCCCTCTTAATAGTGACCTCTATAACAGACCACCCCTTTAACAGTGACCTCCACAGTGCCTCACCCCGTTAACTGTAACTTTCACAGCCCCCTGCCCCCATAACAGTGTTCTCCACAGCAGCCTATTCCCTTAACACTGACCCTCCACAACACCCTGCCCCTTAACATTGACCTCTACAGCAGACCACCCCCTTAACTTTGACCTCCACAACAGTCCACCTCCTTAACAGTGACCGCACCCCACAGTGCCCTGCCCCCTTAAGAGTGACCCTCCACAGTGCTCTACACAGCGGCCTGCCCTCTTAACACTGACCTACACAGGGAACCTCCCCTTTAACAGTGACCCCCCCAATTCACCACACCTCCTTAATATCTTAACACCCGTTAAAATGTGACATCCATAGCACCTCGCTTCTTAACAGTGATCTACACAGCACCACCCCTTCTTAATAGTGACCTCTAACAGTGAAGAGAAATGGCTGTGTTGTTAAAGAAACCTGGTGGAACTGTGTATGTCAAGACTGAAGGACCTGCAAGCTTCTCTTGGATAAAAACAGTCATGTGACTGTGTGAATGGCAATTAGAATGTGAGTGAAGCTGCAAGCTCCTATTGGCTAATACATTTTGGGGAATAGCTCAGAAATGGTACATCCTCGAGAGCTGAGACCGGTCTAAAACCTTCCTGGACACCTGATGTACCTATGTGCCAAATTTGGTGCAGATTCCAGTCCAGTTGTTTGGCTGTGCACAAAAAACAGACAGACATAAATTCATTTTTATATAAATAAGAGATTAAAAAAATACTAAAACATTACATGAAAATAAAGCCCCATATGTCACCCAAAATAGGGCACAAAAATTACATAACTGGGAGGGAAAAATGCTATTGCTTTCAAAGACACAAGTACTGGTCTGGTCTTGAACTGGTTAAGTCTAAGTCCATAATAACAATAGTGGAAAAATAAAACAATGACTCCAAGAAAGTAGTGCCAATAAAAGAAATGCTATACTAATAACATTTACTGTGAGACTCATCAGTATGGGAAGGAAGTAGCCTGTGAGCCATCAACTAATGAGCTCACAGCTAGCACCCAATTGTCTAACCATTCAGTACATCCTTTATACCATGTTTATTTCTGCACTATAGAAATTTTGAACCCAAAAATAAATATCTATAGTCTAAAGGCTTCATGTATGTTTGTATATAGAATACTAGATTATAGACTAAGGTATAGTAAATTGTAATGTATTTCTAAGGTATAGTATTTTTTTCTGTCTAAACAGTAGAAATTAAATAACATAGTCATAGTTAAGCCAAGGTCAGATAGTCATAAAAGGGGGATTCTTATAGATGAAAGTCTTCTGATTGTCAAGTATAGACATTTCACTTAAAATGTATTTCCTTCCCTGACATAAAACAATGAAAGAAGGCGCTTCTTCAAGGTAATATAGTCTGAATACCATGAGACACGAATGGATGAGTATGTTGATCTTCAGGGCACTGTAGTACTAGTAAGTGACTCCTTGACAGAGTGTCAAATGTAAATCAGATAAAGCAAAAACCTGAGGTGCTGTTGGCAGTACCAATTGATCAGATTTAACTATACATGTAGGCAATGTTTGGTGGGGCAATAGTTTACTCTTCTTTTGTAGTGCTCCTGGCTCAATCTTGATGACATGAAAGCCATCCAATTGATTTCAAGATCTATATTAGTTCACACACCTACAGGAAGGTCAAAGCTTACTCGGCTCAGCTAGTAGAGACATCCAAATGATATTGTAATGTGTGTGTTTTGGCCCCTTTCAAAGCGTTCCATTGGTCTGTTCTGTGAGACGTTGGGAGATGCTAAAACTGAAATTAGTAAATCATTCAAGCAGAGATTTCCCAGACAAAATAAATAAACTGATAACCTGACATTGTACAAGAGCACCAGAGCTGGATGTCTGCCACTTACCAGTGAGAAGTGAGAAAGCAAGAGTCTCCACAGACCCATCGTGTACCCCCAGGAACATTAACTTATCATTTAGAAACGTTCTTCAAAAACAAAACTAAGCAGAACCTTCCAATAAATCAAACCACATTTTTAGTGTCATGAGATCACTTCTTTTTATTACACAGGTTCATCTAAATCAGTCACTTTTTGGAATTGACTGGATGGATATTTTGTCTAATAAACAGGGTCATCAATCAACAGGGTGAACTTCAAATCCTTCACTTCCTTCCTGGAAATTTCAAAACCTAGATAAGATGAGAGTGACTACGGCTCATCAACATGCACCTCACTGATACCAAAAGTGATGAAGAATCCACAGTCACAGTCATCACTATATATCCAGGAGAATAAGTATAGTCCACTAGTGTTAAACTTGCTCTGACAATGACTTCATGTTTGGAATATGTAATAGATACATAAGTGTAAACTATATAAATCAGGGTTTCTAAGCACTTAAGTCCCTAACCCAAATTAACTCTGTCAAAGTACTCCAAGACTATGATCATGCAAGGTGTTGCTCCTTTGAAGAACACAACACAAGGATAATTAAGTACTCTGTAGAGACATGACAAGTAAGTTTGAGGGTACACATACCAGAGGATACATTATGTATGACTAGACTATCAGTCCACTCACTAACATTGGGTCATGGGGTGGGGTGATAATTTGGGTATTAGAGCAGTGATGAAAGCAAATTACCGAAAGAACCCCACAAATATTCATCAGTTACAACACGCTTTAAAGTTTAGGAGCAGGACACCTTAAATGCAATGTATACTAAGTGTATATAGGCTATAGTGGTTGGTAAGGTACCATGACCACGTTCACACTTGATTGCAGCACTGGCAGCAATCAATAACCATTGGTGTGCCACAAAGTATATCAAGTTGCCGAAGCTGAGGTGATGGCCCCCTGTGCATCACTAAATCAATGGCAGCTAGATACAGTCTTGCATTGCATTTAAAACTAAAAAACATGTATTATGTATATTTTTATTTTTTCAGTATTCTCTTTAGAATAATTCAAATTGTATGAGAGTGGTTACAATGTATCTGTTCGTTTTAGTTCATCTACCGTAATTTGAAATGTAATGTGGAGAAGAAAAACTGCATTTTCCATTCTATTCAGCTTTATTTTCTCCCCCCATGTGAGCCACGGTGTCTGAATTCCTCCAATGTCCTCCTTTTCCCCCCACCCCTTCTCTCTTTCACCAGAGTATTAAAGGACAGCTAAAAAGAGACCTCACAGATGCCAGGGACTGGTGAACATTGAGTTGTAGTTTTGACAGTGCTTGAGTACCTCAGCTTGGTAGATAGGCAGTGTTTTTTATTCTGTTTGACAATTATCTCCTGGGCAGCATAGTTAGGCTTATACATCTCCTTTCAGCAGTTCCAGATAGCTCTGACAGCAGGGGGATTCTGTTTTGTCTCAGGGAAAAAAAGGTGGGCTTTGGCAGAAAGCAAGGCCACACTCAAGCATTATGGGTACAATGTCTCTTCTGTATTGCAGAGAAAATAGGTTCAGACAAGGATCAGCTTTCAGTCAACTGGCAGGCCTCTCCCATTATACAAGGCTAGACCTGCTGCTATGAAGATAACCTGTTATCGTAGACGATTGAATAGGGAGTTCACTCATTTGTGTTTGGGCAAGATCATCAACAACTAGGAACTATGTTCTTGACTGGCCTGTCAAGTTAACCATAAACATGAACATATGCCCCGTACAGCAATATAGGTGGCGAGATTCCAGAACAGATTTATGCCTACATTAATGTGCCCTAAGCTGGGAAGATGTTTTGAAGCTGCCTAAATTCTTAGGAGAACAATACTTAAGAGGCAGCCTGAGTACAATTTGATTTCAGATTTTTAGGGACTACCATTTCCCACACATTTTGGCCTCCAGGGCCATGCAAGCAATAGAAAACTACATGTTCCAGAGGAACAGAACTGTGAGAAATTAGGGGTCCTGGCCTGCTGGAAGCTGTAGTTCTGCAACCCTCAGGAAAATTCTGGTCACCTACCTGGTCATTCTGTATAAGGCTTTGTCTACTTTTGGGGCTCAAACCAGTTTTCAGAATCTCTTCACACAATACTGACAGCCTTCAACCTCACCCATTGTAAAGAAGGGACAGCATGGACATCTTTGCCCTACCAAGCAAACAACTGATTAAGAAGAGGTGCTTCCTAGCAGTGAGTTCCCCACATCAGTGATCAGCTTCTTTGTGGGAACTCACAATAGGATGACTGTAATGGCAATGTTTGGGCGTGACACATTGTGGGTTAACTACATCATGACATGGGAACTCCCAAATGAACTTCAAGGAGCATGCAACATTTTACATGAATGAGTTTCTTCACAGTGCTCACGTTCATCATACTTTATGTCAAAACTTTGTACTAGGACCAAAAGAATGTACACCTGTAACTTTGCTAATATAAAGGCAGAAAGCTAACATGCAGAACTGGGGTGAGGACAGGTTTGTATTATTTTGATGTTATCTGCTAGGATCTGCAGATGTATTGCAGCTAGCCTCTTGCTTTCTCACTTTTGTAATCCTCAATGAAGCTGGCTTCCTTTGGCCCTCGCCTCTTCTTGGGTTTCCCATGGGGTCCTTTCACATTGGATATATTTTCATGGCCTTCCTTTCTGGTATCACATCAAACAGAATGAAGGAGCTGGTTCAACAATGCTACACAAGTCCTACAGGTGCCTTCAGTTTAGTGGATGGACTGCGATCAATTTCAGTTGGCTATTCAGTGCAGTAAAGGACGGCGTATTCACTGAATCTTTAATCCATTCATTCAACCAACAAGCTTTGACGTTCCCTTATCTTATGCCTTTGAGGAATACCGATTGCCGTAAAGGTTCATTTAGTTATTTGTGGATAAAAGAAGGACTTGTCACTTCTATGGACTTGTCTGATTTAGTAAATACTTACATTCCCCATGTATAAACTATTCTGAAGCATTTCTTTTTGTTATATGTTGTGCCACTCCTCTATTATTTCTGACAGAAGTTCATGAATGATTTGCCATAAATGATCTGCAATAAAGGTCTAGATGGGTGTCTCTGGTTGGGAGTGTGTCCCTCACTGGTCCCTCTACACCCATTGAGTGAACATATGTCTCTTCCTGAGTTTGACGTATATTTTAATGAGAGAATCATAATTTTTGTGGACACTTTCTGATCTGCCGGTTACTTTATGTTTATGACCTTAAACGTTTTTCTAAGCAGCTCAGGATAAATCATCAATATCCAATTGGTGGAGGTCCAACAACCTGCACCCCCATCAATCAGCTGTTCCCTGCAGCCTCTGATGCTGAAAACGGCACGTTTAAGGGTGCGGAAAGCACAGCTTCATTCAATGTGCAGTGGCCATGCCAAGTTACTGCAGCTAAGCTGCCAGTCACTTTAATAGGAGCTGAGCTGCAGTAACCTGGAACGACCACAGCACATTGAACGAAGCTGTTCTTTCGGCTCCATTCAAAGTGCTGGTTCTGGCACCGGAGGCTGCACGGAACAGCTGATCAGTGGGGATGCAGTGTGTTGGACCCCAACCGACTGGATATTGATGACATCCTAAGGATAGGTAGGTACCTGGAAAACCTCTTTAAGGTCTCATACAGTGTCAAATGCCAAGTGTCATGCATAGACCCCTGTAAGATGATACAAAGATATCCTACATTACAGTATTATGGAGCTATAAGGAGTGGCACCATATGGTGCTGTCATGAGGCAAGGTACTCTACTGCAGCAATGGTTCTAGGGGAGAACATCTATGTAAGTCATGTGATGGGGAATTCTTTCTACCTCAGAAGTGGAGCATTGGCCATAAGATCTCTACCACACTCATTTGTGCAATACTACAATTGTGTCCGCCCTACGACTATTTAGTTGGTTGAAAATAGTTTAAGGTTACTTTAGTGTTATGTCTCATGGGTGTTTTGGTGTCGTAATCTGAGGGCGTTTTAATGTAGTATTTTCAGTGTGTTTTAGTGTTGTATTTTGAAGATGTTTTAGTGTTGTGTATTGAGGGTGTTTTAATGTATATTCATTGTGGTTTAGTGTTGTATATTGAGAGTGTTTTAGTGTTGTATATTGAGAGTGTTTTAGTGTTGCATTCTGTGGGTGTTTTGGTGTTATATTTTGTTTTATTGTCTTATAATTTTATTTCCGCATCACAAATATCAAGCTAAGTGGCTAAAGTTAAAAGGATTTTTCATTCATTTTAAGTATATTTTATTTATTTTGTGGCTGTTTTTTTTCTTTTTACAGCAAAAAGCACAGGAATGCACCATCAGCAGTTTATATTAGTAAACACTATATATTCCTCTTAAAGTGGTTTGAATTATTAAAGCATAAAACTCTGAAGTTTACTGAAGTGTTCATGCAAAAACCGTACATTCACTTCCAGTTGTATTTCCTTTTAAACCAAGCCAAAAATACATATTAAACTCCTGCCATGTGAACTTTTAGTGGCATATAAAGTAAAGCAATAGACCTTACCATACAGCATTAGCAAAAGCAAAGGCTAACAAAATACTGATATGATAATCTATCTATCTATCTATCTATCTATCTATCTATCTATCTCATATCTATCTATTATCTATTTATCTATTATCTATCTATCTGTCTGTCTGTCTATCTAGCTATCTATCTATTCTCTGATTAAGCTCAAACTGTTGGTCTTTTTTTTTTTGCATTTTCCCCAGTCTATATGCTTCAAATTTCCTGGTCCTTGCCCCTCAGAATATAAATATTTTTTGGTTTGTTTTATTTTTTTTTAGAATAATAATCCAATATTTACTTTTCTAGCCATATACAATATTGATCTAGCTATGATCTAAAGGTATACTAAATCTCTATTTGAGCAATTCATCAACTTGAGTAAAACCAGATTTATGATCAGGGTGAGTGGTAAACCTCTTCTATGAGACACACGCACCTCTGTCTGTCAAGGGTAGGCAACAAAGTAAAGGATCCAGGAAATAATGTGGAAAATTAGCAGTAAAACTTTTCCAAGTTCATCCCAAATAAAAATTTGATTCATTAATAGAACTTTGATGTTCTGTAGTAATTTATCATCATGTAAATAAAAAATGCTTACAATTATTGGTCAACTATTTACAATATAATTTCTGCACTCACTGGTCCCGATTTATTAATGTGTCTGCATCAAAAATTTATGTATAAAGCAGCAAAAATTGGTTCAATTTGATAAAACTAAGATTTTTTCTTTTTTTTTACTTTTGAAAAGGGAACGGGGCTTAGTGGGAGATACGCATGACCTAAGATGCACCACAAGTGTGTTATAAAATTCTGTCTCAAAGTAAACCAACCAATAGTTGGTGTAGAGTCAGAAAAAGGTGTCTATCTCTGCACCACATTTATCATCCATCCTAAGCCCCAGTGATAAATCTGGTGCAGGTCTAGATGGCATGTCTAAGGTTACAACATCTACAGGATAAGTAAATCTGCCCCATTGTGTATTTGTAACTCAATCGGCACATAAACCAACACTGTAACTAGAACATATCTGAAGGATCATCTACCTGGCCATATTACATTACCATTCCAACTCCAAATTGTACAAAGTCCGTATTATGGTGTCTATAGAAATCCATGCGACCATACTCTACCATGTTGGACCCAACAGAAAAAATAACGTGATCTATCATATGTACTGCTTCAAGGGAAGAATATCTCTGTAACAGATCATACCAAACAGTGGCACTATTTATGGCAGGAAGTGCCTACTGCTCTCTGAAGTAAACGGGTTCCATGCAGCTCCAGTGATTTACTGAGGCTTATTATATTCTGATGGTCATAAGGAGAGCAAGCATATAGAGCAATGATGGCTAACCTCTGGCACTCCAGCTGTGGAGAAACTACGACTCCCAGCATGCTCCATTCATTTCTATGTTTCTATGAGTTCTGAGAACAGCCAAGCAAGTGTGCATCTTGGGAGGTGTAGTTTTACCACAGCTGGAGTACCGGAGGTTAGCCATCACAGATATAGAACATGAGTTTAGAAGCCATGATCAGCTCTGGACACTTTTAACATTTTTGGTATTGGGGATATTTCAAAAACAGATTGAATGATCTCAGAATCAGTTTTAGCAAGTAGGGTTAGTAGAGGTCTAGTAATGCAATGTTGACCTTGATAACTATCCGAATTTGACTAAAGTCACTCATCAACATTTCTTCTGATGTCGCCATTGCAAATCTTCTTTGACAGCTGCCTGGCATTGTCTGTCTAAGCTGACCATTACCTACAGCTGGCTGTCATCCGCATACTAGTGATATTTGAGCTCATGCTTTTCAGTACGATTAATTGAACCCAAGAGAACAAATAACACAACGATGATAGATAACTCTCCTTCCATAGATAGTTTGAAGCAGCTCCTACAAGTTGTTAGAAACACTTTCCACATTTCTCAAGAGAACACCAAGAGTATTACTGAGGTAGGTAAAAATGGCTTTCTATAGCCCAATCAAATCTGCTTCAAGAGCTGCGAGTTATAAACCTCACGGAAGGATTGTCTTTTAAATAAGCAATATAATCATATGGCTAACAGAACTATAGTGGGGCTCTGAACTATAATACAGGATGTAACTTCGGATTAGTACAAGATAAGTAATGTAATGTATGTACATAGTGACTCCACCAACAGAATAGTGAGTGCAGCTCTGGAGTATAATACAGAGTGTAACTCAGGATCAGTATAAGATAAGAAATGTAATGTATGTACACAGTTACTTCATCAGCAGAATAGTGAGTACAGCTCTGAAGTATAATACAGAATTTAACTCAGGATCAGTACAAGATAAGTAATGTAATGCATGTACACTGTGACTCCACCAGCAGAATAGTGAGTGCAGCTCTGGAGTATAATACAGGATGTAACTCATAATCAGTACAGGATAAGTAATGTAATGTATGTACACAGTGACTGTACTAGCAGAATAGTGAGCGCAGCTCTGGAGTATAATACATGATGTAACTCAGGATCAGTTTAGGATAAATAATGTAATGTATGTACACAGTGACCTCATCAGCAGAATAATGAGTGCAGCTCTAGAGTATAATACATGATGTAACTCAGGATCAGTACAGGATAAGTAATCAAATGTATGTACACTTACTTAACCAGCAGCATAGTGAATACAGCTCTGGAGTATAATAGAGGCTATAACTAAGGATCGGTACAGGATAAGTAATGTAATGCATGTATAAAGTGACTCCACCAGGATACTGAGTGCAGCTCTGAAGTATAATACAAGATGTAACTCAGGATCAGTACAGGATAAATAGTTTAATGCACATGCTAACCTATCACATAGATTATGTAATTGAGCTGAAATGTGGCGGCACCCATTAAATTAAATCTTCATAATCTGTAGAATTAATGCAAAAAACGATAATATTTTCCTGCAGATAAACCAGGGCATTGAGAGCCATGATTCCTGGGAATTCAACCTCACGTGGAAGTTGTCTACATGTTTATGTGAAATCTTCAAAAAATCTTTGTGAACCTTTTCAATGGTTTGGAAACAGAAAAGTACATTCCTTCTGAGTACATTGGCCTGCCAGACTGCATTTCATAGGTGCAACGGAGAGAGAGAGGCCTAAGTGCTGCTTCTTTGGGAATGAAAGCTTGTCCTTCCGCAGCGGACTCACTTTGATTCCTATCGACAAGTGTTGAAGTGAGGATCTGCAGAGAACAACAGACTAGAATCTCAGCCAAGAGGGGTTAAGGATGCCTTTCAGACTATGACCACCCACTTCACCTTATACTTGTCAGGCTCTGCAGCGGCTTTAACCCCTCGCCATCCTGCATCTCTTTATTATGAAACACAGGAAATGAAAAGGTTTTAGAGGGGGGTGGTATAAAGTCTGCAGGATTGCCAAGTAATATTGTTCTTTTAATGACCTGTGCACATTTCACTTCATTCACAATCTTTTTTTGCACAAGGGTAACAAACACATTTGTGCTGTACACAGTTAATTGAGGAATATACATAGAACTGCCTATGGTCTCTTGTTTTTCAGAAATATTAAATAAAAAATAATGGGAAAACTGTAGATAGATAGATAGATAGATAGATAGATAGATAGATAGATAGATAGATATTCAATTAAGAAAAATTTTTGGAGAGGAAAGAGAGTGAAAGAGAGAGACAGGGGAGAGAGAGAGAAAGAGAGAGAGAGAGAGAGGATGGGAAAGAGAAAGGGAGAGAGAGAGAGAGAATCAAAACATCATCCATAGCTTTTCAGGGCAATTGAAGCACTTTTATTTTCAATTCAGTTTGGGTCTGAATCAAATCAGATGGTTGATTCATTTGAAATTTGCTTATCTCTAATTCTAATAAACGGGCGGGTGGACAGACAGATTGATTGATAGATATAGATAGAAAGATAAATAAATAGATGAATAGACTAGAAATGTGTTAGCCCCTTCCAATAACCTACAATCTTTGATCACCCAGCAAGTCTCGGACCTAGTACAGCCAAATGTGCAATTTTATATATCAATCATACAGTAATTCTGTGTTGCTCTCTATATATATCCATTTCTGCCAGATGAACATAGCAGAAATCCCATTTCTTAGGCCTACATTGTATCTTTTCGTCATTTGAGGAGCCACCAATGAAAAAAGATTGTCTGTGAATTGACAAAATTGACAAAAAATGCCCATATTCCAAAGATACTATGTGCATAAATATCTTCTCAACATTACTCACTATGGTTAGAAACTGAACAGTCATAGACACTGCTATGTTTCATAATGAAATCAGGAAATGATGGTAATGATAATTTTTGAAAAATTTGAATTTGAAAAACAAATGAATAGAAAAATACAGTTGTAAGTATGTGAGTCCACTGTGCCACTCCACGGTCAGAAGACTCCTCCTTTCATAGGTTTGATTATTACATTTCAAGATCAGTTCTTTTTCTATCTTTTCCTATTTCTTTTCGTCATGTATTGTAAAGATGAGATTGAAAGAACAAAATGTGCCATAGAAATTTGTCACCTACCTTTAGCAGATAGAAAGTAAACTTAATACCCACCACTATTCTTTAGGGGTCAGCAGAATGAGATAAGATATGGCTTATTTGTGAATGAGAGCTTGACTTTCACAGAACAGGAAGTTCATGTGAATGCAAACAGAATGGCAGGAGTCAGAGCAGTGAAACTTCAGCCCCCTCTAATCTGATAAAGAATAGACATTGAATATAACTCTGACAGGGCGACTCCACTCAAAAACTCCATGGAAAGGCAGTTAATCAGCAGATAACCAGGATGTGTCACAGCAACTCTGGAAATCTGGCATGGAATATTTACCTTATAATACATACTACCGAGCGCTTTGGCTCCTTTCCATTTCGTGCTCACCATCTTCCTGTTTGTTTGTAATCATCATTGTAAAAGTATCTTTTAATCATGAAGATGCACTTGGATGAACTTATGTTCTAAGGTAAACTAAAAAATTAATTCTAAAATATTTCTTGCTGCTCTTCCTTGGTATCCGGAAAAAAGGGCACAATTCAAAAAATCAAATTCAAAAATGTGATTTAGAATCAAATTATAAAATTCTAAATGTTTTTTTTTTTTCATTTTTAAAAAATACATTGTAAGAAGTTCTTTTCAGTAAAAGGTATGTATTCTATATATTTTAAAGGATACTTGAATACATTGTTACTGTAGTAAAGGTAGTGGTGGTAGTAGTAATAGTAGTGGTAGTAATGGAGTGACAGTGGTGGTGGTGGTAGTAGTAATGGTAGTGGTAGTAGTGGTTGTGGTAGCAGTAGTAATGGTAGTGATAGTAGTGGTATTGGTAGTAGTCGTAGTAGAAGCAGTGTTAGTACTAGTAGTAGTGGTAATAGTACTTTTGATAGTAGTGGTAGTGGTAGTAGGAGTGGTGATAATGATAGTGGTGGTAGTAGTAGTAATGGACGTGGTAGTAGAAGTAGTAGTTGTAGTATTGGTAGAAGGAGTTGGAGTGGTAATAGTGATAGTGGTGGTGGTAGTAATGGTAGTAGTGATAGTAGTAGTGTTAGTGGTGGTAATAGTAGTAGTAGTGGCAGTAGTAGTAGTGGTAGTAGTAGTGGTGGTGGTAATAGTAGCAGTGGTGGTAGTAATAGTAGGGTTATAGTAGTAGTGGTAGAAGTAGTGGTGGTGGTAGTAGTAGCAGTGGTGGTAGTAGTAGTGTTAGTAGTAGTGGTGGTAATAGTAGTAGTGTTAGCAGTAGTGTTAGTAGAAGTAGTAGTGGTGGTAGTAGTATTGGTAGTGGTGGTAATAGTAGTAAGTGGTAGCAGTAGTAGTAGTAGTGATAGTAGTAGTAGTGGTGGTGGTGGTAATTGTAGTAATGGTGGTAATAGAAGTAGTAGTGGTAACAGTAGTAGTAGTGATAGTAGTAATGATGGTAATAATAATAGTAATACTACCATTACTATTATTATTGCCATCACTAAGTATAAAATATAATTTTTTTTGTTTTTTAGTAAAAAAAAATGCTCAATTCAAAAAAGTAAATACATAAAATTAGTTTTGCTAAATAAATACATGTAAAATGTTCAATTAAAAAGGACAGAGCTTTCGGTGTGATTTTTTTAAGCAGTGATTTTTTACAGTAGATTTTGTGAAACAAATCCTCATTCCTTCTCACTTTTTGGCATGAGAGAAAAAAAAGCGGATTCATTAAAGAGTCTGTGAAATGAAATTTAAGATGCAAATGGATGGCCAGACTGGGACTTCATGGCTAAACACAAGGCTGGGAGCCTTAATGCCAAGGATTGGATGCTCAATGAAGTGTACTGTTCATGTTGTGGGGTTGCATATCGTATTCTAGCCCATGGCTGGAGACACGGATTCACATACGCTAGCCGGATGTGTAAAGCATTCTTCTCAAATCCAACAGTTCATCCTATATCCTAAGTGACACTGAAGTTTCTTGTAAATTCTGTTTAATCTGATTATATAAAACTGAACAAACAAATCACTTGTTTCTAAAAAAAATTAAAAAATACTACTTATATGCAATAAAAATACATTTCAGTTGTCTCCAGCCTCTAGCTTATCAGTTGTTGCGAACTACTACTGCCAGAACCCCCGGACAGCCACAAGGAAGCTGGAGAGCCATAGGTTAAAGACCATTCCGCTCAACTAAGAAAATGGAGCTACTGTTATTCTTACAGCTGCTCTATCCTCACTTCTCTGCATTGCGTCTTCCTAATGAAATAAGTAGAGATGAGTGAATCAATTCTAAAATTAGGGAATACAGGACCAAAAATTACTAAAAAGTATACCAGGTAGTTGGGGCACTTGTGAATCGGGTCGAAATTAATTTGGACTTGAATCGAATGATCAATTCAGTGGATTGAACCGAAACTGAATTTTAAGAAATTTGCTCTTCTCTAGAAATAAGATTTTGGGCTGGTCAGGTATCCACCCAATTCTATTCAGTCACAATGGCAGCCATGCCTACTCACATTGCCAACATTAGATAAACGCTGCTGAACCCACAGTTTTCAGCTGGACCAATCAATCATCTAAAATGTAAAAGATAAGGATCAGGTAGTTGGATTTCAATTGCCTGATGCATTTATTCTTAGGGAAATAAGCCGCTGTCAGAAGTGTCAGACAGTGCCCCCCCCTTCCGTTAAGGACATCTGCATGATTAGCTGAGCCAAGTGTGCATGTGTATGGCAGTGTTGGGAGTAAAGATGAGTGAGTCGATTGACAAATCAATACATCTAATCAACCATAGTTCTGCACCTCCGGTAGACGCTCCCATTGCCACTTTATTGACAGGTCTGGACATCTTGGCCAGTTCTGACAAACACCCACCTGTGGCGCTGTTCCAAATAGTGGCACAAGCGTAGAGGCCCTGTTTCTACTACTAGAGCATACCGGGTAGCCAGGGGCGTAACTACCATAGTGGCAGACCATGCGACTGCCATGCAGCCCAGGGCAAGAAGGGGCTCAGTCTTAGTTGGGATCATCTTCTCTTCTACTGGGGGTGAAAACTTGGTTAGGACTCCACCCTCTAAAGGAACAACTTTTAGCAAATGAGTCCATGGAAAAAAAGCCCAAGGATCATTGAAGGGGTTTTGGCCTAATCCATTCTGTCCTGTGTGGGGGGCCTGGTTTGATCCTTGCTATGGGGCCCTTACTTCTCTATGTACGTCACTGCAGTAAGGCTACTTTCACACTAGCGTTTTTAAATTCCGGTATTGAGTTCCGTTATAGGGGCTCAATACCAGAAAAAAACGCTTCAGTTTTGTCCCCATTCATTGTCAATGCTCCTGAAAGCATTCCGTTCCATCTTCAGACCGGAGAACAAACCGCAGCATGCTGCGGTTTGCTCTCCGGTCCAGGCATCCGCACCAAGACGGATCCGGAATGACCCCCAATGCAAGTCAATGGGGACGGATCCGTTTGGTGTGTACACACCAGTAATCCGGATCTGTCCTCCATTGATTTGCAATGGGGGGTCATTCCGGATCCGGCTACATACATAGATACATACATACATACAGACATACATACATACATACATACATACTCACATACTCCAGGGACGCCGGCAGCATGTCTTCACGCGCCTCCTGCGCGCAGCTGTGACGTTTCCCCACTGCGCCCAGCAGAGGGCGCTGTGGGGAATCGTCATCACTGCGCGCAGGAGGCGCGTGAAGACGTTCTGCCGGCGTCCCTGGCGTATGTGAGTATGTATGTGTGTATGTATTTATGTCTGTGTCTTGTTCCAATGTGTGAAGACGTTCTGCCGGCGTCCCTGGCGTATGTGAGTATGTATGTGTGTATGTATGTATGTCTGTGTCTTGCTCCACACATGTATCAGCGGCAGTACGGATCCGTCGGCACCCTTTAGATGCTGGATCCGTGCTGCCGCTAGTGTGAAAGTAGCCTTAGCGGTGCATGAACAGTTGCTGCTCTAGTAGAGGAAACAAATTCTTAGTCCTTTCACCGCTAATAGGAGCACGGTGCATGGACAAGATTTTTAGGGACCACCACGGTATCTCCTTAACTTAATGTTAATTGTTTCAAACAAATGTATTCATTTCTTTTCCAATTAATGAAATTAAACAAGCAGCCAGCTCTGTGTCTCCGAGCATTAAACCGATTTGGAGATTAATTGAGATGGTCCTTTCCACGAACATTACAAAAATAACATTGTTTCAGTGCAATAAGCATCCTGGCTGGAGAGAGAGGCGCTTAATTGTCCGTCATGGGTGACCTGTTCTGTGTCAGGCTAATTGGAGTTACACCATTTAGCAGCTTTTAATTGAAAGCACCTTCCATTTGTATGCCGTTAGTGGGGGTGACAACCTATGCTCGGATCCCATAGTGTATGATTTCTAAAAATATGACTTTAAATGCCCCGCGCTGATAAATACACCTTTTACAACTGGTTAGTTCACTGCCCACGACTGGATATAAAAGAAATGTGTTTGATTTCTGCTGATTCACCGTATGCCTCGACTTTGTCGGGCTGCTGTTATTAAACCAACATTGATTAATTGCATAATTGACTACCATTGTTGAGAACAACAGTGAAGACTAATTGGAATGTATGAGGGACAATTATGAGTAATTGAAATCAATTAATAGGTGATTTTCTTGATAGAGTGTATATAATGGGGAGGAGACTCTAATTACAGTTCAAAGTCTAGAGAGGAAAGAAAACCTACAGGAGCGATGTCGATTGAGCAATAAGACTGTCGGACAAAGGGAACTTGTATCTGTACAGTAGATCGAGAGCTTTTATGTAGATGAAAGACTGAAATTGAAAGGACGAGACGCTTGTCTTTGTATTTAGCCAGGAGGCTCAGTCCATTTCCGTGAAGGCTGGATACACCAGGGGTCTACAGTATGTAGCTTTCACTAAATGAGTCTATGGATGGAGTAATATACATTGCTCTAAATGAAATATTCGATGGTAAAGAGGCTAGGTATGATAAAAACTATGTATGCTATGTTCAACCCATGCATCATACATGCAGATATATGAGCGATAATAATGAACTACGACATCATATTGGAACATCGTCATATCCAAGGGACAAGATTACTGCATAAGCATCATCTATCCAAGGCTTCAACAAGCTGTCTGGTTTGGACCACTCCTGTTCAGATGATTGGCCCTCCAGTGATGTGATGATTGAAGGCTACTATCAACTGTCGTCCTCAAGGGAACTGATGGCATCTGCTCATTTCTTTGACAGTGTTTCGTGTAACAGCATGCATTGAAATAAAGCTGGGATAAGACAATCTTTGTGGGGATAATGCTCTCTGGATTCAAGAGAGTTGTCCCAAGTGGAATATTTTCTTCCATTCAGCTGAATCTATTCATTTTCCCTGCAGTGCCACCACAGGAGAAATTAAGCATTACACTGTTTTAACTGAAATGGTTGGGATTTCTGTGTAAATCCCAACGTCCCTCCAAAGATAAGAGATATTGTTCTTTGCTCTGGCTAATAGTTGAGGGTCCTAAACGGGAGACCCACTCCATTAACTCATAATTCCCTAGTAGGATATACACAAGTAGGCTGTTCTAAACTGGATAATCCTTTCAAATACAAGACCCCCAAGGCTGGTAATAAAAATGGCGGTGGAAGGGAGGATTCTTACACTTCTAGCCAAAATATATTTGGAAGTGCACACTAGAGTCCTGCAGCCTCTTCAAACATCGGTTGCCAGGAGTTGAACCCCCAATAATCAGATATTGATGACCCATCTTGAGGATAGACCATCAATATCAAAATCCCAGACTCCTTTAATTTACCATCCATTGTGATTTTGCAAGGGCATATACTTCACAAGGCTAAGATGTGTCTGCTTCTAAAATCTGTCTAATAATAGTGACACAATTTGGCGCATTTAGGGTTTGTTTGTGATGAAGCCTTTGAAGGGCCTAGGGTGCACCATTTTGTCCCAAAACTCCACCACAATACTTGCATAAAAATCTGTGATAAATCTGGTGCAGAACTAGACAACCTGCCAGGAATGGACTGGCCATAGACTGTACTGTGAAAGTTCTCGGTGGCGTCCAAGAAAGTTCCATTGGGATGCCCAAGCCCTCTTCATGGCCATTGGCCAGGTACATAATGATCTGATGCTCTCAGCATTAATTAATGCTAGGAGCATCAGATACTTATGTACCTGGTCTGCAACCACAGGTCTCCACCTGAATTTAACTGTATAATCGTCCTGAGAATGGTGATGTACTAGCATTATATGCTCCACTGTGATATTTGGTTCTGCTGAGGCAATATTTTGTGCTGCACTACTGTATTGCTGGACCTACTTCTGTTGTCCCTGCCATTCTTGCATAATGTTATCGCTTAACAGTCCAGCAGCAACCAGAAATTATGGGGACAGGAACTGCCAGCATTGGAACAGTGGTACTTTCAAAAAGTGAATGTTTTTTGGGGTTTTTTTGTATATGCACCCTTTTTCCTATAGTTCATTTTTCATTTTAGTTGAACAATTTTAATGTATTTTATTTGAAGCTGCACGCGGATTCCAAATGGCGGTATAACCCATTTAGATTCTTTTCTTTCAAAGACTGGAGAAGAAAAAAAAAGGATTGTAAAAGTCTGAAAACATTTTATCCTATTTACCAGTATAGTATGTCCCAGTTTTACTTCTCCTACAAGCAAATGATACAGAAAAAGTCTATGATTAACAGCTTTTTAATCTTCTTTGCTAATTACTGGCTTAACGTGAAGGGGGATAAGATAGCACCATCTAAAAGAACCTCCGTGTGAAATTGTTAAAATTAAATGGAAGGAGGAAGAGACGATACAGTGTTTAGTTTCACTCCTTATTAAGTACATTGAAAGGGTGCAATGATGTTACCGAAACCCGAGGTCAAAGGGTCACCGGCTATATCTATTGAAACAATATCACTTACTGAGGAGACAGGGGCACATTTCAGTTCCATCCAGTGGGCATTGTGTGGCTCAAACTGGCACTTGTAATAATACTCTGTCATTCAGCTCAAGACTGAGGAAGGATTTGAGAGGAATAAGTAATTATATAGTTTTATATGTCTGTATACTCAAGGTAAGCAGACACTAGAAACCCAAATGAAAGGATTTCAGGGAAAAGTTAGTTCTAGAGGAATTGTAACGTTATATAAGATGACCGGAGAGGATAAGTGAGCCGTTTATAGCAGGTAATACAGCTTCAGGAAAGAAAATAAAATGCCCATGAGGACTAGCTTAAAGGGGTTATCCACCATTATATCAGACCTCACAGAGTGGCCGACCGGTGGTGTTGAAATCAGAGCATCGGGGAGATGAAGAGCTGATCAGGGAGTGTCGGAAACCGAACAAAGCACTGCAGGTCAGCCACTCTGTGAGCTCTGATATACTTTAGGATAACCCCTTTAAGAAGGCCATACATATTAGATAACTGATGGCTAAACCTGCCATTTTTAGCAGTACCTGCTGACAATCTAATTGGTATGGTGGCCTTCCAACTCTTCCCTGGCAGGTGAGATAAATATTGGGCGGTTGGTTCTGAATTGCCTGAACCAATTGTGCCTGTGTGGAGGGGATTGGAATGATATAGTAGCTAACGAGCATTTGTCCAGCAGCTATCTAATGTGCATGGCCAATATAAGGCAACACCTTCCCTGGTCAGGTCTATCTGGCTATGAGCTATGTATAAACCTACGTTGGAAAGAAGGAAGAAAAGTAGCTATAGACATCATAAAATGGTAACCAGAGGGTACTAATGGGATGCATGTACTGAATCGAGATTACCCAAAAATGTAGCATAAAAAGGGGCTTTGCCACTAAATGACTTGAAGGGTTTGTAGGAGTCTAGAAAACAGTGGCACTCTTGCCCATGGGTTTTGTCTAGAATTGCAGTTCACCCCCTTCACTTGAATGCTGGAACACTAGACACAACCCATAGACAAGAGTAGAGCTGTTTTTGGAAAATTTAAAAAGCATGCATTTTTATTTGGAGATATGTCAACATACAATTGTATTGCACCTTTAGGTTTTCTCCATCACCAGGGTAATGTGGATGGCTGTGGATGATTTCCATATAGATTTCTGTTGAGCAATGCTATTGGTAGTGGGCCTTAGGAAAGTAGTGCCCCTATAGGTCATTTTTGAGCGGTCGCAGTTACAAATTGAAAAAAGAGGGAAATCTCTCACCTAGAGAAAGATCTGAGGTTAGGAGATGCTTGAAAAGCAGTATCTATGGTGTAAATCATCCACATGTTCTTCAATGGGATAAACACTTTTATATCTTTTTTTTATATCTTTCAAAAACATTGCACCCTAAAATCTAAAATTTGTCAGCAAGAAGTTCAAAAATGTCTGCCATTTAGTGATGAACGAAATCTCATAAAATTTGATTTTGGTCTGATTTGTCCAAACTGGTTGTCCGATTCAATTCAAACCCAACTCGAAAGTGCTTGAATCATCTAAGAAAATTCTGATATAATTTTTGATTACTCAATTCGCTCATCTCTGTTGCCATGTTATTACCACGAGGGTTAGCAGCCATCTTTCATAGAGTCCTGAACTTCAAATGCAGTATATTTTCAGTCCCTCTGTTACTAGAGTTAGGTATGTTTCCCGTTCATGGCTCAAAAGCTTTGTGACAACTTCAATAGAAGCTTGAAAGCTGGTCATAATGTTGTTACCCATCTTTCCCAGTAGCAGATATCATATAGAGATTGAACGTAATGATCAATTCAACATAAAAAGTGACTTTTTCACTCTTTTTATGGCAGGAAATTCTCTGACATCTAATGAAATGTCAACGACTTTACTGGATACTGATCGGAAAGGCCTGTATGGTTTATAAATCGATCCCTCAAGACTTTTTGATTCATACAAGAATCCCACTTTTCCTAATAGCCCGGGGACAGAGAATAATGATTCAAGCCTCTCATATTGCTGTCTGTGCTGGGCTTGTGTGTCTATAGGCTCGTGTATCCGGCCGTGACTGCATCATCGGCTCAGTAAATAAAACAATTATTTTTGACAACCTGCATTAACAGACGTCAATAGTCTAATTTTTGAGCGGTGTGACCAGCGTGCAGGCCGTCAATAATGTCTTATCTGTATCTTTGGGGATAGAAGTGAAACAGAGGAAGAATTCAATAAGCCATTTTTTTGCAGCCTATCGATCATGTTTTCCTATAAAATTCAACAGACAGCATATTGTTAAATTATTAACTAAATGCTACTTCGCGCTGTGACTGTATTTCTGCAAAGATCATTTGGCAAACACTGATCTCCTTATACATATTCACCGCCGAGGGAATGTCAGTCATTGCACACATTCTACTTATTGCTCTTTAACCATTTCACACCTGCAGTAGTTGAATTAGTTACAAAAAATGTCCTTATTTTTTTCTAGCTATATTGTAATATCTATTTTATCTTTTGTTAATAATAACAATAATCATTTAATTCATGACGTAATACAAAACCCCTTATATGGCATAGAGGTTGCAGTGAACCAAAATAAAACCATCATAGAACCCCTAACAACACCTGCTACGGTAGTTATGAAAACTCACACAGCATCACAGAGGGTTTCAGGAAAATGTTACGGCATTATGAGGTACTTTATCTAGATGAGTTATGGAAGACTCCTAGATGATTTAGGGCCATTTTACATGTATCAGATTATCTGAGATAAGCATTTGTATAAGGGCTCTTGAACACTAATGTATTTTTAGTTCGCATCCGATCCGCATTTTTTTGGGGTCGGATGCAGACTCATTCACTTCAATGGGGTCACAAAAGATGCGGACAGCATACCGTGCACTGTCTGCATCCACACATCCATTCCATGCTGTCTGCAACATTATAGAATATGTTGTATTCTTGTCCGGATTATGGACAAGGATAGGACTGTTCTATTATGGGCTGGACGTGGAATGCACACGGCCAGTATACAGGTTTTGCAGATCCACAATTTGCGAATTGCAAAACATGAACCCTACGAAAACAGATACACAATGGATGGAACCGTTCCCTTTCATTGCGTTAGGCCGGTTTTATACATACTGTAGTGGTTTTATGTTTTTTGTTTTTTTAATACATTTGTCAGTGCAAATGTTTTCCTTTTTTATGCAGCTAGATGTTGCTTTTGAAATTCACTACAGTAAAGTGGATTTCTTGGAATTTTTATCAGACATTATTGCTCAGGAATCTCTATGATAGTTGAAAAACGCCTGAAAAATGCCTCTTCTAAGCAAATAGTTTTAAAAAAGCACTAAACAAAGCCACAAAAATGCTGAAGAAAAACTATAAGAATGGGGAAAAACATGTTTTTAGCACCAAGAAACACACACAAAAAATGATGTGTCAAGGAAGCCTTAAAGATATTTTCTAAGATTTTTATACTGATGGTCCTATCCTCTGGATAGGGCATCAGTATCTGACCTGTGGGGGTCCTATACCAGAGACCCCCACCGATCAGCTGTTTGAAAGCGCAATGGACTTGATTTCTGTATTTCCTAGGCCATGTGATGACACGTTCCTAGGAGCTGCTCAGCCCCATTCAAGTGAATAGGGCTAAGCGTGATACCAAGAACAGCCGCTGTACAATGTATAGCTCTTAGTGCTCTTTAGTCCATTATGCCCATTACATAATCTGGAACTTTTGAGGTCCCAATAAATTTGACATATAGTAGAAATTAAAACGTTCATAAAGGATATAACCTAAGAACAATATAGTTGCAATTACCAAGGTTACAGGAGAACCTACAAACAATATGCGGCAGCCACCTGGTTGATATCATTGAGACATTCGGGTGGTACTGACTTTCTGTAAAGCTCTTTCTTTATCCTGGCCAAAACCCATGCATATTCATGAGGTTCTCTCATCTCGTCTGTCTTGTGTGTGCATTCCTAGACTAGTCTGATACTACCCAGTGTGGTTCCTTTCTCTGCAGGAGATAAGATACAACTAGTGTTTGCTACAGAGGTGTCAACAGCTTGCCTCATGACACATGATGAGTGGTAAAGGCAGTGGAAGGGTGCTGATGTGGCCACATTTTCTTAATGAGGTCATGAAGCAGTTACAGGCACTGATAACCTGTAAATTCAAATAATGTGCACCAATCAGTAGACTTTTACAGAAGCTGCGTCTCCCTACCAGGCTGCCGTCAATCACCTTTAAGCACCCAAACAAAAACAATCAGAGCCAGTCCCCTGCAACCAGTAACACTCATTCTCTTCACAGTTTCCAGGGGTCTCGTAAACTATGAAGAAAACAGTGGGATATCAGGTTTACTCATTATGGTCCTGTCACTTAAGAGGAGAAACTTTTCACTTGTCATTAGATGACATCTGCGCTATTGGATTTTACAAAGTGTAATCTGGTTGGCAGTCCTTCGTATACTGAGCCATATAAATGCATAATAACAGTGGCCTAGATCAGATTCTACACCGGGACTTAACGTTCAACTTTTTCTATTGCATTTTTGGTTTATTTTTCACTAACCTGATCCTCTTTTCAGTTTTGTGTCTTAGTTGTCCCTACTTATCTATCATATGTATCATCTGCATAAATAGAGCATAATACAATAAATACATGAAGGACATGGTTGGTCTTACATGATACCCCTTCAAGGAGTATCGTGATTGTGTCTTGTGATGTGTTGTGTCCCTCACTTCTGTAATTGAAAAAGTGATCACATGTCAATGGTGGTTAGCTAAGCTTATATGTGGTGTGACTGGTCCCTTTTTGGTGTTTTGATTGTATTGATTACCTCTATCCACCCCATGCACCAAAATCTGCTTCAGTTCTTCAGGGCTGATGTCATCTTCCTGCCTGCAGCAGTAACATCCAGTGCACACCAGGTGACCATGCAGCCAATCACTGGCCTTACAGTACACAGGACATGACAGCTGAGTCCAGTGATTGGCTGTAGCGATGATGTGGTGTGCTTTAGGATGGAGCATGGAGGACCGGAGCATGTGTGCAAGAAGCTGTATGAGATAAAAGAGATAAGTTTGACCTTTTTTGATTTTAGACTATTTACTGTAGTCTTTTTTTTACTTAACTTAGAAAACCTCTTTATGGCCCCCCTAATTTTGAGAAGCATTTATTGCTCTGCTGCTTGGTACTGTGGCTGAGGGGGCGTTTGGCTCCCTCAAGCAATGGGGCTTGTGCACTGTTTTGCTTTTTTTTAATTTTTGAATGTTGTTTTCCCTTTTTTCCATCCACTATGGAAAAGCACTGACTGTTTGACAGACAAAGAAGCAACATACTTCACCTGCACTTGACATGCCCTTGTCCTCCTGAGCTCATGAGACCGTACCCAGAAACATGGACTTGATGAAAATACACGTCTATGTATTTGTCAGGTCTAAAATATTATACCAGGTGTCTCTGTCTTAAGAAGAGTTTGTTTTCTTACAACTTACACTGTTTGCTAGAAAAAATACTTGTGCAAGAAAAGAAAATGGAACAACGTGTTTTATCTGTTCATGTTTACCTTACGTGTAAAGTCTTGATGAGTGGTTTTATTCAATGGGTTTTGGAAGAACAAATACTGAAGAGCAAATAGCCTTGCAGGGGCCCTGACAATGGACTGTCATAGACTGCAGCATATCGTACATCATCTTGTTGCATCTTTAAAAGAGCAGTGGAGTTCTGAATTTGTTCTGTGTCCTGTTTATTGAAGGCGTCCACTGTGAAGTGAACACCAAGCCACATAGTCATTGAAGCAACATACCATGATCATGACATGTCCCATTATGATAATAGGTCTTTTTGCATCTATAGGTGCCACATCAATGACGTACATACCATACATGCAGCATCGCATCTTATATGGACTCCACTCTCTTTTGTTCTTCCTATAATGGTGAGAATCTGCTGCGGGATTCTCTCTCCACTGACACATCAACAATAGTAAACATGGAGGTTGAAAGTTGCCCCAAGAGGCATACGCTTGAGATGAGTGGCCTGCAAGTACCAGACCCTTTTTGTTGGTTGGAATTGGTGGACTAAAATGAGAATAACTTTAACATTCCAGCAAGGCTGAAGAAAGTTGACATTTATAATGTAAAGTATTGAGCCAAAGGTTATATTTTACTGACTATTACCTTGATATTAGTTTCATCCCTATTTCTAATACATTGAAGGCCATCCAAATACTCTGAAAGGCTTTCTTCAGGTACTTAATGCTTTAAAGTCTTCTGGTCAATTGTGAGTCATTGGGTATATCTAAGTTATTTAAAAAAAAAAAAAACTTTTTATGTTGGACCACTTGAATTCCCAGTCTGTTGGTTGCTAGTCTTGAACAACTCTAGTTTTCCACATGGTGGATCTATAACAAATCCAACATCCAACAGAAATTTCTTTGGACTAAAACATTCACCCAACTGAAAAAGTAAACGAGCCTATGGGGTGGTAGATATCAGAATTCTACATAAGGGGTTGTATTAAAGTAGAAGAACATGGCTGCATATTTTGGTATTACATCTGAGCCCCATTTAAATGAATGAGGCTGAGATACAATATCCCATAGAAACAAAAGGCAATAGGCAGCTGTTTCCGGAATAAAGCTGCCATGTTGTTTTCAACTTTTATAGAAGCCCTTTAAACTTCTGGACTATCAGAGTTACAGTTTTCCAGTCTGGCAGCAAAACTCAGATTCTTGCCATTTCTCTTTTACACGGCATACAGTAATAAGAGCCATTTTTCCATTTAATGTAAAACCACACGGCTACAATTGGGGAAGAGTGTGGTTACATTAATGACGTCTTTCGGATGGTTTTCATGCTCCATCAGGTTTTCATGGAAATGATATAATTGCACTGTTGGGCTCGGTGCATCTGCTTGCATGACAGATATTCATAAAGCAGGCAGATACCTTCTGTAACCACCTCCTGCTGCTAGTCATCTCAGATACGTGTTCTCTCTGCTCTTCCTGCCAAAGAAAGACTTGTATGTTACAGCTGCAGACGGAGGGGGGGTTCCCAGCAGCTGTATCACACGCAGTCAAAGGCCTTAAATGTATCATTTTCTACCACCAGCATGTAACGCTGTTGCTGGCACCGTCTCTGGCTCCTGTTTCCTACAGAGAGTTGTACCACTGTCAGAGAGGTCAGGGAGGGCAGGTTACTGCTGAGACGTCTTGTCTTCTTTAATACGTGTTTATTCCTCTTTGTAAATACACAAATTAATATTCTTGGCTCAGTTAATTTGTGCGCTCATTCAGACAAAAGGCCACCCCTCTGCCTAAAAATATTAATAGGCTTTCAATAGGGTCATAGGCCGCCGTCTGGCCGGGATTCACGACTTGTAGGATTTCCTTCTATTTTATTTGTGTTGTGATAAACTGGAGAAACATTTTGGCTTTCTATCAAAGCTCAGAGCTGGATTCAAGTTATCGTTAACGGAAGATGAATTGATTTGACTTTTTGTAACAAAATTTGTTATAGACAAAATAGCAAATTATTATCATCACTTTTTTATATTTTATATTATTGCTTGAAGATGTTGCTGGTGATTTGAAGGTCACTACTGACTACAGGAAATTGGATAGCTGCCAAGACTAAGAAGTTTTCCTAAAATGTAACCTTTACTTTGAGCTAACCCTAAGGGTGGTATTCTGGTGCTTCCTCTGTATTTACTCTTTAACCCCTGTACAGGGATCTGGACTTTGCTGTATGGGAGCAACCAGACTGCTATTTCCTGGGATAGTCCTGGTGTAGTTATCAGCTAACTCACTGGGGTCAGAGATCCAGACAACACACTGATAGCATAGATAAAGGTAGAAACAGGATGGATTGGCAGGCAGGCTAGTAGAGAAGACACAGACAGGGTAGGCAGGCTGGTTATTTGGCAGGAACACAGACAGGGCGGATAATGCCAATGGATCCAGTTTTCAAATTACTAGCACCAATTCCTGGATAGTAGTGATAAGAAGGGTGGCTATGTGAGTAGTCCTGTTTCTTTGCTGCATCTAGGTTCCACCAATGTGTATACTTTCTAATGTTTGTGAGAGATTCTTCCCACACTCCAAAAAAAAAATATTGTAAATAACGGAAAATAAATATATCCTTATAATTTTTGTGATTATGTCTATGATTGTTTCAGCTTTACTATCTGAAATTGAGGAAGATTATGGTAATTAAAACAATGTAATATACTTACCCAATTAAACACCATTTACTATGCTACTGGGCCACACTTCCCAGCACAATGGTATATTGTCCACACCTCATGACTACAACAGCCAGTTGCTGATTGAAGCAGTGACGTGTCCATTCTGATGGAAACAAGAGGCTTTAGGGGTCTCTTTAGGAGGCTTGAGATCTATAGGTTGTCTGACTATCTGGAGTGAATGGACCCATCTAATATTTGCAGATGAATCATGAAAACAGCACATTTGTCATCATGATGGCACTGGGTTGGGGTGGAACAAATATTTGAAAGACTCGCCTCTCCCTTATCTTGGTAACGTCCTTTGGTGCCTTTTGTTTGCAACAAAGTGAAACTGTGATAACTTGTTACTTGTATGAGATAACAGGGTGATACATGGATACCTGTATTCTATTTTCATCAATGAATCACATCCGTCTGATCAGCTGACACTCTGTCCTTTCATGTATAGCACTAATAATAGTCTTGAAGATGGAGATATTAGTCTCATAGCAGTCTACCCTTAGGCTACTTTCACACTAGCGTTTTAAAATTCCGGTATTGAGTTCCGTCATAGGGGCTCAATACCGGAATAAAACGCTTCAGTTTTGTCCCCATTCATTGTCAATGGGGACAAAACTGAACTGAAGACAACGGAATGCTCCTGAAAGCATTCCGTTCCGTCTTCAGACCGGAGAACAAACCGCAGCATGCTGCGGTTTGCTCTCCGGTCCAGGCATCCGCACCAAGACGGATCCGGAATGACCCCCAATGCAAGTCAATGGGGGTGGATCCGTCTGGTGTGACCATAATGGTAACCGGATCCGTCCTCCATTGACTTTCAATGGAGTCCATTACGGATCCGGGTACACATAGACACATACAGACATAAACATACACACACATAAAGACATACAAACACACATACATACTTACATGCTCCCCGGCAGGTCTTCGGAGCGTCAGGACGGCTCACACAGGTCACGATTCCCCACAGCGCCCTCTGCTGGGCGCCTGGTGGAATCGTCAGATGACGATTCCACCAGGCGCCCAGCAGAGGGCGCTGTGGGGAATCGTGACCTGTGTGAGCCGTCCTGACGCTCCGAAGACCTGCCGGGGAGCATGTAAGTATGTATGTGTGTTTGTATGTCTATATGTGTGTGTATGTTTATGTGTATGTATATGTATGTACTGTGTGACATGTGTGGGGCCGGAGCGCGGTTCCGGCTCCACACATGTCACTGCGGCAGGCCTGATCCGGCAGCACCCTTCACCTGCCGGATCAGGCCTGCCGCCAGTGTGAAAGTAGCCTTAGTTTTGTATATAAGCTAGTCCCAGTGTGATTCTAAACTAAAGCTGCTATAGATAATTGCTGGCCTAACCTATTAATTGCAGTAGGACCAACTAACCATTTGGAGAGAATGAAGGATCAAGTGGTTGGATTTCAACATGCTCAGGAGAGATAAACCACCACGAGAGTTATCTGGTGATGGCTTATTCAATTTGCCCCATTCAGGAGGAGGGTAAGGAAGGATAGCTGTTAGATGAATGTGCATTCAGTGAAGAGCAATTTAAAGTATATGCCAGACTTTTACTTACCTTAGCATCTGTGTAATTCTCAGTTTGACTCCCTCATACAATTACCATGCTCTAAGGTCAAGCGACCAAGTTCTTATGTAAGATAAAGCAGGTTTTATGGAGGGGTGAAATTGTTATTGATGGCTTTCCATTAATCTCATTGAAGAGTACCATAGTCAACCTGTCTACAGCCCTCAATTTTTGATACTCTTTCAACTGGAACCAAAATTTGATAAGATACATTTTGGTTTTAAGCTGCTCATATATTTGACTGGGAAACTCAAAATGTGCCCCAAGACTTGATCTCTGGGAAAATGTTGGTAACCCAATATGCCATAGGGGATATTAGGGGTTGGCAAAGATACAGTAGCTGTTGGTCAAACCAGCTGACAGCCATATTACTTGTGGTCAGCCTTAGTATACCATTAAGTAAAGCTTATAGAAGGCCATATGGTCACCAAGGTTTTAAAAAATATGTAATTATATGAGTTCCAGCCATCTATACACTCAAGATACTTACATGTTTTTCAGCAATGAAATTATACGGCTCAACACTTGGCACTGAAAGTCTAAAATACAAAGAAATGTGAGTGGCCTGTCTTCCCTATTATTATTTAACTAAACCAGATTTGTATCGGGCAATACTATTTGTAGTAAACAATAATAAGTGTAACTTTACAGGTCAGGAGAGCAGAGTCATGGCTATGTGTCTCTTAGGCCTGGTTCCCATCATAGGCTTACTAACATGTCTTTAGTTTGTATGCCTGGTGAGCCTAATAAGGCTAAGCAATCGGTGGTATTGATTAGCCAATAAAGTCTATCAGCGAGATAACATTTATAATTCCTTTTATAATGTTAGCCTTTAAATACTATAAACATACCCAACCAGGATCCTGTGGCTCATGACTTAAGCCTTGAGGTTGAACCATTGACCATGTAACTGAACAGATGGAAAGGGTTGATGAATACCCTGGGAATATGGATTAGTTGATGAGAGGAAGAGAGGTTTGGGCAGGTGGCCGAGATGACTTTGACCATACTGCTGAGTACAGGGAATATTCAGGAATGTTGCAGAGACATCTTGACTAATGAGCCCTTTACACAACAGGAGCAAGGACGTGCCTCTTGTCTAAACCTGTCTAAAGCTTCACTATTGAGGAGCATGGACAATAAACAGAAAGTTGGTATAGAGTAATCCTATCTTGTATGAAATTGTATTATTATTGATAATATAGCAACCGATGCTTAAAAGATGGTTCAAAAATTACAGTTTTCTAGGACTTCAAAATGGCCCCTTGTCCAAGTTCTCTTGAACTTGGATTATTAGTGTTGGCAGAAATGCATTGTGGAGGGGATCCTATCAGGTTTTGTATGGGGTGAGCTTCCAGCTACAATGAACTTGGATTATGTACCATCTGATCATCCATGTGTATGCAAAACTAGACCTGTCTCTTAAAGCATACCTCAGACTAATGGATATCCATCTCATATCTACAAAGACCAAGCAGATAATCCATTCAATTGACCAGGTCACCAGAGGTATGCCAAGCAGGTCAGATGGGAAATGACATCTTATCATCATTCAACGGCATCGTTGACATGTCAGTATTTGCAACAAGCTCTGGGGTGTAAACACAACTGTGTCAGGCTTGGCAGAATATACCTTCTCACTGTTTGCTCAGTTTCATCCTAAGCTTATTAGAATATGATTGTTTCTCTTGGTGCTTAGAGTCTGTAAATAGAATACAGAACTATTCTGCTAACTATGCAGCAGTACAAAGTTCACTTGGCAAATGTGTCTGTCTCTTAAAGTGCCCGTGTTACCAATGCAGGCTGGAGACATCCATATTACGGTTTAATGATACAGCAATGTAGAGGAGTAGCATAAGAATTTACTATTCTGGTGACATCACTGAGGTCTTCTCTGGTGGCAGCTAAATATTTGTAATAGAGTTAATATTACCATTCTGCCCAGTTAGGTTTTTTAAAACAATTTGTGAAATAGAAAGGTTTAATTATTAATGGTAGTTGCTGGTGATGATGGGTGAAACTGGAGTAATTGGGTGATGTACCGTATCTACAGATGTAGCCAATGTTATTTTGACTAGTTTAATACGTTAACACAACAAAATCCCATTACAGTAATTCAGCAAATTGTGTCAAAGTGACTTCCTGGCATGGCTGGTGTCAAAATAATGCTGGCTACCTCTATACCTTCATTTGAGGACACTACTTTAACCGAAGACCTTTATAAAGGTGGATAACCCCTTATATAGATATTAAAGTTGGAAAAAGTTATATACTTAGACCCTTCAAGATGTATACATTTTCAACATTTTGGGAAGAACATGATATTCGTAATCCCAACAGTGGGATGACCACCCAAGCAACCTTATTATGACTTCACTATCACTACGTATTGTCTCCTGTTTTAGGACACTGTTCCTTTAAACCTTGTCACATTCATTTTTTCTTCCTTTTTCTTCAGACAGCATCTTGAAGTTGTCTATCATGCCCAGGTAGCTGAGTACACACTGACACAATAGGCTGCCTTAGTGGTTTTTATTTCAGTTGAATTCCAATCATATTTACCGAATCCAGTCAATCACAGGACAGATATATATGAGACTATAGATGTTCTCATGTACTGCTGTGTCTTTTTCTTGCTTGTATAAACGAGCAACTGTTTTCTAAGCTTGCTGATAAGGTGATACACATCCATCATACAAAGATGACTTGTAAGGCAAAATTTCCCACAGGATGAGGAACAGATACTAGGAAGCATAATATCTGCAGCTAACATACTAAAGATGCTACCCTGACCTGAATTACCTCTTGATTAGGTATTATCTTCCGATTTTAAGCCAGATTTGTTTTTTATTCTTATATTTTTTTATTATTTATCTGTCAATTAAAAAAAAAACTGGTGCAGCTTCTGCTATTTGTCCCTTTCAGAACTTTATATGAGTCCTTGGAAGAAGGAAGTGAAAAGAGCAGGAAATGTTTACGTTGTGGTTGTAAAGAGGAAATAAGAAAAACGTGCATTTTTTGCCAAAAACTTTATCCATCACATTCTGTATGGTCAAATGGCATTGCAATGTATTGTTGATGCTCTCCTACTACAAGATCAGGGAAATGAATTATCTTGGAGTTTTTCAATAATGACTAAAGATAACCATAGATATCTGAGAGGTTTACCTGAACCAACGTAAAGTAAACCAAGTTTGATTCAGATGAACAGTAAGATTTTTTTATTTTTTTTGCAGCTGTAAGCAGATGCTGAAATTCTGACCCTTTAGGAGTTCATCCTGAAGACTGAAATATTGTCAAATCCTGTGAGATACAATGGATTCTGGAGGCTCATGATACAAATACAGGGATTTATGTAGAAGGTGCAATGCATTCTACAATTAAAAAAAAAAGACAACTTTTTTTTCTTATGTTATTTGACAGTGCTGGAAATACATCTAAGATAACCTGACGGACCCTATTAAATTGTGTGTGGGGGCGCAAAACTGTGTGTACAAAAAGAGCAACAATCTCCATTTATATCATTATGGATCTAGCAAGTCTGCGCCGTCCTAATCAATATTATTGGCTTCACCGTGTCTGCCTCCACATCACAGGACTGCATTTACATTATACAGAATAATACAGTTTTCTGGCATCTTATTAACAGACATTTCTGCATATTTCACCCGTTGCTAATAATTCTATGTGTTGTCTTGCGTATTAACATGCTTCTGGCTTATTATTGCATATCTTCTTGTTTTCCTCCTTCATCCCCCTTATTTTAAAGCTCCCCGGCTCACTCCATGGGCTCAGCCTGTGTGATTAAGTCTGTTGGCCGCCTGCTGTTTTTAATAGGTCTGTAGGCCTGACCATCCGATGAGAACCAAGCAGCACAGCTTGTTGCTGAATACTTCCACTGGAATCTTTTAATGCAGAGTATTAATCATTACTGTCAAACCATTCAGGGCCTAAATATGTCGCCCAGCATTAAATAAAATAGCAGGCAGGTTAAAAAAAAGAGTTGGACTCGTATAAACTTCTTGAAATGACAGTGGAATCTGCAATTAAAAGAGTTTAAGATATAGCAAGATATCTGTGGAGAAACAGAGACTTCATAATACACCTACCGCTGCTATTTAAAATCACATCTTAATATATATATATATATATATTATATTCTTCTATTTTTGCAACATTATACAAATTGCCAAACCAAATAAAGATGCAATGTGTAAAATAATTCCTTGAATTTAAGGTGTCAAATGCACAATGGCTTATGGCTCACTTATACTTATGGCTCACTTGTACTGATCCAATAATACAGCACCCAGAGTACTAAATTGTGGCCTACTATATCTCCCTACTCCTACAACTGCATACAGAGGTTCTTGTTCTGTTGGATTCAATATGAAAAAAATCATGGACACCATATACAGAAAAGTTTGTCTCTATCTCCAAACTATGGTATCATGCGAAGGCACCATAAAGCGTTACATGGAGTGCCTTGAACTCCTTACTATATGTGTTTACAGGCTCTGTGCACATGGCTCTCTATGAGGCCTGGATGGAAACTAAAAAGTAAAACATTGGGTAGTGGCAGATTATAGTTTTATAACCAATAGACAGCAATTTTTCTAATTATAACTAGAAGACTGAGTTTTGGAATCATCTATGCTGATATAAGTTCTTAATCATCAGAAAGGCTAGAAATTCCAGAAGAACGGTACAATATAAAAATGTCTAAAAAAAAAAGTACACACGCATAGATCAGCTGGCATCAATTCTTATGATGGAAATATTGTTTATTAGATGCTCCGATCTGGATCTTTCCACAAATACGGTACATTGCTAAACTCTCAATTCTCTGCTTTTCTGTATTATAGTAATTATAGCAATAGGGAATATAGTCGGAATTGATTAAATATAACCATTCCTGTATTTTATTAACTATAATAAAATGCACAATTTTAATGGTATTTACTAGAGTAATTTAGCTAGTTATTGTTACACATTTTTACAATGCAATTTAAAACTATACAATCCTGGTAAAACTGATGTTATAAAACTTGAGGGGTCTAGTGGTAAGCCTTTTTACGGTCGAATCAAATATTTGCTGTCCTATGCACCTAAATAGCCTGGCCAGGGCTGAATGACTTGGCATACATTTCCCCCACCCCACCGGCAGCCAGTACCTCAGCTCATCCTTAGCTACACCTCTTCTTGACAAAGGTATTCTCTCTTTGATCTTCTTTGATTCCTTGTCTCATGCATTTCTCTTTTGTCTTCCAAAAGCAAGTGGGATCACATGGATCATATGGCTCCTTAGCAAAACTTAGTTAGGGGTCCTCCCTCAAGTGAGCTTTCCAATAAATGTGTAGTCTTTTTAAACATTGGAATTTTTTAATTAAAAAAAATCATGATCCACCTTACCCTAGGGCTTCATAAATATGTTGCTCATGCTAAATACTATCATTCTCAGATAACTGCTACATCTCCTGCTTCCCATCACATAGTATATGATTAAACTGTCAGCCTGAATCCACCACTAGGGAGAATTCAATGCATAGGAATTTATCCAATTACCATTGAACTCTACAAAAGCTGTAAAATTCTCTTTGCACCAAGCTCCTCCTAGTGACAGCTGCTGGACAATCCTGTAGATTTAGATAAGGAAGCAAAAGAAAGTGTTCAACACTGGGACCCCATAGCAGTCATGTGATCTGTCACCATGGTAAGGAAACCACTGTACCAAACATGGATAATTTTGGTGTTGTGGACTTGCTACCAGAAATAGCTGATACAGCCCTATTTTCTGAATGGTAAAGTTGGCCAAACACCTTCAATTGTTTCCCTTCTGACCCCTCCCCTCTCCCCCAATATACATGGTCTCTGCACTCACTTGAGCATGCATGTGTATTAAGTACAGAGAGAGGAATACGTTATTACCAGACACCTCTAATAACAGTTATTGTCCTTTGAGAACAAAAAGGTTGGCCATGTTGAAATTGTCATGCTCGATTGACTCTTCTTTCCTCTCACATGTGCTCTGAGGGGAGAGGAGGGACCACCATACATATCAAAAGGTCAGCTGGTGCAGCCAAAACTAACTGGTTCAGACATCATTCCTCTAATGTCTATGGCCACCTTAAAAAGTAGCTTAGCAACATGAGTCTTAGTTATCTATGTGACAAAAAAGTAGCATTATTTTTCTGTATCAGGTTCAGGCAGCTATATTTATTTGGACAGGTTGCAAGTTACAACTGTCCATTGACACACCCCCATTCCAAGTAAATACCATTACATAGAGATTTCCTAACTGTGAAGACTTGATGTATAATGATTTAATCTGTAATTTCACAGTTGCCCTTCAGACTCTGTGGTTGTACTAAGAGCCACAAGGATTTAGGGAATCATTCAGTTTTGATGTTGGCAGGTTTTGTGGGTCTGGCAGTATGATGCTGCCATTTCCTGAAGCAAAGCCACTTTCTCATGCTGTTGACGTATGTTTTGCAGGCAGCCATTTTTAGTCTCAGCACAGAGCGGCTGGAGAACTATTGCCAGTCATTAAGGTTTTCATGTGATTTGAAAATATAAAAATAAACGTTGAAAGGGGCTTTCGTATTAGAAAGGAGAGTTTATATCCAGGAGTAATATTAATTGAGTTTATAAGTAATAAAACATGGGGACAATCTGAGGACCTTTTTACAGCATTGTATAGCTAAAATGCATGTAATCCTATAGTTTTCTACTCAGCATTTTTGGAGGTGAGTCTTCCTATCAGTTTTTTTTTTATTTTATTTTAGGTGGACATGTTCCTTAGGAATTCAGATGTAAGTAGAGGAATTCCAATGAGCAGCTTCTTTTGAAATGTATAATAGTTTAGATTGCTCAGAGTTTGGCCGAATCTCAGCATACAATCTAGAAATATGAGGCCTACAATAGGTCTGACAGGAAGATCCATTTCCAACAGGGGCAACATATTGAGTGTCTAGGGATGTCCTACAGCGAGAAGAAGGTCTCAAAGTCAACAGGAGTGAGAGCAGCAGGAAATTGTAAGATAAGAACACACTAAATTAAAAGACAGAAGCTGAGGTCACTCTTAA
This sequence comes from Rhinella marina, assembly GCA_900303285.1. Lineage (NCBI taxonomy): Eukaryota > Metazoa > Chordata > Amphibia > Anura > Bufonidae > Rhinella > Rhinella marina. Next base: position 94,530 of record ONZH01021005.1, on the reverse strand, counting down.
GGGGAAATAGATGAGGTTGCGGATGGACTCATCTGACAATTTTAAACCTATTAGACTTTGAAGAGAAAATGACTGTAATTTGAAAGGAAGGAACCATGCTATTTTTAATAAATGTTAGCTCTCAGGGCAAGTGTGATTTTTATTTTTTTACAATTTTCAACTCTCTCTGCTAAACATTAATGGTCATTATAAAATTGTCCAGATGATCTTACCGTAGCTCACTGTGCTCTATAATATCATACTTCTTTTCAAAGACTTTAGGCTCATAGAAACATCCAAGTTCTCTTTCTTGAAGTTTTTCAATTACTCATATTGACTTCAATTGAGTATGAAAAGATTCCATCAGCTAGATCCCCAACAGTTAAGATGCCATAGGGGAATATTTGGAGGCATATGTTCCCCTGGTGCTGGGTGACAAGTGTGATGCCAACAAGCCATACTACCTTGACCATAACATTCAGATACAAGGCTTCGACAGCAAACCTTGAAAGCAAACCTACATAGCTACAATGATGAGTTGATACCTCTCATTGACTTGAAAGAAGTTGAAATTCCCAAAAATTTGTAGTCCACTAGACTTGAAAAATTTAGCTGTACTAAATCTCTGTGTATATCATGATGCCACTTATGCCATGCTGTGATGCATGAGTCACCAAAACTAAGGTACTAGATCAGGATCAGCAACCTCCAGCACTCCAGTTGTTTCTGAAACTACAACTCCCATAATCTTTCTTTCACTTCTATGGGAGTTACAGGAACGGCTGAGTAAGAGTTCATGCTGGGAGTTGTAGTTTCACAGCGGCTTGAGTGCCAGAGGTTGCTGATCCCTGTCCTAGATGCTGCATCCAGGGAGACAGCTGTGCTGGCGTGCCCAGTGTGACTGCCACTTAAGAGGATAGAATGGTTCTACTGCTGGCTGCCTTTATGCTTTTAAAATTATATGAATAACATTTATAAAGCACTGGAGGGGTTCAGTTATAAGCAGATTATGTCCACATGGTCCAAAGTAAAGGGATTATCTTCTGTTGGTGGTGAGGATTTTCAGTATAAAAGTCAGAGGTGAGGGGTGACGCTGTTCTAAAGAAATTCCATAGATATTACAGGAGAGATTGTATTTTCCATCTACTAGACCCATACAAACATTATTTCTTTTTAATTTTATCATCACTGGTACACTTTGACTGATAAAGAGCGAATAGATCTCTTCTTTATTTCATGTTCACCAACTTTTTGGTCCATTGTGATCTCTCCACCCCTTACCTCCACCCTAGGGAAAACTGATTTCTCAATTTTGTGATTCACTTGAATTGAGTTGAGGGGATGTATCTCTCCATGAGGAGAAAGTGCCTTAATCAGCGTGAGAAGACTTATAGGCCTTATTTGCATAGTGTGGACCCACAAAGAGCATTCCCTACAAATTATTTTGAAACCTAGGACTGCAGTACTCACAATGCACCAGTGCAAACCACTGAGCCACCTTGCTGCCTCAGGATCAGTATAAGATAAGTAATGTACATTATGTACACAGTGGCTACACCAGCAGAATAGCTAGTGCAGCTCTGGAGTGTAATACAGGATGTAACGTAGGATCAGTACAAGATAAATCATTTAATGAATGCACACAGTGACTCCACAAACAGAATAGTGAGTGCAGCTCTGGAGTATAATACAGGCAGTAACTCAGGATCAGTACAGGATAAATAATGTAATGTATGTAAACAGAGACTCCACCAGCAGAACAGTGAGAGCAGCTCTGGAGTATAAAACAGGCTGTGTATTTGCACAGCTAATGATTAATGATATTAGTGCATTTCTATTTAAAGGCTATATACTCCTTTGGAAGGCAATTTTTGTTTATGATTGCATTTTATTCATTTTTGGCTAAAAATCATATTTTCAATGGCCTTTATTAAAAATATTGACCCATTCTGTCACAAAAAGTTAACTGTTTTTGTAGCTGTGTGACTGGTACTTTCACTTTGTGCCGGTCATCTAATAAACCTTATCTCCAAACTACTAAGTGGTCATAAACACTTATTTAAGCCACATTCTTATCAGTAAGATAAGAATTGAACTATAATGAGTGTTTATAATGTCAGAGAGCAGAGATAAGGAGTCTGTTAGCTCACCAGTTAGCCACAGGCTGTTACTACAGCATCTCAGCTCTGTACACAAAAAAAGGATTCCATATTTTTTAATAAAGACCAATAAAATATTTTTAGCTCAAAATAAGTACAATGCAAACATTTAATAAAATGCTCCAAAGCTGTACATAGCTTTTAAGCAATTCTCAAAATTAGTTTCATTTAAGAGTTCTAATATATCTGTCGATATAGAAGAGCTACACAAAGCGCAAGTACAGCAAAAATGAGCTGTAATTTGCATACACCCAAGACTGACCTTTTGCGAGTTATTGTTTAGTGGTTTACTCATCCTTTTTGCTTTATAATCAATGACCTTTTCAATACATTGCAATGTGTCCTGTCTACTGCAAATTCAGGTCATAATTGAATATTTAAAATATGGTATGATGTCATTCCTGGGCTGACTAATACTGCTTTCAATCCAAATGTGTTTGGACTAAAACTCCAGTTAAAAAAACAGTCATGTAGATAGCTCGGTGTTCAGTTCTGGTATCACAAATATGAAAGCTTTCCATGCAATGTCCCAAAGGCTCATTCATACATGCAGTTTTTGAAATTGCAGAAGAGTAGGGTAGGAAAGGTGTAAAGGAACACATATATTACCTTTCTGTATCCACATTAGGTTCCAAAAACTGCACAAAAAAACTGCTTGTGCTAATTCATCTTTCAGAGTACATTTACATGGTCATTAGTGTGATGTAGAGCCAAACACCTGCCACAATGCAAAGACCCCAGTGGGACCATGGCATCATATTGTCCTGTCCTGTTCTTAGTAGGAGAGACGGCAAAATGTATGTACTGTATGTACAAGATGGTGCTCAAATCACACCGGGCATTACTTTAAAGGAGATGATATAAAATCAAAAAGATCACACAATTATCGGGGGATGTTATGTTGCTTGTCGCCTGCTCAATTGCATTGAGTTATTAAAGTTGATATTAACATCTGTATGGGTCTCCAGCATGGTTTTGCCAATTGTTGCTATTCACTGAGGTGGGTCTTCCAAAAGTAGCCGAGCATTCTCGCATGGCTATTTTAGGAACTCCTGTAGAAGTGAATGGAGAGTGCACTGCACGTGCATGGCCACCTCTCCAGACTGCCGGAAATTATAAACCAGTGGAAATGTAAATTGTATTTCGATGTGAATGAAGTAAAGAATATCAACACTAGATAATGTTTTAGGTTTATTCAGTGGTGTGTTCTTGAAATTCACAGTCATATTCCAGACAACCAGTCTTCATTATTACAATAGTAACAATAGAAGTTTTTTTCTGAAAATTTCTTACGAAAAGATTTCTATGAGAGTCTGGGCATGGAAAACTGAAGATGCGTCCACATTCTTCCTAGTAAATGCAATAGATTTGAGAAAGAAAGAGATGACAGCTAACTTTTTTATACAGAGAGATGAAAAGTTGTCACATCATCATCACTAACTTCATCAACATCATCATTGATAAACATTCTGGCTGATCAGTCACTCGTTCATATAGGACAGAGTAATGTAGCTGGGGAAGAACCTGAACTAACCAAACAGGGAGGCCTGACTACAAATATACCACAGTTCTCATCTTTCTCTGTAGCATATGTGACTCTTTTTCATCACTTTCATACCTTCTGAAGGCCGCCATCACTCACTAGCTGTCGGAGACTTGGAGAGTAAAGGCCCTGCAGTTTCGTGCTATCAATAGCTCTTTGAAAATTCAGTAAACATCTCATTTTCTGGCTTTTACCTTCAGTAGATGGGGAGGGGAGGACAGTTTAGGACAATCAAAACAACTCTCCCCAGCTCCTGTCACTTGCAGCTTGGCCATTATTGTTGGCAGGGAAATTTGTGCAAGTTTTCTTGTCTTAATAGATCTGCTGGCAAAGCCAAGCGAGTGCATTGGGAGAACCTTGCACCATGGCAGCTTGGGGTATAAAGGCTCCTTGTAGCAAACATTACTTAAGATAAAATGATGTGGAAATGTAGAATATTTTCTCCTGGCGTCTTCTTTGAGTGGACATTTATGAGGCTACATTGTGGAAATGTAGAATATTTTCTCCTGGCGTCTTCTTTTGAGCGGACATTTATGAGGCTACATTGTGGAAATGTAGAATATTTTTACTCTTGGCGTCTTTTTTTTTGAGTCAACATTTATGAGGCTACGTATTTTTAACATGTCTATTACAGGGGTTGTCCAGCATTTTTTAAGTGAGGACCTATCCTCACGCTAGACCATCACTAGCTGATTGGCTGGAGTCTGGCTGTTCAGTGCAGCTCCATCGCTAAAAGTTGGCATTGTAGTTGAGGGAGCTCACTACTGCTCCCATTGAAGTCAACAGAGAGAGAGCTACACAGAACAGCTGATCAGCTAGGGTGTGGGGTGCAGAGCCCCCTGCCAATCAGAGATGGCCTATCTTGAGGCTGTACAACCTATTTAGTATTTCTATGGATTGCATTGCTGGTTTATCACTGGGGTTTATCCCCTAACCAGCTGTTTATGGTGGAAAAAACTTGCCCATGCCATAGCTTACAGTTTAGGGCTCGTTCACATCACCGTTAGGGATTCCGTTCAGGCTTTCCGTTATAACATCGTTATAACGGAAAGAAACGGAATCCCTAGGACGGACATCAAAACGGACACCTTTAAGAGGCATTCCGTTTTGATCCGTCATAATAGAAGCCTATGGCCCTGCATAACGGATCCGTCTGGTTGCCGTTATGCTGGACGGAAAACAAAGTCCTGTCAACACAGTGTTATATTTGTCCAGTAGCCAAGATTTTCTAGTCACGCAAAACTCCATTAGTTTAACATAGGGTTGGACTAACCCACCATAATACCAGAAGATCCTTTGATGAGCCAGACTCTGATGCAAAGATCCAGCAGAAGACAACCTGAAACTGATTAGGGTATTTTTATTATGGAATGATTCACAAATATAAATTATTGATGATATATCTGGTGTTCACAATGATAATTAAAACTGGACTTGCACATATTTTGTAAATTTGAAGGATGAGCCCTCAGAATAATTTTGCTTAGTTAAACAAAGGAAACCAAGTAGGACACTGGGTTAACACATACTAATCCATGGAGCAGCTTTTGTACTAGCTACGCTATACTGTGCACTCATTCTTTCAATGTTTGAAGTCTCTGGACCTACTGAGCCATGTCCTCGTTTTAGTCTTCCATAGTCATATTTGTAACCCCTACCACTTTTACTTAAGAAAATGTAGATGAATCCAAAGCTTCAGGATATAAGATATATTAGGAGATGTTTCTATGATCTTTCATTCACAGTGAACTACTTTTGGCTTCCCTATGCTGGCTATGGTACAAGCACCTCCGTATAGCCCTCTTTTACAGACAGGGAAATAAACTGGGGATGAGCTAGAAGGGGATTTGGAATTTGGAATGCAATTACTTTTTTCATGGTATTTAGGTCTGTTTAACAGAATTGCTGAATTACAGGGTTGGCCACCACACTGTAGCATTAAGCAGGGATGTCAACTGCAGTGCCAACACAAATTAGAAGCATATGTCTCATTCAAAATAGCTAGAAGAGATGCTAGCTTAATGTAGTATTTTGATGAACTCCACCCAATATCCATTAGATACTTCATGTCATGGGGTGCCCCACTTCTAGCAACTCAGGTTTAGTCAAGAAGGGACACTTGAGGTAAGTATTCTTCTGCAGGAGAAATGAAGCATTACATGTTTCCTAATAGTCTGTCCATGTAAAGCACATACATGTTTGGTTCTCCTTAAGGTGAGACATTCTTTGTAGCCACTTAAACTTCAGGTTATTAGATGGGGCACCCACCTCCCTCTATTTGCACAGATTATTCCTAATAGCATATATGAAAATGGGCTTTCAAAACCACATAGTTGCTTTCATTGTTGTAATGTTCTACTAGTTGAGCCTTTCCCTTTAAGATATCTGATGTTGTAGCTAATCCACAGTCCATAATGCAGTTACTTCCTTTCTGCTGAGCCAAATATTGTCATAAATTTCACTTGTCATACCATTGAATAAAAAAGGTGACCATTCAGGGATAGATAAAGATAAAACGTGTAAGTACGTGAAAAATAGATTGCCTACACAATAGACCCATAAAATAAGACAAAAACATATTTGCTAAGCAGTTTGGTGTGTGTGACAACTTCCAGCAATGGGAGAGTGTAGAGGTGTTTACTGCCAGGTGTCTTAGAGCAGAGTTCACCTCTGTGATGCTTCACACTGAGTCTGTAATAAGCAAACCATCTTTAACAGAAGAAGTGTTAGATCTCTCAAGCTATGACAGCAGCGGAGGAAATCACACACTTTATGTGAAAAGAAGCTTAACCCACTCGATGCATCAAAGGCTCCTCCAGCAGTTCAACAAGGGAGTGCTATACTTTTTCTAGGTCCTTTCCCTGGCCAGACCTAGTAGAACCTCAGCAATGCAAGCGAAAATACATTAACCACGAAGCACATTTCTTTTTATTTTTGTTAAAGACTTGAGCAACTGGTAGCTCTATAGCTGTTATGGAATTCCAAATCCCACCATGACCTTCTTGGCAAGAGGCCACATTTTGCATAAGACAGCTCTGCAAGAACATAAATAGGATTACCAAGCATAGAGGGACCATTAGTTCCTCAATAGCCTTGAAGACACTTGTTTTATTTCTGAGGATATCAAAAAAGGAGTTGAATGGGATGGGTGGATTTTATTACAGCAAAGGCAACTATATTTTCTAGTAGCTGTCCATCAATTTGAATGCAAAGTTCATGGACGGTGTATGTCAAGAAATTCCAAACAGGATATTCTTCTTGCCTCAAAAATATTACCTAAAAATTTCAAATTCTTGGATCTGTGCAATCCAGAGATGTGTAAGTTAATGGTTCCACCACCACAAAGACAAAAGTTACCAAAAGCTAAAGAAATGGCACCATCTCTAATTCAAATGATAATCCTGGCTAAAACTGAAAATGCCATAACTCTTCCTTTTGTAGCATGACTGGTTGCAGCTTGAGTGGTAGGTAGGCTTTTCATTTACCGTATTTTTCTAACTATAAGATGCACTTTTTTCCCAAAAAAATGGGGGGAAAGTGGCAGTACGTCTTATAGTCTGAATGGAAGTTATCATTAGCATGCAAGAGGCATAGAGAGGAGAGGGCAGTGCTGCGCTGGCTGTACTCACCTCCTCTTGTCTTCTTCTTGTGTCAGGTTACAGTACACAAAATATGCGGCACTGTCCAGAGCAAGCGAGGTCAATTTTTGTTTTTTTTTCTTATTTTAAATGTCTCATCTAAGGTCTGATTGGCACTGGGGGGGTCCAATCAGAGGCTGATATGGTCTGAGTGGGGGACTGATCTGAGTCTGATCAGCTGGGGGGTCTGATGCGGGCTTTTCTGAGGCTGGTGGGGGCTCGGGGGTCTGTTATGAGGCTATAGGGTCTGATTGGGGTCTGATCTGAGTCTTATGGGGGCTGATCTTAGGCTGATTGGGGCTTGGTGTCCGATCTGAGACTAATTGGTGGTCTCATCTGAGTCTGATGGGGCTGTTGGATCTAATGGAGCTGATCTGAGGCTGATGGAGGCTGGGGGGCTCTGATGGGAGGTTGATCTGAGATTTATGAAGGCCTAATGGGAGGCTGATGGGGTCTGATCTGAGGCTGATGGAGTTTGAGGGGTCTGATTGAGGCTGATGGAGTTTGGGGGCTGATTTTGGCATCTGATATCAGGTCTGATGAAAAGTGGTGCTCTGATGAGCATTGGGGGTCAGATAAGGGTTTGATCTGAGGTCTGATGAAGAATGGGGGTCTGATTTGGAGCTCTGCTCTGAAGTCTGCTGGATATTTTTTTTTATTTTCCTCCTCCAAATCCCAGGTGCATCTTATAGCCCCAAAAATGTTTTGTTTGACTTTAAGACATTACCCTTTCTTGTGGTTATATGCCTTTATAAAAACTGCTCCATTGAAAATGCTCTACGAATGTTGCGATCATTTGTGTCAATGAAGAATTATTTTCAGTAACCAGTAATAATGTTCACATGTGCCTCTATCGTTTCTGCATTCAACCATATTAAAACCAGCTGTAACAAATCTGTATTTCCACATAGTTTAGAGTTTGGGTTTCAGCTTCCTCCCTACCTGTCATCAGTCTCTATCCTCTAACCCCACTGCAGCTTCTTGTCCTGTTCATAAAGCAGAACTTCAAACTTTTACAAATGTTCGTCTTCAAAGCAATAAGACAAATTTATCTTTTTCCTCTGTCTCCACTCTTTACCTTCTGCCACTTTTATCCTAACCTACACAAATAACCTCAATTTATAAACTCACCAAGGCCTTTCATTTATTGTTTAGGATATGTGTGTGTCCAAACTGAAAAAACACATTGCTCATTCCCAGTTTGATATTAGAAATTGTTGAAATTATTTTTGTATGAGAATAAAACCGGCATAATAGTGCTTCTATGACTACTGCCTCCTATGTACAAGAATATAACTACTATAATACTACCTTTTATGTACAAGAATATAACTACTATAATACTGGTCCCTATGCACAAGAATATAACTACTATCATACTACCCCTATGTACAAGAATATAATAACTATAATACTGCCTCCTATGTACAAGAATATAACTACTATTATACTGCCTGCTATGTACAAGAATATAATTACTATAATACTACCCTCTATGTACAAGAATATGACTACTATAATACTACCCTCTATGTACAAGAATATAACTACTATAATACTGCCTCCTATGTACAAGAATTTAACTACCATAATTCTGCCTCTTATGTTGGAACAGCACTTTCATTGGGACCCGCATCTACACTGAAAACGGAGTGGGTATTTGGTGGCCAGAGTACCCCGGGTTTTTCGGGGTCCGGCCTCCGCCAAACGCTCTCCCTATAGAAGTGAATGGGAGCGCATTGTGCTTGCGCGGCCAACATTCCCATTCATTTCTATGGGGCCTACAGAAATAGCTGAGCCAACGCTCGGCTTTTTTCGGTGGCCCCATAGAAATGAATAGAGCATGGCTGCACATGTGTAGTGCACCCTCCACAACTTTCAGGGATCCGTTCTTGATGTATGGTAGGTGCAGGTCCCAAAGGAGGGACCGGCACCTATCAGATAATAGGGGCATATCCTAGCAATATGTCCCCATTTTCTGAGATGGGAAAAACCCCTTTAAGCAAACGTGATCAGTTGACAATATATAGTAAGTAACAAGGAAAATCCATTCAGAACTGACTTGCTGATTACTGGTTAAGATTGTAGAAGACAAAAAGGTTTTAAGCCGCATGCAAAGTACAAGATACGGGGGATCTACACCTCTAGATTAGTTTGCTCAATCACACCCACTGACAAAAAGTGGACTGGGTATCACTAGACTCTTAAAGGGTTTGTCCAGAATTAGAAAGACATAGAAGGTAGATGGCACTGAGGTAGAATATGGAAATTATGTGAAAGTATGAAATATCGTTTATATCTAATTGAAAATTGTCCTTTTTTATGTGCAAATAAGGAATAAAAAAATAAAAAAATAAATTTCAAAACAAGAATTCTCCAAAAACTGCACCACACTGGCCCACATGGTGCATATGTTATTGCAGCTGACCCTTATTTATTTCACTGGGGATTGCGCAGGTACAATCAGTTTTTGATGTATTTACACGTACAATCTGTTTTTCACTGAAGCCCCATTCACTTCCGGAGAATCAGAGCTGGTTGAAAAACGCAGAATATCGAACATGCTGCAATTTTTCCTGAATGTAGAAGTGATATGTGAAAAATGGATTCAGTCCGGATGCTATGTGTTTGCTTCACACATCGCGCCCAGACGGAAAGAGGCCTTAGGTACTTGCAAAGAAACTCAAGTACAACCATCAATATCAGCCACTAACATAGTATAAAGCTTTTGCTAATTGGGCATAGCGCTACCTAAAGAAGAAGAGTATGTCCAAACTGCCATTAGATGGGTAGCCATGAAAATAAAAGGTAGTAGAGTGATGGTTGTCCAGAAGAAGACAATCCTATGACTTAGGTATAATTATATAAATGATGTATCCCCACCAAACCAACAAGAATGAATGCTTTGAGATGTTTTCACCTGCTGGTGACCTACTCTGTTTTAGATACTTCAGTGAATTGTTATTAAAGCTTTCAGAGTATAACCCATTAAAAAATTGTCACAAAGTGGAAAACTGGCACCACCGTGGTGGGTTAATAAAGAAGTTTACTGTAGCGTTCAATGACTCCAAACATCACTGTTCAGAATGTTCCCAGGTGCTAAGTAAAATTAAATTACTGTTATAACCTTTATGTTCCAGGCAAGTACCAGCCTGGTATTCTCAAACCTCTCCACGCCATTCCCAGGTGCCGATATCTGGTTTTCATAAAGCTTTGCCTGCCTGCTTCATTTCTGGCGCAAGGCACATAAAATGAAGCTTTAGGCAAGTAATTAAAACTCAGGTTTACCCAATTAGGCAACTAATTGGCAGAGCAGGCTGGTTTAATTACTTTTTTTTACAACCTCACAAACTGAAATGTTTTCATTGAGAGTATGAAATGATGTCACCGTAAATAAAAACGAAATTCCCTGGCAGGATAACCCAGGCCGCCATTAAACGAGCTTCTGGAAGAGATCCGAGAATGGCCTTGTTGGTAAACCAATTTACAACTGCAAATATACTCTAATTGCTCTGAAGTAGGCAATCAGCTTCTCTATGAAATCCTAGCGTGTAGGCTTTTCCACTGAGACAATGCGCTTGTGAGACGGTGATTTATCAAACCCTAAGGAAGTGTCATAGCTCCAAAAGGCCGTCATGTAGTGGAATTTAATTTAAAATGTACAAAAATAGCTTACAAAAGAAGCAACAGAAACCTGAACCACAATTTAACTTGATCTGTTTAGCTAACTTTTCGTAAGGAATGTCAAAGAAGCCAGTTCGAAACTAAAAATTTGCAAGTACAAAACATTATCAAGCACTAGTATTTATGAATCCCTGCACATGTGGACCACAATCTGGGTGGTAATGCCTATTCCTAGACCAAGATCGCAGGTCACCTGGTTTTATCAGCTGAGTGCCAATTCCAATGTTTGTTCTCTATTTGGCCAGTATTATAGTAGATATATTCTTGTACATAGAGGGCAGTATTATAGCAGATATATTCTGTACACAGAAGGCAGTATTATAGTAGTTATATTCTTTTACATAGAGGGCAGTATTACAGCAGATATATTTTGTACACAGGAGGCAGTATTATAGCAGATATTCTGTATTAGAGTAGTTATATTGATGTACATAAGAGGCAGTATTATAGTATTTATATTCGTGTACTTAGGGAGCAGTATTATAGTAGTTATATTCTTGTACATAGGAGGCAGTATAATAGTAGTTATATTTTTGTACTTAGAAGGCAGTGTTATAGTAGTTATATTCTTGTACAGAGTCGGAAGCATTGTCGTAGTTCTATACTTGTATGTAGAGGGCAGTAGTATAGTAGTTAATATATATACCTAGGAGGCAATAGTATATAGTAGTTATATTCTTATATACAGTGGGCAGTATTATAGTAGTTATATTCTTGTACATAAGAGAAATGTTATAGTAGTTACTGTATACTCTTATACAGAAGAAGCAGTATGATAGTATGCATATCCTTGTATATCGGAGGCAATATTATATTAGTTATATTCTTGTACATGGAGGGTGTAGTATAGCAGTTATGGTTTTGTTCATTGGGAGCAGTATTATAATAGTTATATTATTGTACATAGAAAGCAATATTATGATACATGAACTTATATATATTGGGCTACATTATAGTAGTTATTTTTGTGCATGTGGCAGTATTATAGTAGTTATTGTCTTGTATATGATAGGAATATTACAGTATACTCTTATACATAGGGAACAGTTTTATAGTAGTTATATTCTTGTATATAGGGGGCAGAATCATAGTAGTTGTAATTTTGTACATAGAAGTATTATGGTATAGAGGTCAGTAGTATTATAGTAGTTATATTATTATTATTTATAGGGACAGTATTAGATTAGTTATATTCTTGTAGAGAATAGTATCCTGTAACATTACTAATTCATGAGGCTGACTTCCATCAAGATATATATTGTAGGTTCTATATCAGGGCAGATGTCACTGCTATATAGGTGCAGTGTTTTGAAGTAGCCCAGGTTAGTTTCTGTATGACTATCCATTAAGTGTCTTTATGCATCTCCAGCCTTCTGTGAATGTTGAAGACACCAAGTCGTCAATGACACATGACATCAGTAGAAGTCATTTCCATTCACCATTCTCAGCAATATATTCTGCCTCACAAATCTGACCTCCTACTGACGTTGATCAATTACAAACTTTTAACTAAAAAAAAGAAGCTTTCTATGTCGCATTCACAAACACAGCCCTTAAATTAAATAAACTGGCTGCGCCACACTAGATCACATTGAACTGTAAAATAAACCTTCTGACACAACACTCCATTTCATTATTACCTAAAATGAAGTAACCATTTTTAACAGAGACTACAAAGACAGCAGGCTGCTGCCGCCAGCACCATGCAAACCTTATTGGGTTATTCATTTGCTGCCAAATGGACAGGCTGAACTTTGTAAAGCTGCACTTCTCTTCGTTAGGCAACCATCACATATTCTGAAAATCTAAATGAGCTTTTATAAATAGGTTTAACTACTAAAATAGAACCTTTGCCAGCGTTCAATGCTCTACACAGGTCTAGTTGACTAACAGTGTCAAGGAGATGATTTAATGAAGCCAGTGGTTACAAGAGGAGGGTGCTATTGGTATTCCACCACAATCGCTTACCGTATATTTGAGTACAAAAACATCCGTACCCCCTTACACATTTATGTGAAACGTCATCAGTAAATTATTGAAAGACCATATTATAAACAGTATTTATGAACATTTCATGTATGAATGTGCTTAGCCCTTTAAAAAGACTTCCGCAGGAATAGACCCAAGTGCAGGACATAAAATCCAGACATACTCTGTAATTACATACTACTTTTTCCCAAGAAGACAGTAACTGGACACCAACTATGTCACTGATGACATATTCCCTTAGTTTCCTAGAAACTGAATGTTGCAATAAAGCTTGTTTAACAAAGAATTTCTATCACAAACCAAAATATTCTCCAGTAATTATCCCAACCCAGCATAGCTCTTAGAGGTTACCTCAAACCAGCATGGTCACTAGTAGTACACAGCATGGTCTCCAGTAGTTATCACTACCCACCATGGTGTCCAGTAGTTACACCTACCCAACATATCCAGTGGTTACTTCAACCCAGCATAGCCTCCAGTGGTTATCACTATCCAACATGGTCTTCTGTGGTTACCCCAACCTAACATGGTCTTCAGTGTTTATTCCAGCTCCTCATGATCTTCAGTGGTTAACCCAACCCAGTATGGTTTCCAGTTGTCTCCAATATGCAATAAGGGCCTAAGGTACCACCAAATATTATTTTCAGTGCTTTATTGTGGAGTATAAAAACATATAAAATGATGTTTTGGCTATACATCTTGAGGAAGGCCTATGTGCTGAAACATTCCAGTTCTGTGCTGTTGTGCTCCACAATAAAGCATTGAAAAATGGATGTACCAGACAAAAATGTATTTGGTAGTGCTGTAGATAACAGAGCTAAATCGTGGTGACAAATTCCCTTTATGGCTCTAAATTTCCTTAATAATTGTTGCACATTTTAGAACATCAAAAGCACAAGATTAGTGTGTGACTTTTAATGTGACTTTTTCTTAAATGAGTTGTACAGGATGAGAAAAACATCCTGTACACAAACAATGATGTGATATGTCTGATATGTCATGGTGATGGCATGTGGCCGGTGCTGCTCTGCTCCACTTTTTCCGCACTCCCATGTTCCACGAGCTTAGACCCACTGCCCTCTCTCCTTCTTTACGGTGGGCCTAGCCACCAAAGTAGCTCTGTCCTTCCACACAAATTGCGTCCTCCTTCTTGCCGGCTAGGCCTCTCTGCAACCATAGGGTGCACCCTATTCTTCCTCAACCAAAGGCTGGCTACCTTGAGACGGTGCCTGAACAATAGGTTCTAGTCTGTTAGTGTCCTGAAAAGGTGTGCTGTTCTACGTTCTTATGCCCATGTAACAACTTCTACCTGTTTTTCAGATTTGACTCTTCATTGTCTGACCTGACCTCTGTCTGATCTTTGTTCTGACCCTGAGCTGCCCACAATCACCTTGGACTGTTTATCAGATCTCAAAAACTTTGGCTGCCCTGGCCTTGGCTGATCCCTGACTATGCTTTTGACTAATCCTTTGGTGGTCTGCACCGGTGTCTCTTGACCCCCGTTGGGTCAGCTATCACTTGAACAGAGACTACTCCAAGAGGTAGTAGCCTGGTGGTTGCCCCTGCAGTGAATTCTAGATCCCTGTACATGAGTTAAAGGGTAAAGTCAAGGGGGGGTCACTCAGATAGGAGTAGCCCCAAGTCAAATCTGTTTGAGCAACAAAGTGGATGCACCTTCATAACATGATATTACAGTTCAATTCCTTTCATGGGCTGAATTACAATACCACCTGTAACCTCTAGAGGAGGTGGCGACAGTAGCCATGTTTTCTAATCCCATACAGTGCTTCAAATTCTTTTTGTTTAGAATGGTTGTTAAAGTTGGTAAAGTTCCTAAAGTTGACTATACATATCTTTATATTCACACTCCAAATCCTAGCCCCAAAATTGTTGATGCAGAAGTGAAATTATGAAGTGACTACCCATAGGCCCAAAAGTCTTACACAGACTTTCCCCTTTGCTGCTACCCCTTTCTATAAAAAGTTTTATAGCTCCTCACAGAGAGGTGGGTTCATATACCTTAGCAGGCTTAATCATTCTTAATGCCAGCCACGAACACACCTGTGCCATTTGGGCTTGTGAAAGTGGCAGACTAAGTCTGAGCCATGGATTCTATCCTGTTATTACAAGACCCCATCTAAATACTCAACAAGCTCGAGGGAGCGCAAAGGTTCATTTTCAGCCAATCAGTCATCCTAATTAGGCTACATATAGACGTTTATGAGGGTATATCTAGTGGAAATTATAGCTCAGTGTCTTGTTTTTTTTCTCGCATGGAAAGAATCGTATTTCTTATTTTCACAAAGTTGGATTCTAGCACATTTTGGTGTGGTCTTGTTACAGTTTATGACGCGCATAACTAAGTTCTCCATTCTTTGCCCTGACTATACCTCAGGGACTGTTTTGTGTTATGGGTTATGCAGTTTGTTCTATTTTTTTTTTTATCAAATCAAATTTGAGTTAAAAAAAAAAAAAAAAACTAGTTATTTATCCCATTTTTTTTTTTTTTGGAAGTTGAAAGTTGTCATACTGCTATCTTCCAGGCTCACATGGTCCTTTATGTTCTGCCTGGTGCAAGGCTTAAAGGGTTTATCCTGGAAAAGATAATGGCATCCTCAGGATAGTTCATCATTATCACATCAGCGGGGGTCCATGTCCTAGCATTCCCACCAATTAACTGTTTCAGGGAGCCGCTGCACTCACCGGAGCTCTAGCAGCTTTCCAAAGACAGCGCAAACATGGCAGTACTTGGTTTTGCAGCTCAGCCCCTTTCAGTTGAATGGGGCTGAACTGCAACTAGGCCATGTGATTGATGTACAGTGATGTCACTGGCCTAGCAAGAAGCTGCGGCACTCAAGGCCTCTTCTAACAGCTAATTGGTAGGAGTCCCAGGTATCACACCCCCACAGATCTGATACAGATGACATATCCTGAGGATAACTCATAAATATATTTTCCTGGATAACCTTTTTAAGGACTGATGCATGACACATGGATCCAAGCAATGCCAATAAGAAAATATTCAGTTCTTGCACATTGATTAGTTCTACCTGAGCACAGCTCCGTTCAAACTGTAGCGTCCATGCTGGGTTATGGCAGCTCATTTCCCATTGAAGTGGAAGCTAAACTGCAGTAACTTAGCATGGCCACTACAGTTTGCACAGAGCCGTGATTCCTGTTCCAATCAAAGTGCTAGTTCCAGCGGTGGAGGCTGCAGGGAACAGCTGATTGTTGAGGGATCAAGATGTTGATCAGATATTGATGATCTATCTTGATGATTTATCAGAAGCTTCGAAAACACACATGACAATGCAACAGTGACATTTTGGGCATAAAAATTAAAGTGTAAGGCAAACAATATCCTTTTTAATGGGAATATGTGAGGTTGTCCGAGTTTTAACCTGTTAAATTATTGAGTATAAAGCAAGAGGAGCATGAAATCTAAACTAATGGGTCCTCCAGGTTGCGTAATAATAAATGTCGGACCCCTTACAAAAGGTGGATGAGATGCTACCTACCCATTTTAGCTGATAACTATGCTTTGGGATTTTGGATGTCCAGACAATCCCCTTCACTGTTTAAAGGGGTTTTCCAGGAGTTAACTACTGATGACCTATCCATCTATCTGATCGTTGGGGGTCTGACACCCGAGACCCCTGCTGATCAGCTGTTTGAGAAGGTACCGATGCTCCCATGAGCGACGAGGCCTTCTCTCAGCTCACCAAGCACAGCGCCGTACATTATACAGGGGCTGTGCTTGGTATCGCGCTCAGCCCCATTCACATGAATGGGGCTGAGCCACTCCTAGGTCATGTGACCGATGAACGTGATGTCACTGGCCTAGGAAAAGCTGCGAGAAGGCCTCCTGAGGATAGGTCATCTGTAGTTAACTCCTTTAATCTTCACTTGTCAAAGGTAGACAAATTATGTACAAGAGCTTTAGATGGAGGAGTAAAATTACAGTTTTATTATTTTTCCCAATTGGATTCCTTCACCCAAGGCAACAGACACAACTATAAAACTTGTGCACGTGACCTGAGACTCTCTCCCTCTCCCTCTCTTCTTGGCCAACTCTACTCCAGACACTCCATTTGACATGAATGAGTTGTTCTTGGCAGTTCAGCCCCAAGTTTTATTTTTGCATTAATCCAGTATAGTAGTTTAAAGATACAAAGTGTCCTTTTCTTGGAAATATCATTAAAAAAGAGGGAGGCTAGTTGGGAGCTGAGGATATTTGGATAAACTTGACAGCTCATCGGACAAGAAAAGCTCTTTTGTTCAGTGATGGTAAGCAAGAACGCTCTATTACCAGAGGATCCTTGGCCACGTTCCAGTATAAACGTAGGACCGAAGAGAAAAAATGGTATAGAGAGTCTGTAAGGTCTTGACTTGAGATCAGATGTTTATTATTGTTCCTTATAGGGATTAGAACTGGTGGGCATCCTGTAGCGTAATTTTATCCCACTAGAAGGTATCAGAGCAGAAGCATGAGTAGATACAAAGGGACACTGTAAGCAAGAAGGAAACCACTTCTGTCTGCCATTGTAAAGTCTACAGGAGAGAGGCGCTCCAACTTGGCAAAATGCATCAGGTTCATTTTCTTTCATCAACCTCATTCACTAATGAAAACTTCTCAGAGGCTAAACCATAAAATAAAGGTCTAGAGTATTATCAGAGACGTCTTCAGAATGATCATCACTAGCCGGAGTTTGAGTGTCACACAACGGGTCTACTGTGAGGTGGATTATGTTTTACTGTTATCTTATATTGTAGTCAGGTTTTTTATGAATACCAAGGGGTCAGGTAGAGAAAGAGACAGACAGATAGATAGATAGATAGATAGATAGATAGATAGATAGATAGATAATCATTTTGTCTTATTCATTATATCTCAACTCATTTATCTTCACACTTAATCTACTGGGACTTGTAGTTCCCCTGCTCGCGATGGCAAATTCCTTGGAGTGATGTTTTATGCTGATTTTTCAAGCAAGATCTTCAATATCTTGGCCATGACTAAAAAGAAAAAAACAATCACAGCTCATGACACGCCAGTTATTTTCCGTCATTCATGTTCATTCGCAATCAGTGAAACTGCTCTGTTCGTTATTCTCTTAATCTAAAATGACAACACTTACTGCAAAATTCTCCTCAGCTTTTTATTATTACTTTTTTTTCCGAAATCAAATATGATTCCTTTCGCAAATATATATCAAATTGCTTGACCTCCCATAGTCGGCAAAGGTCTAATTAAACACTTTTTTTTTTTTCAACAAACTTTAATTCACATCCTGACAATGTTGAAAGCATCATATTGATGAATCTAATTAAGACACGCTGGACAACAATTGAAGTGCCATAATGTGAAGATCTCAGTCAAATTTGAAAAACCATAGAAAGTAGTGGCGAACATTTTGAATGTTTTTGGTAAATATCATTACTGCTAAAATACAAAAAATGAGATATTTTCATAAATCATGAAGAAAGTGGCATTAAGTAGACTATAAGATTAAAAACATCTCTCAATTCTGAGATTATACAGGCTTCTGCCAGCTATTCTAACCATTAGAGGGCTTGTGCAAGACTGATGGGAGTTCTGGCTGGACCTGTAAAGGGAACATTATTTACCTTCTTCCCACTCCTTCTCCTCCCGGACTGCTATCCTCTGTTGGGATCTGCCGCTGAAAACTGGCCACGGCGGTGACCGGATAACCTTGGCTGCAGCCATGTCGGGGGGGAGCTCAGCAGAACATCTCAAGCCAGGAGGAGAAACAAGAAGCCAATGCAAGGAAGCAGATAAGTAAGCTTCCCTTTACAGGTCCTCCCAAGTGGGGGGGGTTGCCAATGGTCCGATGCTCCGTTAGGCTCCCTTGCTGAAAACATCCGGTTTGACATGGCTGCAGCCAATTACTGACCACGGCGGTGACCGGATCCACTTGGCTGCAGCCATATCAAAATGGATGTTTTCAGAGAGGGAGCCCAACAGAACATTGCAGGCCGGGAGAAGAAGGAGCAGGGTGCCAGTGCTGGGAAGCGAATAAGTAGGCTTCCCTTTACAGGTCCGGCCAACTGTGTTTATGTGTGAGGGGGGGATTAATTGCCAAAAACCCTCCCCTTCAACATAAGCAGGCCACTGGTAGGCAAAAATATCAGGCCAAATAATTATTCATTACAGAAAAAGGGATGTACACAGAAAGAAGAGGCCACAAAGCAAAAACTAGAAATGAGCATTCATGCTAATCCATGCTCCTTCCACCCCTCTTTCTTGGCCCCTCTTCTTTTTAGGAGAGGATAGTGGCACATTCTAATAAGGGCAGCTGTCATAATTGGTTCATTTTTTACTAAATGTTACAGGTTCCACATAAAATAAATCTACAAAATTATATACTACATTTTGTACTGTGCCTGAGCTATAGTCTTTATTATGCTTCAGAGCTGCACTCACTATTCAGCTAGTAAGCAACCTATACTGTACTGATCCTGAGTTACAGTCAGTATTATACTTTAGAGCTACACACAATTCTGCTGGTGTAGACACTGTGTACATACATTACTAATCCTGTATTGATACTGAGTTTTTACTCCAGAACTGCACTCACTATTCTTCTTGTGGAATCACTGTATACATGCATTAATTATGTTGCATAGATGCTAAGTTAAAGTCTGTTTATAGTTCAAAGCTGCATTCACAGTTCTTCAGAGTTCACATCTCCCAACCATTCCTGATGGTTCAGTGTCTACACAGTCATTAGCATTATGGGAACATATAGGCAAGTTATAGTAAACTGACAAAAAGGAAAACTAACTGCCACCTGTATTGTAGGGGATTAAGTTGTTTAGGGGTGTCTAGTAACATGATGTTGATGGATTTCCAGTGACAACCAGTAGATTTGTAAATGGAGCACTGAAGTATAATCTGTGTATAACCAGTAAAATATAGATCTATATAAATATAAAAATGCTACTTATTTTAAACTTGACACTTGCATTGTCCTCCGCAATATAAATTGTGTAGAATTTTTATTTTTATTTTACTTGATTTTTTACAATGCTTTTAAGTTTAGCAGTTTTTAATTTACACTTTTCAAAAAGTTTCAAATATTTTTTTCTCTTTTTTGCTCTGTAAAAAAAAACGAATCTCTGAAAAGTGGTGGGTTCGGATAGCAGAGCCCATGGAGACAGAAGGATCTGTCAAATTAAATAAATGACTTTTGCTTTCACTCCAAGATATCAATAAAAGTGTCACCGTCGACTCATACCCCAATTAACTTCTAACAGTTGTCTTGGGTTCAACCTAACACATTACTCATTATGTGTTTGCCAGATCACCAGGAAGTCTGTTAATTACAAGGAGGAATTCCACATTTATGTCTCCATCATGATGGCTTCCATGGTCTGTGTATCTGTAAATGCTTTTTTGTTTTTGTTTTTTTTTAAACTTTTTTATCTATTATGTCATACACAATTTTATTTTTCTTTGCTTTCAATGCCTAAATTTTTTATCTCAAGATGGTTCTTGATTTATATAAGACACAGTTTGGGCATTTCTTTTGGCTGACAGCTTTTAACATAGAGACCTGTCTAATGGCCTTTTTAGGCCTCTTTCACACGAACGTTGTTTTTGCGGGCTCCGATCCGCATTTTTCACATGAAAAATGCGGACCCATTCATTTCTATGGGCCCGCAAAAAATGCGGACAGCACACCGTGTGCTGTCCGCATCCGTTGCTCCGTTCCGTGGCCCGCAAAAAAAAATAGAGCATGTCCTATTCTTGTCCGTTTTGCGGACAAGGATAGGCAATGTTACAGTGGATCCGCAAAAAATACGGATGCCATACGGACGCCATCCGTTTTTTTTGCGGATCCGCAATTTGCGGACCGCAAAACACAACGTTCGTGTGAAAGAGGCCTTAGACCTAGTTGTACAACTATATCAAGGAGATGTCGGCTAATGGAAGACGTAGAAGAATAAATAATCGTTACAATATGAACCACCAATGATTCATGTGAAGAATAATTGTGTAGTATAAATGTATGTAGTAACTGAACGACTTTACTGACAACACGTTCAACATCTTCAACACTTGTGAAATCGATTATGCAAATGACTAAATTAATTATGATTACCGTTAGAGATGAGCAAAGATTTAAAAAATTAGATTCAACAGCTTTGCGAACGTTTGACAAAAATTCTATTTGTAATTAATTTGTCATCTCTATGTTAAAACCCTGTTCAGCCTATTAATCAATGGCCGCATAGACAGAAGTGCACTTTCCTGGTCCTGAATGCCTTTCCTGAAAGTATTACATTTTATATGTACTAGATCACTGAAGATGAGTAGTTGATCCATGCATTTGGTCACATAACTTTTTTTTTTTACTTTTTTTCCTGTAGAGAAGTCTATGTGAAAATACCCAATGGCAGCCAATACACCCACCTGCGGCATCCAACAGCTGCATAATTTTGCAGTAAAATCATGCAGCCATTGGCTTTTTCTGGTGGGCATGACTTGGCCACAGGTGGCACCCTTAAAAAAATGACAAGAAGCAACAAAAACAGGAAATTATAATAAAACTCCACAAAAAAACCTCAATGTTTGTGGGGAGTTTTATATTTTACGATTAGCCAAGATGAAATATCTAGATGGATGTGGCATTTTTCACTGCAAAAGCTTCAGAAAACTCCACCAAAAACTCAGCTAACACTTTTTTTTTTTCAAAAAAGACAGATTTTTCCTTAAGATGAAGAAGATTGGCTACTGCCCAATAGGGTTGTTTTGTGCCTTCATGTGGGTCAACATTACAGGAGAATAGCTTGAACGAGGTAGATTTACTTTTTCAAGTCTACAAAATAAGTAATGTTGTAAGTTGGTTCTCCATCCTGCAACTATCTCCCCAGTACCTCATTCTGTTAACTTGACCTTATGGGTTTTTTTCCATGTGAACATAACTAAAACATTTGGAAAGGGTGCAAAAAGCAAAGAAAAACTGTAGAGTGCTCCATAGTAACCAATCAGTATGCCATAGAAAAGAAAAAAAAACCCATTGGGTAAGATTTATCAAAATTGTTGCAAAAGAAAACTGGCTTAGTTGCCCATAGCAACCGTATTCCACCTTTCATTCTCCAAAAGAGTCATAAAAAATAAAAGGTGGAATCTGATTGGTTGTTATGGGCAACTAAGCCAGTTTTCCTTTACAAAAGTGTTGATTAATCTCCCCCATTACCTCTTTGGCCCCTGTGGGCAACTTTTCTTTGAACAAGATTTTCTAAACTTCCTAAAGCAAAAAACAGGAAAACATCATGATTCCTCAATCAAACCATGCCCTTTGCCCATCCACCTCCATTGTACAGCAAATTTTCACCGTTTTTATTTCAAAAATAGAAACTTTTGCCAAAAAATCAGCCTACATTTTATGGCCTGTCATACTTTTATTTGTGGATGACTACATTTTGTGTGGCCTACAGTACCTGATAGTTTAAGGGCTTATTACTATGTACTATGTTCCTGCAGTTACGCACAATGATTCTGCGGAGATTTGACCTGTTTTTTTTCATCGTTCCTGGTGCAGCCCACATGTACTGTTGATGTGGTAGTAGCTGCTGTAGTCTGTATATATACTAGGACCTTATCAATCAACATTTTTATGGCATAGTAAGTCAAGCGTGACCTAACCACTGATTTTCTTGTTGGGAGTAGGTTACCTGCTATTAAAGGCCGACAGAGCATCAAAAGTCAACGTGGGTGTAGTAGTTATTGTTTTTTAAAAGGCGTTAGCCACAGAGAACTGGTTGTAGTCAAAAACACCTCTTCTGCAGGAGTCCGTGCGCACCACTCTAACGAACAAAATAATCAGGCACATGCTTTAAACACATGGCTCTCAATATATCTTTATGTGCTTCTGCTGGTCTGCTCATAAGTCCTTAGACATTAAAGTGCAGCTCCAAAGAAAATCCCTGATTCTGCAGTCTGTTTAATGAGGGGGATTTTATTTTTATTTTTTATTTTTTTTACTTTTATTTTATTGTGGGCAATTTAATTCTCTAGCAAAACATGGTTACCTTTGTTTTGTTTTTCTGCTGTTTTAAAGGACAAGTATCTCCATACTGTAGTTAAAAATCTCATTTTAGCCCAGGCTTTGCAGCAATATTAAGCATCACAATTATGGCACTGTTGGATTCATCTCACTATCTTCACTAGTGTCACATGAAATCACTGTTGTGCAGTCACTTCTGTTTTTGACAGTTATGAAAAAATCCAACAATGAAACAACCGACTGACATGATTTCATGCGCCATGTTAGTAGCGATAATGTGGGATACTGGATTGCATTCTACATTGATTGGGCAGGTGTATTTACATGTGTCCTTTCTGTGCCGACATTTGCCATGAATTTTATCATCATTGCAAAACCACCACAGTCTTTATCGAAAATGTCACAGTTTGGCCGTGATTATGAAAATCACAAGAAAAAATGCCACAAAAAAGACTCATATAAGTTAAGCGTTAGTCCACCTTCACACAGTTGTGGATCTTGTACAATTTGCTGATTTTTTCCATGTGGAAATTGACATGTGGATTTCCAAATCTGCAGCATGTGAATTATTTTTGCGGTGTTAGCAGCAGATTTCACCCTTTTCCAATGAAGTGTGAGATCTGAAGTGTGGGTTTTTTTTTAATGTAAAAATGTTGCACGATCCCCTTTTTGTAACTTTTTGTTTCTGCACCACACATAGGAGCATCAAGTGCAAAAAGAGCATAGCTAGTGCAAAAAGAACGTGAAAGACCTCCATAAAAAGATGGACTTTGTAAGTGACCCCCTTTGGGGGTTATTTATCAAGGGACTCGCGACTATTTTAGACCGGCCCCTTTTTGACCGGCTGAGCAACATTCTTAAGTAGCACGGTTGGTGTTAAAAGGGGACTTGTGACTATCTTTACGTCGCTTCATAAATAATCCCTCCCCATCCCCTTAGTTGTAAAAAGAACTAGTTATATGGTGCGCCAATGTATATATTGAAGATACATGCCATTTTTGTATGGCAGTTATGGGAGTTCTATAAATAGAATTACTTCTAAGGGTATATTCAGATGCTGCAGTCACATTTTTGTTACTGCTATTAGCATAAAATCATGTCAAAGTGCCACTAAATTTTGCTTAATTTACAGCATTTTCATGTAGTTTTCTGGTAACTGCATTTAAAAAAATAAAACATCAACGTGATTAAACCACGTGAATAAACCCTAAGGCCCCTTTCACACAGGCGAGATTTCCGTGCGGGTGCAATGCGTCATGCAAACGCATTGCACCCGCACTGAATCCTGACCCATTCATTTTAGGGTGGGTTCACATCAGCGTTATGCTTTCCGTTTGTGTTTTCCGTTATAACATGGTTATAACGGAAAATAACGGAAACCATAAGACAGAAGTCAAAACGGAAGCCTTTAGAGGCATTCCGTTTTGATCCGTCATAATAGAAGCCTATGAGAATCATAACGGATCCGTCTGAGTTCCGTTATGCAGAACGGAAAAAAAAGTCCTGTCGACAGGACTTTGTTTTCCGTCTTGCATAACGGGAACCAAATGGATCCGTTATGATTCTCATAGGCTTCTATTATGACGGATCAAAACGGAATGCCTCTAAAGGCTTCCGTTTTGACTTCCGTCTTATGGTTTCCGTTATTTTCCGTTATAACCATGTTATAACGGAAAACACAAACGGAAAACATAACGCTGATGTGAACCCACCCTTAAGGCCCCTTTCACACGAGCGTGTCCGGATTTGGTCCGGATGTGTTCAGGAAAATCCGCACGCATCCGCACCAAATCCGCACGCAATTGCAGTCAGTTTTGACTGCGATTGCATATGTTCTTTCAGTTTTTTCCGTGCGGGTGCGAAGCGTTTTGATGCGTTTATCACGCGCGTGCGAAAAAACTGAATGTTTACAAACAACATCTCTTAGCAACCATGCGTTAAAACCGCACTGCACCCGCACTTGTGTCCGGATGCAATGCGATTTTCACGCAGACCCATTCACTTCAATGGGGCCAGTTCTGCGTAAAAAACGCAGAATATAGAACATGCTGCGATTTTCACGCAACGCGAACTGCTGCGTGAAAAACATCGCTCATGTGAAAAGCCCCATTGAAATGAATGGGTCAGGATTCAGTACGGGTGCAATGCGTTCGCATCACGCATTGCACCCGCGCGGAAACATCGCCCGTGTGAAAGGGGCCTTATGGGGCTTTTCACATGAGCGTTTTTTTTCACGCATCACTTCTGCGTTGCGTGAAAAACGCAGCATGTTCTATATTCTGCATTTTTCACGCAGCCCAGGCTCCATAGAAATGAATGGGGGTGCGTTAAAAACGCAACGCATTGCATCCACATGCAATCCGCGCGTTTTTAACGCACCGCATCCGCAACGCATCCTGAACAAATCCGCGACGCTCGTGTGAAAGAGGCCTAAGACGTTCAGTAAGTACTTGTTCACATCTCTGTCAAGCAAATCCAGCAGGCTGTTCCGGCAGAGAAGAGCCTGCCAGATTTCTCCTTATGCAGCACTGCTGGATTCTCTAGTTCACTGTCAGATTCCCATTGAGGGCTCATGCACATGAACGTATTTTCTTTCCGTGTTTGATGCAGTTTTTTTGTGGACCATATGCGGAACCATTCATTTCAATGGGTCCGCAAAAAAACGGAAGTTACTCCGTGTGCATTCCGTTTCCGTATGTCCGTATTTCCATTCCACAAAAAAATAGAACATGTAATATTATTGTCCACATTACAGACAAGAATAGTACTGTTCTATTAGGCCCCTTTCACACAGGCGAGATTTCCGCATGGGTGCAATGCGTGATGCGAACGCATTGCACCCGCACTGAATCCTGACCCATTCATTTCAATGGGGCTTTTCACATGAGCGATGTTTTTCACGTATCAGTTCTCCGTTGCGTGAAAATCGCAGCATGTTCTATATTCTGCATTTTTCACGCAGCCCTGGCCCCATTGAAGTGAATATGTCTGCGTAAATCACGCATTGCATCCGCACGCAAGTGCGGATGCAATGCGTGATTCAATGATGGTTGCTTAGAGCTGTTGTTTGTAAACATTCAGTTTTTTATCACACGCGTGAAAAACGCATCAAAACGCTTTGCACCCGTGCTGAAAAAACTGAACGAACGTATGCAATCGCAGTCAAAACTGACTGCGATTGTGTGCTGATTGGTGCAGATGCGCGCGGATTTTCCGGAACGCATCCGGACTGAATCAGTGACGCTCGTGTGAAAGAAGCCTTAGGGGCCAGCTGTTCCGTTCCGCAAAATACGAAATGCACACGGACATCATCCGTGTTTTTTGCGGATCCATTTTTTGCAGACCTTAAAATACATACAGTCATGTGCATGAGCCCTGACTGTAAAGAGGTCCGGCAGTGATTCAGACGATTTCCAGCATAAATGCCAGAAATCAACCAGACAAAAAATTTTTTTCTTTTTTTTTCAATTTGCACCATTTGCTTTATGGGGAAGATTTCTCAAAGCTGGTGTAAAGTAAAACTGGCTTAGCCTCATTCACACGTCAGTGTTCAGTCAGTGATTTCCATCAGTGATTGTGAGCCAAAACCAGGATTGGAGCCTCCACAGACATAAGGTATAAGGGAAAGATCTGCACCTGTTCTGTGTTTAGAGCCACACCTGGTTTTGGCTCCAAATCACTGATGGAAATCACTGACCGAACACTAACGTGTAAATAAAGCATTAGGCCTCCTGCATCGGCTCGGTTGCAGACCCATTCACTTCAATGGGGTCGCAAAAGATGCGGACAGCACTTGCTCCAGTCTGCAGCCCCACAAATAAAATAAAGCATGTCCTATTCTTGTCCGTTTATGAACAAGAATAGGTATTTCTATCATAGGATGGGACGTTCCATTTTGCAAAATGCGGAACGCACGCGGCTGGTAATCTGTGTTATGCGGATCTGCAATTTGTGGAACGCAAAACACAGTACGGTTGTGTGCATGAGGCCTTAGGTTTAGTTCACTCGTCAGTGTTCGTTCAGTCATTTCCATCAGTTATTGTGAGCCACAACCAGGTGCGGGTCAAAAACAGAACAGGTGCAGATCTTTCCATTATGCCTTATCTCTGCGCAGCCTCCACTACTGGGTTTACTGACCATAAGTATGAACTCAGCTTTAGTTGCCCATAGCAACCAATCAGATTTCAAGTTTCATTTTCCAAAGGAGCTGTGAAAGATGAAAGGTGGAATCTGATTGGTTGCTATGGGAAACTAAACCACTTTTCCCTTAAACCATTTTTTTATAAATCTCCCCCTATGTGTCAGGACATAAAAACTGTAGATAAAGCTTATCCTACAAACACCATGGAAGTCCTGACAACTAATAAACCATGCTGCCTCTCCTACATATTACAGCTTCTTCTTTTTCATACATGTGACGGTTTATAGAGAAGAGAAATGTCTTAATTACAAGAACAAGGGGGTTGATGCCATCTGAAAATCATTAAGTATAATTGTGCAGGCCCTGGGTTAAATGAGTCTGCACACTTTGAGAGCAGGGAGCACAAATATGTAAACAGTGGGTAAGTGGCAGCCCCCATTGCAGCCGTGGAATGTTTTTTGTGTGTTTTTTTTTGCTGTGTTGACTTTGCACATATTCTCTGCCTGCTGCTCTCTCTTTGGGTTTTTTCCAAGCCAGTCTGTGTGTGACCAAAGTCACCAGGTAGAGACAGGGAGGAAAGAGTGGGCTTAAGCGCAGGGAAGTAGATAAGAGGATACATGTAATCAGGGGGCTTTCATTACTAACAGCGCTGTAGTAATGTGCTTGCCACACTCTAGATTAGTGCATTCAAAGAGACTATGGGGGTCATTTATCAAAGACCAGTGTTTTATGCCAGTCTTTGACACTCCCTGCACTGCCAGAGGATGCGCCTAATTTATGATGAGGTGTAGGTCTCGTCATAAAATTAGGTGCATCCTTTAGGTAGCTTGTGAAGCCTGAAGTGAAATCTAAACCAATCCCTCATTGGAGTAGATTTCCAACATTATTTATGGCCTGGCCCGCCTCTCTCAGTTATGAGAATTTTAAAGAGCATTTAAAAAGTCGCCATACTGGGGCCCTTTTTTTTTTTTTTTTTTTACACACTATACTGGCATTAGTAAATGACCCCCCCATCCATATCAGAGGGGCCCCTGTTCTTGGGATTGGGGATCTGCCCCTATCCCACCCAATTGCAATGCAAAGAGTGAGATCAGGGGAAAACCGCATTAAAATCCAGACGTAACACATGCGGAAATAAGGGGGAGAAACTACAGACTGAGAAAATCCATGTAGAATATCTGTTTTGAATCCCACACCTTTGAGGTAACCTTAAAGAGGTTTGTGAGATTACAAAAAAAGTTCAACTTTTTCCCCCACCATCCTTGTCCAAAGGGTTCCGGCTAGCAACAAAGTGAACTGTACCCCCACATATACATATCCCTTAATGTAGTCATGCCAACATCCAGGTTTACACCCATCTGGATCCTAAAAAAAAAGTTTGGACTTCTCGCTCCCTCCTCCCTCATCCTCCTTTAGGCCCCTTTCACACGAGCGTCACGGATTCAGTCCGGATGAGTTCAAGGTGTGTTCCGGAAAACTCGCACCAAACCGCACACAATCGCAGTCAGTTTTGACTGCGTACGTTCGTTCAGTTTTTTCCGCGCGGGTGCGATGCGTACGGATGCATTTCGCACGCGCATGATAAAAAACTGAATGTTTACAAACAACATCTCTTAGCAACCATCAGTGAATGACGCATTGCATGCAGATGCAATGCGTGATTCACGCAGACCCATTCACTTCAATGGGGCCAGGGCTGCGTGAAAAACGCAGAATATAGAACATGCTGCGATTTTCACAAAATGGCGAACTGATGAGTGAAAAACATCTCTCATGTGAAAAGCCCCATTGAAATGAATGGGTCAGGATTCAGTGCGGGTGCAATGCGTTCGCATCATGTATTACACCCGCGCGGAAATCTCATCCTTGTGAAAGGGGCCTTAGGGTATGGGTACACTGCAATATGTGTCACAGAAAAGTCACACGAAACAAAAGGATATGACTACATGGTCATGTTTTGTGTAATGTATTTCAATGGTGTCGCGCTTTGAGAGTCGCAACAATGTGACAGCTGCATGAATCTCAAAAACATTTTTTTTAAATCATTGGCATATAAGATACACACCCCAGGTCTCAGATTCCCCCTGGCCGTGCCCATATTGTGGCTCGCATACCACGGGTCTGCAATACACAGGCACCAGTCATGTGCACCCTGCATCATAGATGCGGAGCCATTACTTGAATGGGTCCGCGGTACTGAACGGAAGCATGGATCAGAACCCCACGGAAGCACTATGGAGTACTTCCGTGGTGTTTCTGTCCTTGCCTCCGCACCACAAAAAAATAGAACATATTTTTTTATGGTGTGGACAGTCAGATGCAAATCGTGGACCCCATTCAAGTGAATGGGTCCACGATCCACATACGGCAGCCCCACGGTCGGTGCCCATGCTTTGCGGACCACAATTTGCAGTCCGCAGTCCGCAGCACGGGCACAGCCTGCACATGTTCTTGTGCATGAGGCCTTATGTGCAGACTGATTCTTCATTCTGAAGCCACTGAACATGTTCTGCTGGACAATTATAAGCATGCATATTACAGTAATAGTTGCTTCGTTGGAACCGTTGCTTCCTTTAGGAGGGGTGTCGGTATTCACCTGGCAGTCTTAGCGTGCATTCAGATGGTGCAGTTAAAACTTCATTAAAAAATTGCATGCATTTTTGTCATGGTTTTTACAGGTGAAACACATTTATTTAATATATGTCACCTGTATAACCCACAATCACTTCTGCATTTTTGTGTTTGAATAAGACCATCTGAATACACCCGTGGAGGATTTACAAAGACCATCGTTTTACTCCGGCTGTCGATACTGCCTGGTCCCCCACCCTCCGCTGCTGTACCGACACTGCCTGGTCCCCTGCTGATCTCTGATTCCTGGTCCAGTGATGACGATCCAACACAGGGTCATGTGACTGCTACAACCAATCACCAACTGTAGTGGGTCACAGCTACAGCAGTCACATGCTTTTTTGTCGGAGAGGAATTTCTGGACCACCAAGTAGAGAGTGTTGGGGACCAGGGAGCATCGGTATGGGAATCCATAAGGTAGGTATTGAGTTTCTTCATGTTTGAACAGCACCCTCTGCAGTTTAGACCATACATTTTTTTTTTCTACTGGAGGACCCCTTTAATTATTCTTTATTTATTTTTTAATCCATCAAAGACCCAAAGAGTTAATGGATGACACATTTCTATGGGATGAAGCACCACGGCTCCATATGTGACTGAAGGATTTTCTTATAGAATTCCCACAGTCTAATAATGAAAAACAAAAGCTCTGAGTACAAATGTGACTGACAAATACATATAAAAAAAAAGCTTTTATGTAACAGCAGAGGTGCGAAATACAGGAAGCTGCTGAATCCCCTGCATTAGCTAAACAATGAGCGAACGCGAAAAAACAACAGGGTTATTTGTGTGGGTTTTACAAGAACCTCTAAAATCATGATAATTATAGCGTGCTCGTCCTATAACTAAGCAAGGCCCTGTTGGGTCAGACATAATTGAGAGACCCCCCTCGCCTCCACGCCAAGCCGTGCTTGTGCAGGTAAAAATCAGCTACGCTTTCTCCTAATGTGTCTTCCCTTTCAGAAATCAGCAATTCCCGCATGGATAATTCTATTCGAAACATTAACAATTTGATATTTTTAAAGGGAAATTTAGGCAGCTATTTTTGGAGGTAATGCACAGTTTAATGTAGCCTGCCTTGAACTGTGGTCAAAATAGCAAATGTTTCCTTGCTTCATTCTCAGTGGGAAGCGCTTGCAACAATTTAGTTGTACTGTATATGCAAAAGAATTCCTATAATATGCCATCTGATAGTCCAGAACCTATAACACTCCCGTGGGACCCCCACCGATCTGATATTGATGACCTATCCAGGGGATAACCGCTAGGGATTTTCACACTTTGCTCAGATGTGCCATCAATGTCCAGTTTTTGGATGTCTTACCACAAAATGTCACGGTTTTGCGATGCATTGTTTGGTTGAGACAGGTGAAGCACATTGAAATTATGTACTTCGCTCTTCCAAGCCACATTGCAAAAAAAAAAAAAAACACTGAGATTTGTGATGAAACCACGTGCATTTTCACCCTGTGACTCTACCGCCATGTGTACAGTACCAAAGTTCCCACACATTTTGCAGCTAAGCAGAGGTAGCTGCACAATGATTACTGCTAATTGT
The DNA here is from genome assembly GCA_900303285.1 of Rhinella marina. Classification (NCBI taxonomy): domain Eukaryota; kingdom Metazoa; phylum Chordata; class Amphibia; order Anura; family Bufonidae; genus Rhinella; species Rhinella marina. The sequence goes on along the minus strand of ONZH01021005.1, from coordinate 63,174 downwards.
CAAGCTTTGCCGGTACTTGTCATGGTTTCAAGTTGCAAGTATGGGTGAAGCATGACAATTAGTGGTAATCTGCATACCGTTACTGTGGCTCATTTTCAATGTGTAAGGCAGCCTTCACATGCAGCAGAATTTGTGCCAGAAAAGTCCGCAACTGAAAATCGGTTCCAATCACCTAAATGGGCTTTGCAGAAATCCATGTGCTTGCTGCTCTATTCAAATGAATGGAACTGATTTTCAGTCACTGAATTTTCTGCCACAAAATCTGCCGCATGTGAAGGAACCCTAAGGGGAACCATAGTAGAAATACACTACTCACAAAAAGTTAGGAATATTTGGCTTGTGGGTTAAATTTCAGGATGAACCTAAAATGCACTTTAACCTTTACAGGTGAACTTAATGTGACACGTTTGAATGCACATGTCCAACTGTTCAATGTTTCAGTACTTTTTGCGCAACTTGCTGTTCTCTAACAAGGAGTTTAATGATAAAAATTCACAACTGTTGTTTGATCCTTGAATCGTCCAATAAATTTCTTGGTTCAATTAGAATTGGTATTTAAACAGTCCTCATCATGCTGTTCACATTTTGACATCATGAGACCAAGACGACACCTAACAATTGATCAATAGTACCTCGCCATTGTGAGGCTTCAAGCAGGATGTTCTCCAATGGAAGTGGCCACTGAGCTTAGAGTGTCACAGAGTGTCATCAGCAGGTTGCAATAGAAATACAGAAAGACTGAGTCACAGAAAGGCATAGAAGTGGACATCCTTTGGCGACATCCCACACTGATGACCACTTCATTGTGAACAATGCTCCGTGGAACCGGATGATGAATGCCACACAACTCCAGGCATATTTAAGGAAGGTGAGAGGCACCCAAGTGTAACGTCACACCATTCAAAACCATTTACATCAGCGTGGTCTGCGTGCTAGATGACCTGCAATGGTACCTGACCACAGTCGTCATCATCTTACATGGGCCAGGGAGCATCTACGTTGGATGAGGGGCCAGTGGGACTCAGTGCTGTTCACTGATGAAAGTCGATTCACGCTGAGCAGAAATGATGGCCGCCAACAATGATGGAGACATCAAGGAGAGCGCTATGCATTAGCCACAGGAGTCACCAGACAAGCCTTTGGTGGTGGTGTTACAGTGTGGGCAGGTGTGTCTAGCCCTACACTTTGTGAATGGTACAGTGACAAGCCCATACTACTTGAATAACATCATTAATCCAGTCATTGTGCTTCTGCATGAACTACACAGGCCTAATTTAAACTTCATGGATGACAGTGCGCCAGCTCATCAAGGTCGCATCATTAGGGAACAGCTGCTGGAGACTAGGGTACCTCAAATGGAGTGGCCTGAATTCCACTGAAAAACTATGGGATAAGCTGAGTCACCATATAGAGGCTTGTAACTCTGTACCCCAGAACCTCAATGACCTGGGGGACGCCCTTCAAGAAGAGTGAGGTGCCATCCCTCAGCAGACAATAAGTCGACTGTAATTGATGCTCACAGTCATATGACAAGTTTTTGAGACATTCATATTTTTTGTGGGGGTATACCTACCACTGTTGTTGGCTTTTGTTTCAATAAATTGTTTGAGATGAGGAAATCCCCATTGAATGCTTCTACTTAAATCCTATCCTCCATTGTGCTGTAGACAGTGCTGGATCATGCCTTATTTCATGATATAATATCACTGTAGCGTGAACTTTTTATATTTTCCATAAATTTCACCTGAAAGCCAAAAAGCCCTAACCTTTTGTGAGTAGTATATATACGGCGGCAAAGGACTGAAATTGTCCAGATCAATTTGCAGAAATAAAGCTGCTGTGGATGAACAGAAACAATCTATATCCACAAACACCTGAGTTCCAGGTATATTGCTGTAGAATGAACAATGGTGGGTCTACACTTGTTGCAGGAACTATGTGAAAACTGTGGAATGTGCACAGAGACCAGTGAAAAAGGTTGATAATTGTGCTGGATGAGCTTGAGCTGGACATGTAGCATCTATATAATGCATGTACTGTGGTTATTCATGCCCTGAACACTCCAGAGAGAAGCTCCTTGGCCTGCACACACCACGGCTTCACAGTGATACAATTGTGTACTGTAATTTTTTGCTGCTAGCAATGCGGGCAAAGGCCACAAATTGCTCTTCATTCCCATGCACTCTGACAATGGCTGGATTAAGACCTATCCAGATGCTCTGTAAACCTGTCTAACAAAAAAGATCTATAAAATAGCTGCCATTTACCATCACATTGTAGGACGTAGGGCTATGTGACTGCAATTTAAAGGGACAGTATCACATATTTATGAGGTGGTTCAATTTAATTATTTTTTAGAGCACATGGAACAATAATGTTAAAGATAAGTAATCTCATCTACTGTACCTAAAGGTCAGCTGGACAAGGGCATGCTAAGTAGACAGCCACCCAGTCGACCATTGGGTGAGGAAGAAGGGGGTGAAATGGCCTTTAAATTTGTTTCTGTACCTAGTTAGAAACTGTGTTTGAGTGTCAAATAATTTTGTATAACACAACCACACATATATGTATTTTACATGGCACAGATGTAACGTGAAAGCTCAGCAGGGCTAAACGTGTATACTACTTGATGTATCAGATCTGAGAATTGAGCGACTGTCCACCCAACAGTTATCAAGCTGTGGGTGACGCATACTGAAGCTCCCACCTGGGTTACCAATTGGATTTGCCCCATCCCCTGCATGCAAGACCAGATTATGGGGGCAAAGAGGGTGAATGTTCCTGTGCCTCTGGCAGGCATGACCAGCTTTAGACCTTCTCTCTGGTAATGCTTTGTGAAGACAAAGTGCAATGCATATGCTACATACTGTATGTTAATATCATTAATTTAGATTTGGCAATGTCCATAGTCTATAACAATTCTTATCTCACATTTCCTTCTTCCAGGTCTCTGAAGAATTAGGAGAAGAGAAGATGTGCATTGAAAACAGCCAATCAGGATCAGGGAGCTGGCTTAAATTTATCCGAATGGCATGTTCCTGCGATGAACAGAATTTAGCAATCTGTTATCAGAACGAACAGGTATGGTACATTGGATGATATTGATTTCCACCAAATGATGTGACAAATAATTAGACAGTGCTCATGGGTCCAGCATCTAAGAGAGATCCATAGGTCCCTCTCCTCTTCCACCCAACCAAGCCTAGGGATCTCATCTGAATCTGTTGTTGGAGAGGCCCACTATCAGCGTATAGCTCTGGATGCCTAGAATAGTTGCCTCACATTAAAGTAGAAATCCCTCTTAGGTCCTTGGTGACTTCCAAGCTAGCATTGCTACATTACATAAAGAGCTTCACAATACCCTGGGACAGAACCTCAGATTTCTGAGCTTAGGAATCTCCCAACATGAGTTATATGCTGAATTTGATGTAAAAATGTTAACGCTCCATGTCATAGAGGAAATTGGGGAGATTCTCAACTCATTGACCACCACCATGTCATAGTGACCTGTCAATAGATAGTTTCCCCTGGAGTTCCCCTTTACGTTACCTCTATAGGGTGGGTACCATGGCCAGGTCACCAGCAACATCCCGAGGGCTCTTACATGTCTGTTAGTTTCATACTTTTTGTTGTTGCTTTTTTTTTCTAGGTGGGGAGGATTCGTTTCATTTGACAGGACACAGTATATTCTGCAAATGGCACCATTTCTCCAACTAGTAGTTTTATTCCAGCCGCCTCTTGGCATGTTTGCTGTGCTGGCGCCAGATCTCAGGCCCGCCCCCATTATAGTCAATTGGGACGGAGCGACTTCCGGGGGCACGCATGCAATAGCAGCAGCAGGGATCCTGCAGGCTGTTCACCCACCGGAACAGCCTGCCGGAGAAGGCTGCCGCTAATGTGAAAGTAGCCTAACCAGACTTATAATGAAGTAACCACTTTACTATATAGAATTCGTAGCTCATAATATAACAACCAAACTCTTATTGTTCACTTCTCCCTCAGGGTGTTAAGCCAGGTTACCCATTATGGCTTCAGTCAGGTAGAACATCGTCCACCATCGTCTACAGTGCGGCCGTATCTCATTTCACGCTGGTCATCAAAGTGTTTTGACACCGAGAAGGATTTTTTTTTTTATCTTTGCTGACCAGAGCCACAGTCAGACCACTCAATCACGTTGATTAAAACCCCAAGTGCTGTTAAAAAGCACACTGACCCAATCACACACATAATTACCAGCCGCAGCATAGAATTGGCAAGTCACCCCTGGTCAGGTACAATATAATCATGAAACCTTTAGAGGAAACAAAATAAAAAAAAAAATCATCATTCAGAGAGTGACCAGCAGAATTTTACATTTAATATTTAATTATCAATCAGCTGTCTTGATGAACACTTGCAAGTGCAGGCTGAAAAAATATAGGAACAGTCAAGAACCTGTTGAAGAACATTAGACTTTATTTTTTTAAGTTTTTACTAAATACTTTTATATATTATAGATAAATCTTGTTATTGGCGGTCATTATGTGATTGAGCTCTGGTTTTAGGATTATAGTCCTATTCTTTTTAATGATGATTTTCACCCTATGTAGTGTTAATAGGGTAATTTTGGTTAAGGGGTTGTTCACATATCAGTTATTTGATCAGTTATTTCCATCAGTTATTGTGAGCCAAAACTAGGTGTGGGTCAAAAACAGCAAACAGGTGCAGATCTTTTCATTATACCTGATCTTTGTTTAGTGTCCACTCCTGGCTTCGGCTAACAATAACTGATGGAAATAACTGATCAAATAACTGATATGTGAACAACCCCTTAAGTGGTATGGATGTCTCCAACTACCCCATTACACTCTTGCAAACATGGTGTGAGGAGCTAAATAAGAGGTAAGGGAGGGCCTTCACTTCTCTATTAGAATAGAAAGGTGACAAGGAATGGAGAGCTCAGGGAAGCAATGCCCCTTGGGGAACTGAGGCAACATATTGAGTACAGTGTTCGCATCTACTGTACTCTTTCTAGTTGAGTTCAGTGACCACCAGCAAAGCTCCCATACCTAGCTTTTCCAAACTTGGAAAACTTGTTCACACCTCCATTTGGACATCCGGCAGGCTGTTCCGGGACACAGAGCAGCCTGCCGGATCTCATCGACTGCAATGTGGTCCGGCAGTGATCCAGCCGATTTATGGTATAAATACCTGGTTTCAGCCGGATGAAAAACTGCTGCATGCAACGTTTTTTTATGCCTGGCGCACTGCCGGCATTTGCTTCAGATCAGGCTGCTGGATCTCTGAAACGAAGATGTGAACACAGCCTAAATAGCCAGTTCATTAGGCAATATGGGTAGGGTTCATGGATCACTACATGTATTTTATAAAGTAGGATGCCAACCTTCTGTGGGAGCCATGAAGGCAGTCATATTGCTTGTCACCCAGCTTTACTAATAAAGTAGTGAAAGCCTCAAAGACGTATATATTTTGAAGGAAATCCGTTCCTATCACAACATTCAGACAAGGCAATAAGTCTAATATTGGCACCTCAAAAATGTAGAAAGAGAGGGTTTTTCTCTTTCTGGTTTGTTATAAAAACAAGGTGTCTGTACCAAAGAATCTGCTGTGGTGAGGATCACCGGGCCCAAAGACCTCGTTCTTAATTGCAAATCTGAAAGAAAAAGCATTGACCACAATCGCAGATCCTGGTTTCTGGCTGAATGGAGATTGATGTAGCTTCCCCTCCCACCTCCAGTAAGAACAGAAGACAGTTGTAGTACAGAGCTGACAGTGATGGATAGATAGTAGTTTGTCCAGGCCGTGAAATAAGTTTCCCTTTGTCTGGGAACAGCAGTGGAGGTTCTTATTAGCCAAATAGACAGGGCCAATTGAAGAAATGCATTTTGCATAAAATAACTAACTTGATATTTAAGAAAATATAGTTCTAGTATCTAATAGAAAATTACATAGTGGCTGTCCTGGTGCCAAATGAAAAACAAAGAGTCTAACAGTGAATTAGAAGGTCCTTCGGAGACGCACATCACACTTTGGGAAATCTGTCTTTTTACGATCTACAGTAGGTGCATGCTTTATTTAAGCGTAAATCAGCTAACCGTAACTATACAAATAAAGCACATTCAAATATGTAAGATCATTTAATGAAATATTTCCCTATGTGATATGCAGAAATTACTGTAGCGTTCATTTGCTGCAGATCATTGCCTACAAGGAAGGGTTATAGTGTATTCTACCGCCTGATGACGTTTTATTCTCCTGATACCACCCTGATTAACAGGAGGCAACCATTGTATCTAAACTATGCAACAAATGGCATCCTGAGTGTATCATTGCTTTGATTTTAACTACCTGTCCACAGGACCAGATATACCGTACTCATCTGGATAGTGAGTGTTCAACTCCTGGGACTCCTACCGATCATGATAATTGCTGTCCCATGCACCCACATGAATAAAGCAGCAGGTTTAGTGCATTGCCTCAAAGTTTTTATCCCCATTGATGTTTTTCCTGTTTTCGTTGCATTACAACCTGACATAAAAATGGATTTTTGGGAGGTTTATACTATTTGATTTACACGACATGTCTGTCACTTTGAAGATGCTAAATATTTTTTACTGTGATACAAGCAATAATTAAGATAAAATTCGTCCAGGCACAACTGGGACGGACATGTATTTAATGGGAAAGAGGAGAAAGCCGCTGCCAGAGATTTCTGGCAATGGCTGATATCCCAGCAGAATAAATGGATCCTTTTTTCCCCTGACATCATCTATTGGGGGACAGTCAATACACAATAAACTTGTCCGAACCTGCCCAGGATGTTCGGTTTCGCCAACAATGAGATCTTTTTAGAAAATATTTTTATAGCTGGATGTACACTAGGGCAATGCCGGAGATATATGCTAGTAGTACATTTACATTTAAAAAATATATATATTTTGTGTTTTAAAGTTGCTTAATGAAAGCATTTTTGGGGGGCTTATGTTTTTGTTTTGTTTTTGCAAGAAAGGTCATAGGTTACCTTGGTACCAAGGTTCATTGTTTCCATTTCAATATTTTTTTATTATTATTCTCTTTTTGGTATCAAGTATTTTTTAAATAACATTTTTAATAAAAATGTTTTTTTTCTAATCTTATTTGGAGTTTTTTTTATTGCGTTTTATTTAACTTACTATTACTTGTGTACCTTTTAAAAAGGCCCAGTACTCTTTTTCCAGTTACATATCTCAGATGAGGCACAACTGCATACCAGTTATAAATGCACAAACGTTGGCGCTGTAGCTTGAAGTTTGCAAAGTTTGACCATAGTAGGAACAGAGTACAATATTAATGATTGATTCCTGTTTTCATCCAAGAACTCCCACTGTATAACCATGTTTCTTTGCACTCCCTTTACTATTCCCCAATTTTGGCCTTTACATTGTTTAGTTTCACTCCCACTGTACTCCCACAATAGCAAGTGTGCTTAGTTAAAGTATGCCACACAACTAAATTAATTTGCTTGTTATGATATGCCATTTTACTGAAGTGAGGATACTCACTTCAGGTAACCTGTGCTACACTGCAAAACCTCCCCTATGGTCCTCAAAGTTGGCTCATGTCACAACACTGTTAGTTTCAGTAATGGCCTGTTCCAACTGTGAGCTGAGCCCCATGATCACTCCTCCCTGGTTCCCTCCAGGCTAACATAACCCCCTCAGCCACTGTAAACTCTTCTATTGGAATTACCGCCACCCAGGTTGGCTATGCTTTTGTTGTGCACTGCTTCATCAGCACAAGGAGCATGTGCAATGACATTCACAGTTAGACTGCCTACTTAGTCTCCCAGTCTGAATAGCAGTTGTTGAGTTAGCTCACGTGCTGCTTCTGTAACAACTCAGTCTCAGTATTGTAGTAGCACCACTACCCTTCAGAGGCTCCCCTCAGTGTGCCAGGCAACCCTCTAAGCATCTTTCCACAGACTATTATCATATCTCTCTGCCTCAATCTACCTTCACAGAATTGTAGGCCTTCTCAGGATCTTGTTAAACTATGCTCCTAATTGGTGAAATAGGGTCACTTGGGCCATTGGCAGCTCTAATGGGTAACGCATGACTATCATACTCTATTCTTTTTGCACCAAACCTCCCCTCTCAATACCCCTTCAGTGCAATGGCATGGAACACATGCCTCATTGCACAAAGCTTTCCATAAAATGCCCTTCCTGGGCATACTTGCCTCCCTAGTGTTTGACAGCAAGGAACACTATAATTCTTGCAGTCAACTGCTGTAGTCTGAAAAAACAGCAGAGCAAAAGCATCCAACATAACATGCATACACAGTATATGCAGTTACACATACAGGCACAGAGCAAAATCAAATAAACTTCTGAGCAGTCTCACAACTAGCTAACCAGTTCAATAAAAGAAACTGGCAATCCTAGTAAATATGCTGCTAAAGTGGAGAGTATACAGCTTAACCCTATGATACAATGCCTCTGACAGACCTGGAGGTCTGTGTCAGGCCCAGACTTTTAGGGAAAACCATAGGCATTGCTGTTGAATGCAATGTCTAAGGCAGTGATTTTCAACCAGTGTGCCTCCAGCTGTTGCAAAACTACAACTCCCACCATGCCCTTCTGTAGGCTGATAGCTGTAGGCTGCCTGGGCATGATGGGAGTTGTAGTTTTGCAACAGCTGGAGGCACACTGGTTGAAAATCACTGGTCTAAGGAATAAAACAATCAGGATCTCAGATCCTGGCCTTGGCTGCTGGAAGTCAACTGTTAGTTACAGCGGGTATCTTCTGCTGTTGGCTCCCGCACAGCATACATGGTATCCACTGGACATACGATTACAGCCCAATATGGTAAGAGTACTATATTTTGGATGTGATCTTACATCTTATTTCAAGAAGGAGTTAAACCAGAAAACCCTAATAAGGTATTTCAAAATGGGGTTTCTAAACTGAACACCTCTTATAATAACCCAGTTCCATTCAGTCATAATCCAAAGACAAGTGGGAGATGTATTGTAAATCTTATATTCCATCTGAACTTAAATCTAGAAAATACAATGTCAAATTAAAAACAATAATTGAACTCTTATAAAGTAAATTACACAGAACCACTGACACTACTAGAACTGAGTGCATCCTGTTTCTATTTGGATCTCTTATCAGACTCAACTGATCCAAACTGGCCAATTTGTACCAGTACAAAAATATTCTCACTGTTTGATTCTCCCCACAGTGGTATCCTTCTGATTTTCCGCATGCTTCTCCATAGCTGCCAATGATAAGAACACCTAGGCAATCAAGGATATCTGCTTCTATTCATCACCAGTGACTAAAGGCCATAATCAGAATAAAATACATACCTAAGAATAGCAGCCGCTAGAAGTATGAGGCCAAGAAGAAAAAAGACTATATGACAGATATGTCACTGAGCTGCCCAGGATGTTCTCCACATCTATTAAAGCTATGGAAGCTCTGAGGTCATCCCAGCTGGTTAAACAAAAGAGGTCCCAGTGTGTAATGAGAGGCAGACAATAGTGATTGATAACCACAAGCATCGGACACATGAAAGGAACGATCCATAGAAGGAACTTCAAGGTCACAAGACGCACTTTATCCCCTAGGCAGCTGATTATGACAATCTGCGGCCTAATATGAATAGGGATAATGTAAATTGCTTTTATTTGCAATTATCACAAGGGTGGTAAAAAGCATTTCCTCTTATTTTTAACACAAGATTGAAAGGTCATCTACAACCAATTATCTATCATTAAAAGGTGTCTTGGGTGTCAGGATATTATTCTGGAGCTGCAGCGGGACTTTGGGAAAGAGACAAATTTATCTTCAAGCCTTGTCAGAATGGAAACAGATGCTAGGAGATGTAACCAAAGTAAGATGAATTCTCACATAGAACTAATGATTATAGATAGATGATATGAGATAGCAAACTAGATATCAGAACATGATGGTAGGCAGACAGTGAGAGTAGAATAATGACGGCAGCAGCCATACAGTATGGCAGGGAATATGATGGCAGGCGGACAGCAACAGTGGCATGATAGGTCTACCATCAGCAAGGGTAGATCTTTTCCTCTGCCTCAGCCAGAACTGTGTGAATTGAACATTCTCCCAGATCCATGCCTCAGACAACTTCGTCCATTTGGGTATCACATTGTCCCCTGCCGGGTATGAAAACCCTCTCTGAGAAGACACTGGAGGCTGGACATGATAGTACAGACAGAGCATACTGAGCTAATTCCAAAAAGTGTTCCAGTCTGCCTCCTGAGAAGTCCATGGGGTTAGGAAACAGGGTATGTGCCAGGGAAAAGTCACAGACATTTAGAAAACAAGATTTAAAACAATTTTGTTAAAAAAAAATATTTGACAGATGGGCAGAAGAATGAACATCATACAGCAGAAAGTCCAACTGATGGAATATAGAAGAAACCAATTTTAGAGAAGAAGTAAATTTTGGTGAATGTGCTGTGCTGCATCACTCTGGAAATCTGGCCAAAAGCCGACTTACTGGATATGTAAAAAACTGAAGAAAATGATTTTTGGAAAGAATTACATTTTGGTGAAGATATGGAACTGCGCCACTATGACCACCTGGCCTACTCATTAAATGTGGCAAAAACTTTGGCAAGTGGTATACATAAAAATTACATTTTAAAGAAAAATAAAATTTGGGGGAAGGCACAAAAGTACACAAAACTTACCTCAACTAGGTGGTACGGCAGCAACTGCACTGCAGGAACATGGCCAGAAGGGAGTTCAGCAAATAGCTGTGGTTTTGTTAGCTGGCCTTGTAGAGGTAAACAGCCATACGGGAGTTGCTCGCAGCTAGAGGCAGCTGAGCTTCTAGGTCTGGCACTTTTTGAGTCTGTACCCACAGTATTAGCGGCATCACCAGTTCCCAAGCTGACCATAATAGAAGCAGATCTGGCCCTGCCAGTTCTATTGAAGGTTTTAGGCCTCTTTCACACTAGCGTTAGCACGGATCCGGCACCTGAAGGGTGCCAACGGATCCGTGCTAACGCTGATACATGTGTGGAGCCGGAGCAGCGCTCCGGCCCCACACATGTTGACAGAAATACATACAGACATACACACACAAACACATACATACTTACATACTCCAGCCCGGGACGCCGGCAGCACGTCTTCACGCGCCTCCTGCGCGCAGTGATGACGATTCCCCACAGCGCCCTCTGCTGGGCGCAGTGGGGAAACGTCATAGCTGCGAGCAGGAGGCGCGTGAAGACATGCTGCCGGTGTCCCTGGAGTATGTGAGTATGTATGTGTATGTATGTATGTCTGTATGTCTGTATTTCTGTGTAGCCGGATCCGGAATGACCCCCCATTGCAAGTCAATGGAGGACAGATCCGGATTACTGGTGTGTCACACCAAACGGATCCGTCCCCATTGACTTGCATTGGGGGTCATTCCGGATCCGGCTTGGTGCGGATGCCTGGACCAGAGAGAAAACCGCAGCATGCTGCGGTTTGTTCTCCGGTCTGAAGACGGAACGGAATGCTTTTAGGAGCTTTCCGTTGTCTTCAGTTCAGTTTTGTCCCCATTGACAATGAATGGGGACAAAACTGAAGCGGTTTTTTTCCGGTATTGAGCCCCTATGATGGAACTCAATACCGGAATAAAGAAACGCTAGTGTGAAAGTAGCCTTAGATGTACGTATATTACCTCTGCTCTGTATTGCTGACTCGGCCACCAACCTACAATCCAGCTACCAGGTCCTGTCCAACACACAATCATCATAATAGTCCTCTCCCTCCCCGCCACTTTTATCACACTGTGATATGTAATCTCAGGCTCCCTGACCCCCCCCTCCATCCCAATTCCCTGCTCAGTATTTTCCCTGAGTGCCACTGTAGTTACTACTTCCACCACAAGTCCTTCTAATAAAGAAAAAAGAAGGCATCCCACTAGGAGGGGACAGTTAAGATAGAGAGAATGCAATTGAATTATCTGAGATTACAAGTAAGAGGAGCAGAAGGAATACTGTGGCAACAAGGCACAGTAGCAGACTCGGAGGATCTATCCACACCATTCTGCTATGTCTGAGAGGAGGAGTGAGACATCTAGTCCACAATCTGTCAATGTGGCGGCTGTAGAAGCCAGGGAGGACTGTGGCCTACTAGTACTGGCTGGATGGCTGGTTTTGCTACAGCTTATACTACCTCCAGCCCATTTGCCCATAGATTTTGCAGCGGGGTATGTAGATCCTGTATACCAGGGATCTCAAATTCGTGGCCCTCCAGCTGTTACAGAACTACAATTCCCATCATGCCTGGACATTCTTCGGCTACCAGGGCATGCTGGGAGTTGTAGTATTGCAACATCTGGAGGGCCACGAGTTTGAGATCCCTGCTGTATACTTACAGGTTTCTTAAGCTGGCATCCCAGCTGGCTCTTTACTTGCTCAATTGGTGATAAATCTGGAGACTGGGCAAGTCCAGGAAGTGTTGCAATCTAGTGGAGACATTCCGGTGAAACCAGTTGGAAACCAGTGAAAAATGCCAGTTGGAAGAGGTAATACATGTGGCTACAGGATGTCGTATGCATATCACTGAGCTGTTAGACTATATTCACCTGACAGTGAAAAACTGATGTGACTGCCTTTTTAAGAACAATATTAGTCTATGAGGTTATTCACATGGCCATTTTTTGCCATCTAGTGAATAACAGATATCAAAAAATAGAACATGTTCTATTTTGTCTCTTTTCACTGACCAAAATCCCCCATACAATTGAAGGGGACGGTTTTTGAAGTCCATTTCTCAGAAAGGCTTCAGTGGGAAAAATAAAAACAAAAACAAAAGTCCATTAAAAACAGACCATTTTGCAGTTTTTAATGTAGCCTAAGTGTCCCTAAGTGTCCATATCACTACTGGGCAATGTGTTGCCCCCCAGCAAAGGGAGAATTGAAGTGCTCATGACGAGTCCTCCATATTGGAACCCAACAGTCATTGAAACCCAAACTGAACCTGGATTCTTCACTAAAGATGATGTAGTTTCAGTCCATAGCATTCTGGGTTTCTCATTCACGAAATCACTGCAAACGAAGGGCACTGTGACACCAAATTTCCTTCCACTATGTGCCTGGAAATGGGCTGGACAGAAACTTGGTAGAATTGTATTATGGTCATGTCCAGTGGTCGGTCATGTTGGGAGATGTAGTGCTCTATGTATAGAGTATGGATTGTATTATCACCTGTTCAGTGGTCAGGTCATGTTGGAAGGTGTAGTACTGTTTAGAGTTGCAGTGTCCTATGTAGAGAGTATAATCTGTCATGCAGTGTACTGTTTTGATGTAGTGTTCCTTTGTATGTCTTAATAGGGTACAATTCAATTGCAATATAATTATTATAATTGGGTCATGTTTAGAGATGAGCGAGTCATCCAAAATTTGCTTCGCCGAATAGTCCTCTAAGTTTTCACAAGATTTGAACGAATACGAATCTATTCGACGAAGCTGTGTACAAATTATACATTATTATGTGGTGTTTTGCGAACATTTGCACACGAACATACACTTGTTAAAGGTATGCAACTTATGTGAACATGTACGCATGAGCGTACAAAAGTGCATATGAATCCTTAGCGTACTATTGTTTTTTTTCAATAGTCCAATTTTTGCGCACGTTTACGAATAATACGAAGCAAATCCGACAAAATTCGGATTCACTTTGGAGAAGAAAATTTCCACGATTCGATACGAATCTAGGAAGCGGCGAATAGATTCGCTCATCTCTAGTCATGTTCCCCAGAAAAAAGGATATTCCATGACTTGGCGTTAACAGTAACATTCTTCCACTCTCCTATGGTTAATAGGTCTATGTGTTATCTATGATCATGTCGTTGTTCCTGTCACTGAGTGCCTGGATTCAGCATGTAAACTTCAGCTTGTTTACTGTGAGAGGTACCTGTGGGTTTGTGGTGAGCTGGCAGTGTTATAACCCTGTGAATACATCACATAAGCCCCTGTGGTTATGACAGCTGCTACCCCAGTATAAAGAGGAACTGGGAGCTTCTCACTAGAGTGTTTCCACTGTGGTGTAAAGAAAAAAATATGTGTGATATTCAAAGGGCAAAGTGATATTCTCAGCCACTGTTCCCATTGCATAAACTAATTAGTCATAAATGTGTAGACAAAAATGCCTTGTCTGTAAAAAGCGACACTGAATGTGTGGCAGACATAGATTTCAAAAACCATTCTACAGTATGACTTCCAGCCTTCACAGACAAAATGAAGATTACATATGGTAGTGTTTCTACAGGATGTTTTTGGCTGAGGTCATCAGACTTCCAAATGATGTGTTCTGGACTGTCCTTATGTTTGATGGTCCCTGGGCAGTACCTTCTGCCATTCAGTATGGTTCCCAAATAACAGTGTAATAAAATAAGACTTGCTTTAAATTTTTAATTAACAATGCTACACAATGCCACCATCACCAGCATATTCTGTGATGAGCCATATAATGCCTGTATGACTACACCTAAATAATGCCATTGTACAGTGACCAAATACCACCCTGTGCAGAGAGCAATATGATCACATACGTGTAAATCCTTCATCAGGGGAAGATAATGCAACCTGTGTACCCAAAACAGCTGCGACTGCATGCATAGATGCCAACAGTCCCAAATTTGCAAGAAACTGTACCTAATTTTCAGAGGTAGCCTCAACAAATTAAAATATGAGTGGCTTGTGTAAGCCTTGTCCAAAAGCGGGGGGTCCTGGGTGGGGATTGGTCATTTCTAGGGCCAAGGCTTATATGTCCTGCATTTACAAATGTGAATGTTGGTAAATATGCTGCATATGTTCATGATTTGTGCCGCATTGGACATCTTGTAGTTGGTTGTGATTTGTTTCTCCTTAACGTTAATTTCTTCCGAGTAATAATTTGTTGGCCAGTAGTTATAAGGCTCATTTTTGGTGACTAATAGCTTCCTGTTTCATGAGTTGTCAGTGGCAACACTACCATGCTAAAGTTGTAACATCCTTTAAAATCATTTATGAAGCTAGTTGTAATTTTGTAATATATTTCATTTACCGTTATTGCTCCTACCTTCTGTTCTGGGTTGTGGTCACATGACCATGTCCATGCAGCTCTCTCTTGTTTCCTGTGATGTTATGTCCATAGGCGGAGCTGTGATAGGGGGGATAACTAGCTGGTGGGAGGAGCTATAAACTAACAGGGCGTTGTTAAGGGCAGTGATAGGGGAGTGTCTATGTAACTAGCTGGTGGGAGGGGCTATAAATTAGCTGGATGTTGTAAGGCAGCGGTCCCCAACCACCGGGCCGCGGCCCAGGACCGGGCCCTGAATTGATGTCTGCCGGGCCGCGGTGATGGCAGGGGACAAGGAGATAAGCGCTTCCATTGTGGAAGCGCTCATCTCCATAGTCATCTGTATCGCCGTCCTCAGGACGGCGATACAGATGCCTGTGCTGCGGTGGGGCAGGGGAGGGAGAGGCGTCTCCCCTGCCCGTTCCTCTGATAGGCTGCAGGCCTAGTGCCTGTAGCCTATCAGAGGCCAGCTCAGGTGGTGCGATGACGTCATCGCGCCGCCTGAGCCGTGCAGAGCGGGACACAGGCCGGAGGAGGCCTGCATCGCATCGCTGCCAGGCTGATGGAGGTAAGTATAAGTGTTTGTTTTTTTATTGTACAAAACTGAAGGAGAGGAGCACTATGGGCACTATAACTACTGTGTGGGGGGCACTATGGGCACTATAACTACTGTGTGGGGGGCACTATGGGCACTATAACTCCTGTGAGGGGGGCACTATGGGCACTATAACTACTGTGTGGGGGGCACTATGGGCACTATAACTACTGTGTGGGGGGCACTATGGCACTATAACTACTGTGTGGGGGCACTATGCTACTATAACTACTGTGTGGGGGCACTATGCTACTATAACTACTGTGTGGGGGCACTATGCTACTATAACTACTGTGTGGGGGCACTATGGGCACTATAACTACTGTGTGGGGGCACTATGCTACTATAACTACTGTGTGGGGGCACTATGGGCACTATAACTACTGTGTGGGGGGCACTATGGGCACTATAACTACTGTGGGGGGCACTATGGGCCACTATAACTACTGTGTGGGGGCACTATGCTACTATAACTACTGTGTGGGGGCACTATGCTACTATAACTACTGTGTGAGGGCACTATGGGCACTATAACTACTGTGTGGGGGGCACTATGCTACTATAACTACTGTGTGGGGGCACTATGGGCACTATAACTACTGTGTGGGGGCACTATGCTACTATAACTACTGTGTGGGGTCACTATGCTGGTATAACTACTGTTTGGGGGCACTATGCTACTATAACTACTGTGTGGGGGCACTATGCTCCGCCCCCCAACAACCGCAGCGCCCCCCCATCCAACGACCCCCCCCCCCGGGCCCTGGGGAAATTGTCTAGCGAGAAACCGGGCCTTGGTGCAAAAAAGGTTGGGGGCCACTGTTGTAAGGGACAGTGATAGGGGAGTGTCTGTAACTAGCTGATGGAAGGAGATATAAACTAGCTAGGTGATAGGGGCAGTGATAGGGGAGTGTCTGTGTAACTAGCTGGTGGGAGGAGCTATAAACTAGCTGAGGGTTGTTAGGGGGCAGTGCTAGAGCTGTGGCAGAGAAAGGAGAAGTGCATCATGGGTTTGGTTGGATACAGCAAAATGGAGTGTTATATACACTGAGGAAGATGTCTATCCTCTGGGACCCTCAAATTCAGCAGAAAAATGGGAATATGGCACTGGAGTAGCCCTGCCCATCCAATGTTTTTCCAGGCATGTCTGTATATTTTTCAGTAAATGGCACAATCAACATATATAGATACACAACAGGCCTGAAAAACAAGTCTCACAGCCTCCTGTATTGTAGCCTCACTGCTCTTACAGTAAATAATCCCTTTCTAAGCAAATGATAAGAACTTAGATATAATGGATACCCTCTTGTTATATTTACATCATGGATATGAGAAGACTATTAGAGAGATCTCTGAAGGTATATACTGTAGATACACATGGTCTAAATAGATGAACCCTTTACTGTAATAAAAATCCAATATTTGTTACTTTTTTTTTTAAGTAGATTAAGCTGAACAAGATTTGTCAGGAAATCATGCACAAAAGAAAGGTTCCCAAGGTACATAGTATGACCTCAGCCTTACCAAGACAGCACCCACTCGACCTCAGAACCACTGCTTTCACTTTTACTGTATGAACTTCACACTGTGCCCAGGTGTAAACGTGAGCCATACGTGTTGGTCTGCTGTAACTTGCTGTGTGGAAGGAATAGTCTTTTCAGCAGATACTGTACAAAGTCAGTCATTGCTTTTATCAACAGAATGCCAAACAGGGTTTTTAGGGTTAGGGTTATTGGACAACCTTCTATCCACCAATCAGATTCAATCTCTCAGAAGCATATAGGTGCCGCTGGGGGCCACCATCTGAATTGAGCTTCCATTATGTCCACATGCACACACAAAGAACCTACTAATGTCTTAATGAGCAAAATCTGGGCAGGTTAAAATCATCTGACCTGACATTGACTGTCCATTTTAAACACGGTCAGACTCTATTTCTTGTCACATTCAGTCCCTTTCAGATTGATCCATAGGTCCCAAGGGACCAGGTTGATCCATTGGTCAGTATAAAATAGTGAAATGTGCATCTGACCCCAGTGTTAAATGTCAAAAAGACAAAAATATAATGTATGAAATATTTTAATCCAAAAAATGGGGCTCATACTAGGAATTATGATGTTGCCATCACAATGGCTTTGATGGAAATGAATGGTAGATCGAGGGGGATGTGGCATACCTCCCAACCGTCCTGGATCCAGCGGGACAGTCCCGGATTGCAGTTGCTGTCCTTGTACGGGGAGGTATGTCCCGGTTTCTGGCAGCTGTCCCTGCATCCATAGGACACAGAGACAGTTGCCTGTTTTATGATGAAGCAAACAGCCAGCATCGGCTGCCTGCTTCATCATCCCTCCGTTCCCCTCCTGCAGGCTCTCCATACCTCAGGGCATATTACTGGGAACACATAATTACTATGTGGGGAAGTAAGGGGACTGGGTGGGATTAGGTCTATAGTTATGTTTTGGGCGGAGTTAGAGGCGTGGCCTAGTACTGAAAAAATTTGCAGCAACGCACTTTGCGTGCCACACAATGTGTCCCTCTTTGTTCATTCACAAAGTTGGGAGATATGGTGTTGGACCCCCACCAAGATTCTATTTATGACCTATCCAAAGAATAGGTCCTCAATATCTGCAGCCTGGAAAACCCCTTTGTTTGCCTTTGTTCTGACTGGACAGCCCCTTCTATATTTCCTATTAGGATTTATAGACACCATAGAGGGGGCCCACCATTAGGTATACCTTTCTATGAGCAAGAGCAGAAAGACACTGCAAAGTGGCTCCACCCAACACAACCACATATTGCATGGTCACGCATTCATTTCAAAGAGTTCCAATGTGACAGTGATTGGATGCACACAGGTTCACTGGCCGCTCATAACTGATGCTAGGAGTTAGATCAGCAGAGGTATGTCCTGGATCCATTTCATTCTCAGAAGAGATTACCCAGTCAGGACAAAAATCTGTTTCAGATTCACCTTAATTTTATATTGTCTTCTTCCACAACATGCAGACAGCTACCATTATTAATGCATCTATGTCTAACCTTCTGCTAGCAAGTAGAACATCCAAGTAATGCTCTAGATTCATTCTTGCACAAAAGAGTTAACCTGGAACTTACCGGAACATAACTTACATCATGGGGCAGTAAATACAACAGTTGATAATGCAAGCGCCAAGATCATAATCATATTTACAATAGCTCCTGTGAAGTCATTTTTCTACAATGGCTCTTTTGGCCTGGCAGACAATACAAATAACTTATCCTTGTATTGCTAGGAAAACACAATGTGAATGATTGTTAAACCACCAAGCACAAGCTTTCTCCATCAGCCCTGAAGAAAATATGCATTTTTGTTCCTAGTGCTTAAAACAAAGGAAAGTACATCAGGACCCTGGGAGCTGCCTCCACCTCTTCCTCTCTCTGTTCAGAGCTGGGATGGTGGAATGGGCCAGTCTTGTGCCCAGATGTCTGGACACTTCACTTTCATGGGCTGACAGGAAGTGAGCCTTTTGTTATGAGCAATTCAATATCCATGTCCAGTTTGTGGTGTGAATTCTATCTAGAGGCCTACAGAATAAATAATAATATTAATAATAATAACAAAATAACATGAAAAAAAAATAACATACAAAAAAAATTGCCTTAAGAAAAAAATATATTGAAATTATTATAGTGTAAAATACATAGAAAATGAATAGTTAAGCATACCTGTCATAACCTAATTATAATTCTAGAGTAATAAGTACACTGTGTACACTCGTTCACACAAAGATCATTCAACTAGGCCTTTTTGTGGTTTATAGTTAAAGGGCATTAAAAAAAGTTATGTTTGTGGGTGTAATTAATTTAGATTCCAGACTAGAACTTGCCCACTCAACAGCTTTTGTGCTGATTTCTCTCACAACTTCATAGCTTTATTTCACTTTTTATTTCTTTATTACAAAGGTTTATGCTTATTCTGTGTAATAGTTTTTTTTATTCCATAGAGAAAGTATCAAATTTAGGCCTTAATAGGCCTTAACATGTGAACTTCATATAACAAGGCAGGTAGTGTTACATGGTACCTACTGCTTCTTATTTTTATCATTATTATTATTTGTGTTATTTTTTGTTTTGGCCAAAGGAAATACAGCAAAAATATTTATATATTTTTTCAATTTTTTTTTTTAACCGCATGTTTGTGCACACACCTAAAGGAAGCTACACGTTAATGTACATTAGATGTAAACGTGTTTTATCAGTGTTTATTTTCTCCCCCTCCCCAGTTTTTGACGATCTCAGCGGGGGCGTTTACACAGAGGCGAATTTATTGTTTCACACAAGAAGTCATAATCTACATTAGTGAAACACAGCTAGGCATTAGCTTTTCTGTACTGGGTTACAAAAAAAAAACCTGATTCTGGAAAGTGCTTGAGCAAACATATGGGACATTTTCAGATCTAAATAATCAATTAACGTTTAAAGCCCTTGCTTTGTTTGCACAGATGACAGGTGAAACGGGAAATCCTCAGATAACAGAATACCATTTCCAATCTCTTTATCATTACACTAAATTGAATGAAGTTATATTATGCCAATAAAATAATGTGTTTTGCTACTATATCCCAGAAACCATGAAATTATATTAACCAAATCTATCTTTTCAGTATTTATTCTGCTTTATTTTATTTTTTTATTTGCACACCATTCAAGCTTTCATGAGTCTAAATGCCCTGTACAAATGAATATTAGATATTGTAGGGTGAGAGTTAAATAAAAGTGTGTGTGTGTGTATATACATATATATATATATATATATATATATATATATATATATGTGTATAAAGCTATTGCTATAGTTTAGATACCAGGCAAATCTTTTGTGGATTCCAACGCTTTAGTAAAAAAATACAGCGTATATTGCCATTCATTTTGTATCTATATTCTATTAAATTAAAAATATGTGCATTATTATAGCGCATTTATTAACATTATTTATGACATTACATACAGTTTGAATGCACATGGCATTATGTGTGCTGTATATGGCTGTATACAGCTACATCTACTTCATACTTTTTCGTGCTGTAACCCTCTAATAAGTAATTTTATTGCAGTCACATAATGCAAATACATTTTCTTGCCATCCTTAAATCTTATTTTTTATCTTACATAATATGTAAGGAAATATGTTAAAATGTTAACCAAATTAAATAGATTTTTTTTGTTTAATTCCTGTTGGTATATTTTTAGACCTACCTTAAGTTTATTAAAGTTTCATTTAATACATACTATAGATAGATATATTATCTGCCGTCTAGACATCGCAATATAGTCCTTAAAACAAAGTCCCTACAGTCCGAAGAAGAATGCAAAATGCATCAAGAGTTTGAAAACTTGGATTGTGTTTGAAAGGAAGAAAAAAAAACTCTTTCCTCTCTTGATTTGCAGCTTGTTGTAGCCTCTGATACAGACATAATGTAGGCAGGGTCTCTGGAGAGATGAGATTAGGGGGGAGTGTCTGAGCCTTGGATCTCAGACCATTGAGAGAGTAGGATAATCTGCAATGAAACCCCACCTCAGAGAGATAAAGTGATGATGCAAAAGGGTAGGATAGTTCAGGGACTATCTTCAGGCCTGGCACACACACACATACACACACACACACACATTTACAGACACACACACACTGTGCCTTGTGTGTGTCACTAATGCATGAAGGATGGTGTTTGCAACGAACTCAACAGACTCGGCAATAATAGCTGACTGGAAAGCCCTTGACACCAGTCAGGTCTCTGAACTGGTGCACCTTACACAAAGGAAAAAGGTTAGATGTGTTTTTGTGTTTGTTCTGTCACTTTTCCACATTTTATTGCCTTCTCTGTCTATCTTATTTTCCCTGTTTGAACTTGGGGAAAGTTGCAACATTGACTTTCAGAACAGTTTCCACATTGCTTGCCAATGAGGACACCTCATCCCCATAGCCTACTATTATTTTTATAATTTTATATATATATATATTTTTTTTACATTAATTTCAGTCTTTACTTTCTTGTCCATGAGTTATTAATTTATTTTTGTAACAAGATTTGTAAAGACGAAGTTGCATTGAATAGCTATGGTTAAAAATGAGTGTGCTGGAAAGTGGAAGGCATTGCTGTAGCTTTTTAGCGTGGAGTTAGGGATAATGCATGGGTAGAGACTGCCCCCTAGTGGACAAAGTCAACCGGCCTATGTCAGGCACTCAATAAATAACGTGGTTTTTAAATAGTGTTCTTTCTCTAAGAAAAAAAAAACACTGAACACTGCATTTAACTTGGAAATATTTTAGTACAGTTTTTAAGTATAGATGGGCCCATATTTTTGCTGTTTCTTTTTTCTTGTCGATGAATATTAAATAAGCAGTACTTGTTATACGGTCAGTGTAGATTTTAAGATCATTCTCTTATATTGAACTAACTTATTTGAACTTATTTCTAACATAATTAAATTATTTTTGTAACTGATTGATTATTATATTATTCTTTTATACTTTGCTGATTTTTGCTTTTTGAGCAAGAGTTCATAGCAAAATGACGAGCCACTATGCAAAGGGTTAATCTAATGAAATGGGAAAAATTTAACATTAAAAATTTTTTATACTGTTCCATATATAAGTATTTGAGCAATGTAAATATTATATGCAATACATTTTGTAGCAAAAATCCACATAGTGACTGAATCTTCCTATACCTTTAAAGTCCTAGTTGTAATTATACAAAATGTAAAAATAAGTTAAACTTGTTTTTACTTCTTGTTAATATTTCAAATAGTTGAGCAGATTATAGATGCATTAGCCTTTTTTTTCTTTACATTGACGCAAGTTACATTCCTCTAAGATGTTATATGTTCATTAAACAGGAGCAGGAACCTTTTAGGAACAAGTCCCACTACTGAGCACAGGGGAGAGCAAAATGATTTGACCTCCATCCAAATAGGTCATATAAGCATTTTAATCAGCAAGTGGCTCTTGACTATTTCAAAATCCATAAAGGTATCAGGACTAGTTTATTTATGGCAATATATTTCAATAGAAAGTATTGGCATCGCTGCAAAGTGCTGAATGTGTTTGATGAGGCATTTAAACTGCAGTCATGAGCGTCATATTATTTTACAAAAATATCCTATTTGTTTTTGAGACTTAGAATTTTTGATTAAAAAATGTAAAATGTCAGAGATAAAATAGAAATAATGAGTTTGGCTTAACATAGAAAACCAAATTCTTGCAAATTGTTGAAAATTTTGAAATTAATTGCTATAAATACGTATGAAAATTCAATTCATAATGTAGATATTGCAAATTAAAATCATTCCCGTCGTAGCAAATCGATTAATCCATGACTGCATATACAGGTCTCTTCTCTTTATATTTCTGTATATATATATATATATATATATATATATATATATATATAATCTTTGACATTATACCCATGACTGATACAGCATCAGTATGTTTTTGACAAGAAAGAATACAAGCTGAAAAATACCACCTTTATTTTCCCAAATAAAAATATATGTGAATATCAATTAAAACCCCTTACAGTGTTCTTCATTCTTTGAGATCCAGCAGTATATGGGGCTGTGAGGGGTTTATGAATGTGCAGAGTCTCCGTAAAACGTCTCATGTCCAGGCAAAGGAAAGGATTTCTGTGATGTTTTCACTCTGTTGCTGGAATTATTGCTTAGATTTGCTTTTTACTTTAATTTTCATATTTTATCAATTGTTCTATTTGTAGTTTTATCTACAATGACCATATACCTGGTAATGTCCCTAAATAACGCTACAATATACTTCCCAGTGTTTGTAAACCTACCTTAAGCATGAACTAGCATCCGGAAATGATTCTTAAATGTTTTTGTAGTGAAAATTCTCTTCTTGGCTAATAGAGTAAACTGCTATTTTGAGTAAAATTTATCAGACTGAAGTAGCCCCTTGAGTCTGGCTAAAATCCCCCTGGGGGAACACATTACACAGCTTGAGAAACCCCAGACTTACACATGATCCCCCTTCATAAACTATTAATACACTTTTCTATATTAGCCAAAACTCTTAAGATTTAGGGGGGAAAAGACCCAAATAGCTTTAAAAAAAATCTCTTCCAATTTTCATTTCGTTTTGTCTATTTTATTTGTGACATAGAATAAGCTTGTTATTTTTACAAACTCCAGAGTTCTCCATATAAAAGTTTTTCAAAGCACGTGTTTTGAGTGTGGTCATGTCAAAGAAATGGATACTAAATTTGTCAGATGTTGAACGTTATGGCTGGAACCCAAGGGTCATACGAACTATCAATTTAATATAATGTTTCCGTTTATAAGATGAGAAACCAGCAACGTTTTCTTTTTGCTTTTCTGGCTGTGAAATGTAAGGTGTTTTTTTTTTGTTTGTTTTTTTTGGCTTACTTTGCTACTTATTTACTCTGGTACTTAAAGGGTTAACTTTGTGCCACACAGCCATTCACTTTAGCGAAACAGTAGATTAGACGCAGTGCATATGGTCTGCAGCGCAGTCTGTGCTTTGGTTATAATTTCACACCTGGTAGGGATATTATAGAGCATTTTCGAGTATTAGGTTGAAAGATCTATGTGTTATGAGGATCTTAATTAACCCTTCGCATAGCCGGCGTTGTTGACAGTTTACAGTTACTGGATTTTTTTTTTCTTTTTGACTGCTACAGAAAATTGTCTTAAAATGTTACTTTAACAAACGATCGGAGCAGGTGTGAGAGGTGTTAATTACATCAGTTTATTATTCCACTAAGGCATAAAATACAGCAAATCCGGTGTTGGCATGGCCAATAAATATCCCACCATACATAAAAAATATCAATGTCTCTGATACTTTCACCGCCGTATCCATATAGATGTAAATAAAACATACTGAAAATGTTAACGTTGTATCCATTGTGATATGGAATCTTTAAAAATGCTAAAAAAATTAAATATATAAAAGAATGTGGAGCGTCATAGTCAATCTGAACGTTTATGTGGGATTTTTTTTTCTTTGTGCGATAAAATGATCGTTTTAGGACTTTTTGTAATAAGTATGTGTTCATTTTTTTTAATATTACAATTTTGCAAATTTTCTCATAAGGGCAACGAAACGCTTTGATAGAGGGAGTAAGAAAAAAAAAAGTCTGTCATTTTGTAGTGGTTTTATAAGCCTCATCTGGGTCTCAGTTGATTTGCCACAGTTTAAGCCACTGAGCAAATGCACTAAACCACTAAAGATTCCATTGAAACACGTATAGCCCCACTTAAATCTGAGCTGTAATGTCCTTTAATAGACGGTGCCATTGCCAAAAATGCAGTTTGTTTTCCTTCAGCTGTATCTTCCTGCAGATTCATTGCAGCCCTGTCACATGTAAACGCAATTTATTTACAGGAATTATTGAAGTCATTTTGTGACCCCGTTCCCACATTGAATGTTAAAGATCTGCTTGCGCTCTGTAACATCCAGTGGGTGTGCTGTGGGTATTTTTTTATGTTAACACCATAACTGGAATATCGCCCAAAGCCAAGCTTTGCCAGAATTCCTTCTCACTACACATCTCTCTGACTTGTATACCCAACCATTAAAAATTTCAACACTCAATTTTAAGCTATACATATTGCCTTAACCCATGTAAGAAGGACCTAGAGGTCCAGAATGCCATCAGTGATTTATATTCTTCATGTTTGGTTATTGCTAAACATCTGTGTGCACATATATTAAAAAATGTGTAAGTACCATTTTTAATATATGTTAACTTTTTATAATGTTTCTATTTTGTCCATTCCAAAAATGTTCACAACAAAGGACTGTAGGTGCATGCAGGTAATGGAACTGAGCAGAAGTGAAGAGATGTAGAGTTGAGTATGAGGGATGTAACTTATGTTGTGCACCTTCTTGACTCTACTTTCTTTCTATGTTTTCACTGCAGCTTTTTTATAAAGTTATTAAAGACATTGAGCCTGGAGAAGAACTGTTGGTTTATATGAAGGAAGGGAATTTTTCCCTTGGAAGCATGCCCCCAAATCTTGAAGGTAAGCCACCGGTTTTAGAGCATCCTACCTCCCATAGATATAGTGAGGCAATGAAATAAAAATTAGTATTCATCAATAAATTTTAAAATAATTTATTTAAAAAAAGTTTGTGATTACTCCATTGCATTGGATACAAACATATCTAACACGCAAGGTAAAAAACGATATGTTCAGTATACAAAAACAGCAGCTGTAGATGGCGTTTGATTAGAGTGAAGATAGGCCTATTACTTCATCTATTGATATTGCTATATTTTTATCACGTGAATTTACTTTCTACATCATCATATTGTGCATCCTTGTGCTCAATATTCCCTAGTAATAGAGCATTTTCCTATATGTTTATCCGTTTTCCTGTTTGCCAACAAATATGCTCATGTACTGATCTGATGTTATTTTTTACATTATGAACAGCTGCAGTATTTCAGTAGATGTGTTACTCAGGCTAAACGTACAGGCATCCCCAGTTCAAGTCACAGCAAATTCATGATGTGTCGAAAGACATTTTAGTAAATATGTTGCAGATTCATTGCATCTCAATTGGGTCTATAAGTAAAGATTCTAAGTGTTTGCTTGTTATAGCAGTCCTGACTGCATCCAGGGCTTTGTTGGTTTGCAAAAATATTGAGGCAGTGTTTTCATACGTTTTGAAAACTTGTGAAAAAAATATGATCATTAAAGTTTTTGTACATTCAAAAAATAATTCTGAATCCAAGAAATAAATGATGACCTAAGATATAGACATTCAGAAGCTCTCCTTTACTTACGGATTGAAATAGTTGCAGGTAATTCATGCAAAATGTTCATATTTAGATGATTATGTACTTGACCAATATTGGATAAATTTTATGATGACTTCTGGGACATAACATTGAATTAATTATAGGGTCAGACCATATATGACAGTAACCTATTCCACCAACACTTCCTGTATACTGATGTGAACCATCTACAGGTATACTTTGAGGATGGCCATCGCTGGTGTTGCTTATCCCATTTTCAGGGTTCACTTCTGAATTTTTATAGTAAGCTTCCATACTTGTTTTTTCTTGTTGCATTCACCTTATTAGTGTCTAATGGATATTAAAGGAAGACATAAAATTACACAGGTACTTGTGTTTGTAAAATCAGCTAATGCTAGAGTGCCACCTAGTATTTAGGTTAATCAGCATTCACCACCACTTGGCAGCCATGATTAAGCTTTGATGGTTTATCTCTATGAGCTACATAGCAGCTTTTAGATACTGAAGGCCTGCCACTAGTTTGGATTAACCCCATTAAACTTTTCTATTTGGCAGCAACCTACAAATTGCAGACGATGACTGTAAACTTTTGGGAACAAATGGGCTACACAAAAATTTGGAATGATGTATCAAATAAAATATACTATTTATTGCAACAACAAACACCTTGGGGGTATTTAATATGTATAAAACGACATGATATACAGCCTACTGGTTTTGAAAATCAATAGAACAATCTTCAAACAATCCTATCACTAGAATGTTCATAGCAGCACAGAATATTTCAGAGTAACCTGTCATTGTGCCTGGCTACCTGTTTTTTGTTATGCCAGTGGACTATACTACTTTCATAAACTCTTGACCACCCTGCCTTCTCTTCTCTGTGGTGGGGACAGATCTTCCATCACTATGCACAGTTGTTGGTGTCCTTGTTTAGTACCTAGAGAACTTAAGGGCATGATGGCCATCAGCATTCCACAAAGAGAGAGGTTTAATTCTCTTTCAGTAGGATCTTGCTGAAGAACTATATATATTATAAGTCCACCCAATAAAGGAACAGATACAGAAAAAATGTGTGATGATCCACTCCCAATTCTACTCATACTATACAAATTATAAACCATATAGTGCCTGAATAATACTACTGTAAATAGTTAAATAGTAGTGCTATTCAGTAGGCACATAACAATGGTATTGCAGTGCCCAAATAATACTAAATTCGGGACTATGAAAAGGGTTCAGGATAATACCCAGAGAGAATAAGCTGTGAGAGGGCCATAAGTGTTGAGGACTATGTGGTAGTACTCTTTTTGTCTTGCTTAGAGATGTTCTCTTCTTTATTCTGTGATTTATTTTTTTTATTGCACTAGCCAGCTATTAGCAAAAGTAGATTTCAAGGTGGAGAGTTGTTTTCTATATATAAAAAGATGAAGGTGAAGGTAGAAAAGGCCACATTTCCTCCATGGTCATTATTGTCACAATTAAATCGATAGGTTCAGTGCTTTCACTGAAGTTAAAAGGAAAGGTCATCATTAATGATAAGTATAATATGAGAAATAGAACGTACTTATAACATAATTGGCAGAAATATTAGGTCACTGTTTGATAATAGCCTAGAGGGGTCATGTATGGTTCACAGTGCAAGACTAAATGTCAACTAAACCTCAATGCAAACTCGATTTAGTATCAAAGATAACTGAAAAAATCATATGTAGACGTATTGTGAATGGACCTGGTGTGGGGTAAGAAGACCAATTGCAGATATAACTTGTAAATGATTGTAGCAATAAAATCCAAATATTTTTCTCATCTCAGTAAAAGTCAAAAACTGCTTGGGAATGGGAGCTTAGGGAGCCCATATTACCAATATTGACTACTGCATGCAACCAACCCAAGACCTACTGAAGGACCATTTACATGATGCTGTCTACTCCATTAACTTTTGATGCTCTACTTAGACCTTTCCACATCACATTTGGGAGATCGGCTCTCTCAAACATCTTTTTTTTTTATCAAGAGTAGGTCAGATCTCGGAACGAGTTGAAAAATATAATATTGCCAAGATCTGATCCATGTTTTGATCATATGGTAGAGCAAATTTCCCAAAGGTGATATGCGAGAGGCTTTACCTATTTTGCGATGTCACTGGATCCATTTGGGTACCCAGGAAGCATCAATTTACCTCTAACATATAAAAACTCTGCACACAGAATTCAAATAACATCATTGAAGTCATGGTCTCCAAGCCTTGCTTTCTGCATAACTCAGTGTATCAGCTTTTATTGGAGTGCTCTTTTAAGTCACCTCCTCATATCATTCCTTAAAACAAGGATGCCCAACCTGTGACCCTCCAGCTGTTGCAAAACTACAACTCCCATTATGCCTGAGCTACCTACAGCTGTTAAGAAATGTTGGGAATTGTAGTTTTGCAACAGCTGGAGGGCTGTAGGTTGAGCATCCCTGCCTTAAAGGGACATTCCAGGAAAAAAAAGAATGCACTGTGTTATACCTGGTGAAGGCCAGGTCTTTTTTTTGTTTTGTTTTTTTTTCTTGTTTTGCTTTTTTTCTGTTAAAATAATCTAGAAAATAATTTAATTCAAATCCATGACTATATTCAGTAAGTTTGAAAGTGCAAAACTAAAAATGGCAACTCCACTTTACTTACCAATATGCAAAGTAGCTTTTCAGAAGGAAGAAACTGTATCTCTAATGCCACCAATAGGTAGCTGCCCTAAAGCTAATTTGCATACCTTTTCCTAGGGACCATTGCTTGTAAGGGTATGTACACCAGCTGACATCTCTACAGGGTGAAACAGTACCCTCTGAAAGGTTTACATACTGTATAATGTATTGTTAATAAATACTCAACATTTCTATGGCCTTGCTCTGAGTAAGAGTAGGTAAAATTTTTACATATCCTGTCAATGTGCAGACAAAAAACAAATAAAAATGTTTGCCTTACCAAATAAATTTCCAAGATCTAGATTTGTCTCCACCCCCTATTCATAAAATACCAACATCCATTTGCAGATTTTTTATTTAGTTTATTTTATATTTTTATGCTAACGGTGCCAGGGACAAAATAATTTAATACCCAACCCATTTTATTCTTCAGACAAATATTTTTTTTCTGCAGTTAACTGTGAATTACACACAGAAACAAATGCAGAAATGTTCTGCATGAAGATAATTATCGTAAAAATCTTTTATGCCAACCTTAGCCAAATGCACTAGACCCCTTATCTCTGCTGGAATTTTGAGTAGGGTTCTTGAACTCCTTTGAGACTTTATTCTGGTAGATTAGCATGTCGATGCCATATAATTGCCTTCCCCTTGGTTCTTCTGAAAGCTATTAGGAACTGATTTATTTTTCAGTTACATTCCACTATTGTCCCAAGTGTTACTGATGGAACTTTAGATAGACGTTAGTTGCAACCACAGATTTTACAAAGATTGGATACTGGCAAACTGTATTTTTTTTTTTTAAAGCAACCTGATTTTCTTTGTACCTCAGAGAATCACTTTGAGAAAGAGGATTAGGTACCATAGATGATTTGGAATGGCATGAAACCTACATGAATTTGATATGTGTTCCCCCGTATCATCCTAATCTCAAGACCCATTTAAGGAAACTTTAGCAATTAGTTGGTTTCTCTACTGGAATCCAGAGTCAGGTAATTTACTATCTAAGTGTACCACAAAATTCTGACTATTACAGCAGTTGATCTCCTAACTATGGTTTTGCCTTGAACATTTGTTATGGTTAGAAAGTCAGTAAGTTGGATCTCTATGGGGTGAAGAGTGTCTAAATTTAAAGGGTTTTTTTTTTCTGGACTACAAAATGGCTACCTTCTTCCAGAAAAAGCACCTTACCTGTCTATAGCTTGATGCCTCCATTCACTTCAATAGGCCTAGGCTGCAATACCAGATGCAATCAATTGACTGGTGTGACACTGGAAGAAAATAGCTATGATTTGGGGTCACACACCCCTTATCCAGCAGTCCTGTTTAGGACAGGAGCTCCATGTAGTCTTTGATGACAGATGATGGGAAAATATGGATCTAGCATATCTGATCTCTTGACCTGCTGGAAGATCCCATGAAGTTGAACTGAATGCAGTGGTTTATCTCTCTCTCTTCCCACTGAAATAGACATGCATGATTATCCAGGTCAAGCTTGAATGCTTATGGGGAGACTAGGGATAAGTTGTCAGTCAAATGATAGCTGTATTCTGTGTGACCGATATTTCACTTGTTAATGCACTAGTTAGGGCTCCAGAGCTGCTTTTCCTATTGAATTGGAGAAAAGACGTTTTAAGAATAATCAGCTTTTTTTAGCAGGTGTTTTAATCATCCATTCACAGATTCCATAAAAGTTTATTGTTACTCTGGACCATTCAAGGTGCACTTGGATTGGTATATATTAGGAAGCATTCCTACAATGAGACAAATGAAATTTGGCTGTGAGGGTCTTCTGGTTACTTCTTGCAGTGGCCATATACCACCTACCTTCTCTACAAAAACAATACAAGCATATTTTACTTTGAAAGCATATGTTATTTCAAAATTAGGGATAAGCAGTTGCCATAATTTTCTGATGCTGCTTATGTTCGGGTGGAAATTCCTGCACAATAGATACATTTTACCCTGTGGCAGACAGACATTAGTCATCAGACATTAGATATAAGCAAATGAAAATCAAATACCTCTTGTTTGCTCTTGTGACTGTCAAGGTATGACGTTAGGATATGTAAGTCACTACTTATAGGTGATTCTTACCTGCTTTTATTTTCTTGGGTGGTTGCTAAGTCTGCTCTTAAATTCATTAGGATAGAGCAGTGATCTGTGATTACAGTTTGGCTACAGTGCCTACAGGGAGTCTGTAGTAGTCTGAGACACACCCCTGTCTTATCATTGGTTCGGGCTGCTGCTCCCTCCCTCCTACTGTACTTAGAGGTCTGCATCTTCAGATTGGCTGCTGTATAAAACCACAGGCTATTCACCAGCTCACTAGGAAGACTGTGCATGGAGGGAACATTTCTATTACAGCAGCTCTGTCAATCTGATAATTTCCCATCTGCATAGATACTCATTAACAAAACTTGTTTTAATATATTTTTTAATCAATTTTTCAGCTGTTCTTGTGCACTAATGCCACATACTTGATAAACTATAAGCATAGTTATGTCAAGGTAAGCCTCATGTCTTGTTGGTCTGAAGGAGAAGCTGTTATGAATAGTTATAAAGTGCACAATAGAAGCAGTTTGTTTCCCAGCTTCTTAAATTAACTCAAGTGATCACCTAAGGGTCAGGATTCCCATTATTGTTCATTCTACTGGACATCCTGTAGGGAAGTAATAACGGGCAGACAGAAAGAATTGCTGATGTCTATTTCCTTATTGTCCTTTGTGACTAAATTAATAAGTAGGGGCAAAATTATATTATTTAAAAAATTGTAGTTAAAATTGCAAGATGATAGATAAATAATAGATGTTATAGACATTAAATATATATTAGATAAATATTCCATAGATATAATACATAATAGATATTAGATAGCTAGATATCTGATAGATTTTAGGTATTAGATATCATAGATAGATAGACTAAATACAAAAAAAGAGCAAGCTGCACAACTATGAATTTGCCCATCAAGGCCCTTGGAAAGTTAAATGATGATCTTTATACAAGATGTTTAAAGCCTACTATATCTTTTTGGCCAACCGTCATGTATCCAATGGCAGTCAACAGTAATAAAAGAAATGAATAAACCACTATTTATTTATCTGCTTGTTGAAGTTAATGAATGTGTTTATTTGCAGACGGTGACCTTTTTACGGTTATTTGCATACGTTTATGCGCTGGATTTATAATTTGTAGCATGCCTCATAACCCTAGACCCCGAGGCTGCCGGAATCCAACCCAGTCCTTAAACAGGAGGTCGCTGTGCAAAGCACTAAGATGCTAAAATGTTACTATCATAACGTTCCCTGTGCCAGCACCATGTGGCACGCTTGCCAGTGTCAATAAATCCACACCAAAAAGCTTAATTACCGTCTACCTTGGGAGTTAATGAAGCCTGCTACATGCAGAAAGTTTGCTCTAAGCTGTTTGCATAAGAGTGAAAGTTTAATTGCAGAAAGATGTTTTAAGTGCAAAGTAGCTAAATACCTTAAGAAGCTTCTGTTCCCTGAATCGTTTGGTGGAGAGAAGGCTTAGATATCCCTTGTTTTCTTAAAAAAAAAAAAACTTGTATTTTTGAAATATTTACAACTGAGACCCAATTGTTTGACTTGGCATGGTCGCCAGGATGCCGTCTCGTAAACCTATTAACAGCTGCCCTTATTTTAATGTGTTTGACCTTGGTGATAATCATTTATTGTATATATTATGCTAGTAACATGTTCTCTCCTAAACACTCTGTTATCGTTGGTCAAGATCTGCAATTGTTGTCTGAAGACTTTCTGCTGAACAATACAACCTGAGTGTTAATTCTAGTGTTTCATTCTTGCATGGTGGAACTTGCTGCAGGACAAAGTTGTAAAGTGATGGCTTTGATAGCAACCATTGGCCAAGCAGGATCTTAAATTTGCTATAGCATTGTTGTTAAATTGCATGAGGACCATACAGAAGTTTGTAGAGCACATTAGGAGTAGATGGGGAACTACTGGTGTATTAAGATGTTGCTGGCATTCTGTTGGGTTTTGACTTATCAATGTGTTTTTCATCTACAGA
Source organism: Rhinella marina (assembly GCA_900303285.1). Lineage (NCBI taxonomy): Eukaryota > Metazoa > Chordata > Amphibia > Anura > Bufonidae > Rhinella > Rhinella marina. The sequence goes on along the minus strand of ONZH01021005.1, from coordinate 29,974 downwards.
AGAACACACATTTCGCTGTGAAGATTGTGATGAACTGTTCCAGTCCAAGCTTGATTTAAGGCGGCACCAAAAATACGCCTGCAACACAGTCAACCACATATATGAGTCTCTGAACGAAGAGATCAAGCAAGAAGGTTTTGATAATGAACAAGTTCATGAGTGCAAGGACTGTGAGCGCCTTTTCCCCAACAAGTACAGGTAAGTAGGGCACTGTTGCTTTTTCGGAGTTGTGTACTGTATATGAATGATACTGTGAAATCTAGCCATCTCCACAGTCACTGTTGGACAACATAAGTAGGGGACAACCATCAGCATCAGTATGGAAATGTTTAGTTCTTTTCCATTTAATGTTCCACTAGTGAATGATGATATGTTCAGTAAAAAAATTTTCAAAAGCATGCTAGACAACCTATATTTATGGAGTACATCAGCACAGAGACTAGACTGAATACACAAGTCCTAAATTCTATCTTGTTCATTGACCCTGTGTCATAGAAGCTTTGACTACCAGGTAAACCAGCAGAGGTTACTGCTTTGGACTCAGCTGCTTACATGATAATTGGGCCTAATGACAATAGATCCTATAATATCCAGCGTAAGCCTGAAGATGGCAATTGTAGTGGATTAAGTGCTGTGATTATTTACTGTTTGAGTTATTGCACATATAAATTATTAGTCCTGTTGATTATATGGTCTTGGTGTACAGTTTTAGCAAAGTTCACTGCCAAATGTACATGTATCTAAATAACTGAAGTGGTGGTCTATGAAATCCTTCCCTGTAGTGGGCCATGACTGGAGTGGGTCACTCCAATCATAAATCCAAAAGTTGAGCTAGCATAAGCAATGATTGTGCATTAAGAAATGATTTGAGTAGTAATATAGCCTTCTTCAGTCAGGCATTCTGTCATGTAGGGGATGTAGTGGTAGACAGCCTGCCTGAAGAAGGGTGCCTTACTACTTGAAACATTGATCGAGGCACAGTAATTCAATAAAACCTTCAATATGCAGATTAAAGGGGTTATCTAGTAATCGCTAATGATGACCAATCCTCAGGACAGGTCATCATTATCAGATCGGCAGGGGTCCAACTCTTGGCACTCTCACCAATCAGCTGTTACAGGGCCGCCATAGTCGCCGGAGCTCTGGTAAGCGGAGCCAGCTCCCAGCATCTCTGCCAAGCACAACAGTGCTGTACACTATCGTACATCAATGGGGCTGAGATATAACTAAGCCATGTGACCGATTTTACAGTGATGCCGCATGGTCTAGGAAGAAGCTCTCGTGCTCATGGAGCACTGGCGTCTTCTAACAGCTGATCGGCGGGGGCCTCAGGTGTCTGCCTCCAACTGATCTGATACTGATGACCTATACTGGGCATAGGTCATCAATATTTATTACTGGAAAACCTCTTTAGCCTTCTGAGTGCTGTCTCTACTTTCAGATTTATGTCTAAGAAGACCCATGGCTGAATAGTCATTGAGGAATGGCCATGACACACAGAAGTCATGTTGTCAACCACCCACTGATGTATAGTTATTCCACTAAGATATTGATAACATAATGTGAATACTTTCATAGTGTGTCATGTCAGGTAAATTAGGGTCGGTGTTGAGTTGGGCCAAAGTTCTACACATAGGACAATGATCTTGTGAAGAGAAGAGATGAGATGAGCTAAAGTGTGCTAATCGTAAAATGTTTAATTTTGATGCATTCATTATGTCCTCCTGTTTCCTGTACATGGAAAGTGCATGGAAAATGTCTGTGCACTTGGTATTAGATGCCTAAAACACTCACATTTCTTCAAATGGAGAAAAATATTTGAGTGTGTGTAAGTGGTCTTCCTTAATCATCTCCTCTCATGAATCCTACTTGACATCTTGACCTTACAGGCCAGGATTTTAGACAATGTCTTCATATACATTAACATCAGATTCCTGTCTACTTCAGTACACTGGGGAAAAATTATTTATTGGACAAAAATTTGGTAGTTAATGAACCGAAAAATCTACTGATTGATGCATTTGTTTTCTATATGATTTTCATGCACAAGTGAATTGCTGTACTGCAATTTTTAAGACCTAGTGATCAATAGGACTAGCTTGCATGACCAGTGAATATCCTCTTGTTCCAAATATTCCAAGCTTAAATAAATATCTATGTAGTTGAAATGAGGTAAAAAAATTAATACAGGTGGCTCAGTGGTTGGCATTGCTGCCTGGCAGCACTGAGGTCCTGGATTGAAATCTGACCAAAGACATCATGGAATATGTAGGTTCTCCTGAGGTTTTTATCGGTTAGTCCTTAACATACAGAAAGGTTAATTCAAAATCTAGATTGTGAACCTAAACAGAGTCTTGACTCATGTGGGTGAGGACAATCTCTGTATGGATCTGCAGAATATGTAAGTACTAAATAAATAATGCATTTGTCCTCACTGTTTGGTCAACCGTGTGTTCTTTGCAGTTTGGAACAACATATGATAATACACACAGAAGAGAGGGAGTACAAATGTGACCAGTGCCCAAAAGCCTTCAACTGGAAATCAAACTTGATTCGCCACCAAATGTCACATGATAGTGGAAAGCGATTCGAATGTGAGAACTGTGTAAAGGTACTGATCAGCCATTTCTTTGTGGTTTTTTTCTTCATTATCATTGTGATGTCCTTGAACGTGTGACCCAAGGCTGACGCTTGGAATGATCTGTGTCTCACGTATGTCCTTTGCAGAACGATTCCTGGTTCCCAAGTGATCTTCCTTCCAGATTACCCATATATTTGAACTGCAACAACAACACTGAAGCGGAACCTCACACACCTAAAGTAGACGTCAGTGTTATGACATAGTTACATTTATTGTATGATCACACACGGTCACAAGTGCAAGGTTTCAGGTGGCACCTTCATTTAATCTCTGAAACACTTTAAGTATCACATTTGATCATTTTTATGAGATTCCTTCTTCTGGTTGAACTGTGGTAAAGCCAAGAGGACTCATAGAGCACTCTATTGTTCTTTAGGTATGCTCCCCATCCCTTAGGGAACATATCTAAAGAACAGTTGACATTCCTTGCATTGCATTGGTTAGATGACACCACCGTGGATCTCAGTTTGCTTTTCCTGTCTTCCTGCCAATGGAGTAAACCCAAGTGGCTTTATCTAGCCAAGGCATCTTGACTTGATCCATACATGTAATCTAGACAGTGTATCAGGAACAATGGTTGTCCCAATGCCACCGCAGTTCCCCTTGTCAGAAGGACAGTTTTCAATAGCATAAGAAAAAAGAGAAACAAGAAAAAACTGTGATATCTTATTTGCAGCTTCCCAAAACTTTGCACATTTGAACTTTAGGTGTGTGCTATATACTTTTTGATATTAATTTGAGAAAACAAAAGTCAAATATTTGATGAAGGTTTCCATTTTCTCAGTGTTAATATTACTGCCAAATATTCCCATGTTCCCTAGAACAAAATATGTCAAAATGGGTTACAGCACCATATTCCAGCTGGAGACTGGGGTTACATTAGATTTGTAGAGTTTTCTCTATGAATCTAAATACTTTTGTGTTTGTTTTATTTCATATAACCTACCGTACATTGGATATGACACAACTCTCCTGCATGGTATCCCTTAAATATATAGTCTCGTCTTCAGAAAAAATGAAGAAATTGGGCAGCATAGAGCAAATTATTAAATAAGAGCAGCTGAAGATAACTATGATATATGATATATACCAGTATTAAAAAGTTGCCTCTAGAAAGTACTGTTTACTTCCCTTTTTGCCTTCACTGCCCACCTATATAGTGACAGTTTAGATATGAGCATAATCCATAATGAGTTCCAGCAATGTCTAATCTTATGACCCCTGACTGTAGCATCTTATGGTTGACGGGTTTTGGAAATAGGCCCTTATTTAAAGTTTCATGAATTAAATGCCACTCTTGTCAAGCTGCCCCTTTAAACCTACGAATACACAGTGGCCTTTGTTGGTCTCAGAGATGTTTAATGTGTGTCTGTTATATGAATAAATTATACAACTTAATTTTTGATCATCTTTATTTGCATTGAATGAATTGGCTTGAACATTTGAAAATGTAAAGGGGTTGCTTGAGCTACAGATATTGATGACCTACCTTTAAGATAGGTCATCAATATCAGATTGTTTGTTTGATACCTGGCACACCTGGACGCATTGTCACTGCAGCCAGTAAGTGACTGCAGTGGCCATCAAACCAGATGTTGACACACTGAGACTAAAGAGCTGCTGCAGTGGTGGAGGAGTGAAGGAACAAGAACCCAGTAGTGGGAAGCAGATACATATAGTTCCCACCACAAGTCTAGCTATGTGGGGGTTTCTGCCTGAATGGCCCACCAAGATGGAAAAGCTCTCTATGAACATGTGATCTGTATGTTTGGAGACTGAGGTTTGCCAAAAATACAAGTGTATGGCATGATTAGCTGAATTTGTCCAATCATTTGATCAAAGAGGCACTTTAGAACAAAAGGACAAAAACATGCTGGACTGGCTCAAAATGGTAGTTAGTTTATTTGTACAAACAATCCCATTGCTGACCAAGAGGCAGCATTTCTGCCTTTATGGCTGTGTATGATCGACCTTACAGATTGAAAGACAAAAATATAAAATGGCATATTTAGTAAACGTTTATGATATAGCATTCAATCCAGATTCAAAAAGGTTCTTTAAGGGAACCCACAACATTTCTATCACTGAGCCTGAGTGTTCTGCCAAAGTCCCTTAATTAACTTAAATGCAAATTTACAATAGGAATTGTGCCTTTAGTGAGAAACATTTGGACATAAGTTGATCTAGTCAAAGCATTGTCTATGTATCATTCAGCTCTTAGGTTTAACTGTGTGTTCCAAGTCATACAGTATGTTATTCTAGAGCCAGATTTATCACCCTGTAGGCTAAAAAACCATTGTTCTCAATCTAAAGGATAACAAAGAATTTGGAAGGGATTCTTTGCTGCAGTAGGTCATAGTGTATTCTCCCCATACATTCAATTACTGAACATCGTATATAATTAGAATTGACATTTCAATATATTTTTATATTTTGTAATGTAATTTTTATGTATTTTTTGTTATTTTTTTAGGTCTTCACTGACCCAAGCAACCTACAGAGACATATCCGTTCCCAACACGTTGGAGCAAGGGCACACGCATGTCCTGACTGTGGCAAGACTTTTGCCACCTCGTCAGGGCTCAAGCAACATAAGCACATTCATAGTACTGTCAAACCTTTCATATGTAAGTTGTCTTGCTCGTATGTAGAACCTCCATTCTTGGTTAGAATGTTCTCCCACTCTTCAAAATATGTAGATCAACTTTAGACAAAAGCTGAAAAGGCTGCTGTAGGCCTCTCCCATACATTTAGGTGGACATTTAACAAGATCGGCGTATGGTTTGCCAATCTTGATTCCTCCTGTGCAGCTGGAGGATGGGCCAAATTTATGCGGAAGCGAACACCTCTGATATATTTGACGCATCTTCCGGCTGTGCTGTATAACACACCATGCCCCCTTAGTTTTTGCTCACTTGAATGGGATCATGTCAGAGATCCTCTTTGCATCCTCTACAAATGGCCTCTGTGGAAGCCTGTGCTGACCATCACAACCAGACAACCAAAAGCCTGGCAGGCAACATAGTAAATACTGTAACTTCTATCTAACTATCATATGAGACTGGCCAGAGGCTGATTTTTCCATTTTTTTCCCTTGAATTTCTGTTTAAAGGATTATTGTAATCTTATAGAGATGGTGTATCACTGGGATATGCCAACACTTTATGATCAGAGTGCGGTCTGTGTTCTAGGACCCCACTATGAATGAAGGGGCTGTAGGGATGGCTTAGCACTACATGCTCTTCTAAGTTTTCCCTTCAAAGCAGCAGTCCTGGCTACATGTGTGGAGAACTGCAGCCAGCTCCATTCATAAGCTATGTAGAGATAAAACACTATAGGGGACATAGCTCCAAACTAGTGCTGCATCCCCTTCATCCTTGAGATAAATTGGGGTCCCAGAGGTGACACCCCCACCGATCAGAAAGTGATGTCATATCCTGATGATGTGATACAATTTGGTGCAAGGTTATTAATTTTAAGAACCATCTTTTAAAGCTAGAGATCTTTTATATAAACCCCTCTGGTAAATGGATCCTAAGCAGATCTTTAAAATGAGATTACTGTTAAACATATACTCATTATGATTAAACATATACCCATTATGATTCAATGTCTTCCTTTGGTAAAGCAGATTTTGATGTGGAGCAGTCATCCAGTAGGGATGTAGCCTAAACATATCATTTAGATGTCTACTTGAGTTCTTGAAGATACATATGAATAGAATACAGAGTGTTCTCAAGTTAGTTGCTAAGCCAGGGGATGAGCAGTTACCATAGGCCTCACTAATTTCCCAAGGAAGATGAAGGAATTTAAGAGACTCTTATCTAGGCTCTTGGACGTTCTTGTGTGTGTATACAGTCCACTGGTTAATGTCGAAACGTTAGGGAAATAGTTTATCTTGATAAATTGGAGATTCCCATTAGTTTTAACCGTCTCATTCTCCACTGTAATACGTAATCGTACTCCATAATCGTGATGAGACTGGAACGTCTCCATTCACTATAGGAATTTCTGATGTCTGTGAGGCCCTAAATAAATATTGCTTCAGTCTGTAAAATAACTTCCTCCTTTGTGCTTCATTCCTCGTCAGAGTCAAGTCTCCCAAATGAATGAATGGTCTGGGTTCTTTTTGTATAGAATTTTGCAGTCAGTTTCTCTTCAATCAACACTTCATTCCTCTTCTATGATAGAAAATATTCACTATAACAAAGGCAACTACATCTATGTACATTTCAATTGTACAGATATAATTTTTTATATATATATTTTTTTTTTATTATCTGAAGCAGACTGGCTGCAAATATGTTACCATAGCTTTTTCTACTAAAAGATGACCCTGATTTGGACCCCTACCATTTTTTTTTTTACAAATTGGAAACTTTCAGTAATATTAGCAGGTCTATCCTTCACGTTCCGTAAGTTCTTTCAGACAAAGTATTATTTTGCTCCTCAAATGGAGCAGCTTCTAGCGCTCAGCCAAACCACTATACCTTTTCATCCGTGTCCCTGAATAGAATCCCCTCCCTCACAGATGTCAGACATTCCAGATGTGGGCAACAGAGTCATTTACTTGTCTCTTCTTTATCCTGGTCCTCAGGACCAACCACTGGGAGCCCCATGACATTTCCATTAAAGTCAAAATAAAGAATAATAACATAGTCGTCATTTTCTGCTAGCAAAGTCATTTTTGGGACACGGTACATTGCCAACTTAGAACTTCACAGTGTGTTAATCCGCCATTCCCAACTGCAGATCCTGGGCAGTGAACCAACAATCGTCATGCTTTTATATATTGTGCAGCATCCTGGATAATAAATTATCTAGTATGGGCTCTAGTGTAATATCCAGTATTAAAGATTTCGGATGTTAGTGTAATTACAGGTTCAGGAGTAGAATGTATTTTTGCTATTACTTTGTAAAGTACACAAAGTTAAAAAAATAATAATAATAATAATAATAATAATAATAATAATAATAATAAAAACTTAACTAAAAGATCAGAACAAATGACCCTAGATATACCTATAGACAATATTTAACAGTGCACAGTGAGACTTTTGACACATTTGTAAGGTTACCTGACTTTGCTAAATATGTACCGTATACCTCACATGATCATGAATACTCTTTACACAGTCTATATGTTTTTATTTTATATTGTTTTTGCTTTGGTTTCTGTTGGTGTTCCAGGTGAGGTCTGCCATAAATCGTACACACAGTTCTCCAACCTGTGTCGTCACAAACGAATGCATGCAGACTGTCGTACACAGATAAAGTGTAAGGACTGTGGACAGATGTTTAGCACTACCTCCTCCCTCAACAAGCATCGGCGCTTCTGTGAAGGCAAAAACCATTACAATCCTGGTGGAATGTTTGGGCCTGGCCTGCCCTTGACACCAAGTTCTTTGATGGACAAGTCGAAACCTTCTCCAAACATGAATCACTCTAGCCTTGCTTTCAATGACTATTTTCCTTCCAGGCCACATCCGGGTAGTTTGCCATTTTCAACTGCACCTCCACCTTTTCCACATTTGGCTCCAGGATTTCCAGGAATTTTTCCCCCATCGTTGTATCCCCGGCCACCTTTATTACCTCCTTCTCCACTGTTAAAAAACCCATTGAACCATACACGAGAAGCAAAGCTTCCCAGTCCAATAGGTAACCCCCAACTTTCCCTCATTCCATCTTTGAACAGTAGCAATAGTAACCAGCCACTTTCACTGGAGGATAAATTCGAAAACAGTTTGGAAGATTCATACCTAGAGAAACATAAGTCTAGGAGCAGTGATCTATCTGATGGAAGTGACTTTGAAGATGTCAACACAACCTCGGGGACTGATCTGGATACCACCACTGGCACTGGGTCTGACTTAGATAGTGATGTAGATAGTGAAAGAGACAAAAACAAAGAAAAGAGCAAATCCATAGAAAACAAACAGGACATTGTTAGTAGCTCTGTCTCTAGTAGTTCTAATAACAATGTTACAGAAAGGCCCTTCTTCTACTCTCAACATTCCTTTTTTCCTCCACCAGAAGAGCAGTTACTTCCATCCATGGGAGCAGCAAATGACTCAATTAAGGCTATTGCCTCTATAGCAGAAAAATATTTTGGACCTGGATTTATGGGCATGCAAGAAAAAAAAATGGGTTCCCTCCCCTATCATTCCATGTTTCCCTTTCAGTTTCTCCCGAACTTTCCCCATTCTTTATATCCAGCTTTTACCGATCGGACAATGAATCACAATTTGCTGGTGAAAGCTGAACCAAAGTCTCCTAGAGACCTTCAAAAAGTTGGCAGCTCAAGCTCAGAGTCACCGTTTGATCTCACGACCAAACCAAAAGAGATGAAGTCAGCCTTATTACCAACTAAGGTTTTGGCACAACCATCCTCAGGAGAGGAACAACCATTGGACCTCAGCATTGGTAACAGAAGTAGAGCCAGTCAGAACGGGGCAAGGGAAACTCGTAAAAACCATATCTATGGTGACAGGAAAGCCATGTCTGGTGAAATGCTTTCAAAAATCCCTCCGCCTCCTCTTCCCCAACAGCCGCCTCTTCACTACGCAAAACCTTCTCCCTTCTTCATGGACCCCATTTACAGGTATTAACATAACTTTACCTAACCAAGACTTATTACCTAACCTAGACTTGTATGAATAATTACAGTATATTGAGTTAGCTACTTTTTTTATTTATAGTTTTGAATGTTAATGCTAATTGTAATAATTTTTCCTTTTAGGTGAGTTCTGCTCACAATCCGATGATCTATTTGGCAGGCTTATCTTATCTCTTTTCTTGTAACACGTATAATGGCTATGTCTATGCTCTGTCTCACTGCTAAATATAGCATGGTGTTGACCAGTTTAATGAGTATCATATCAAGCAAGGTTTCAATTATTTCAGTGTCTTTAACAGCGGAGGCTACACCAAGAACAAAAAGGATGTTAACTCATTAAATTACAGGAAATGTTCTCATCCTACTACAATATATCACATATCAATTGGTGTGGCCTCAGTAGGGTTGAGATATTAAGATTTATTATATTAATCTTTTGTAAATTGAGCATTATCATATACTATAATTCATGCTGGGGTATGTTTTAGCCATAGTGTACATTCAGTTACATTATACAGGTTTATATAGATGTTGAATTGAAGCTTGATGATTGTTCAAATGTGATCTTTCCAACAGCACAACTTTTATCTCATGTTGATGAGATCTAATGAAGAAACATGCTATAATGGCTCAACTATTATGCTTGTGTTATGCCACCATCAGCCAAACCAGCTTATATCAGCAGGACTGACCAACCACCTAATATGTATGAAATTCCTGGCTTGCATTTGTTCAGCTTGTTGAGAGAAAAAACTATTGAGAATGTTGAATTTCAACATGCCCAATCCTTTTTTCTAAATGAAGATAAGCCGCCGCCACCAGAGGTGTCTGGCAGTGGCTTATTTTTTTTAAAACAAATGTATGTTCTGCTGAACTGAGCATGTACATACATGGGGAATTCATGACCATTCAATGGTCAGTATGGCCACTTTAATGACAGCACAAGTATAGATAGGCTATTTCCTTCATAATGGAATAATATTAAGGGTCCAAAAGATGCCATTGGGGAGGCGGAAGTGGTCTGTTACTTTTTTTTTTTTTATTCTGAAACCTTTGACTTTTCCCACTGATTCCAGCAGTACTGCAATGTACATCCCAATAACTTCAATGGGAAAACTTACAACAGACACAAGGATCCTTGGACCAGCAATGGAGGGGTGCATCATTATAGGGACCCTCAGTGATGGCATCTAACGTTCTTAATTATACTCCTTTTTGTGTCACCTTTTGAAGGATTCATACTTACCCACTCCTCGCCTCTCCAATACTGTGCACTGGTTCCCATTCCTCCATCGTCTGGTTACCAGCTTGTTCTCTTCCAGCCTAGTAAGGACATGGTCACATTCGTCACTGCAGCTAATGACTGCCTTCAGCAATGATGTGTCCTCAAGTAACCATGTCCATTCATGCCAGAAGAAAACAAGCCGGAGACAGGAAAATGGAGGAATGTGAGCCAGCGCACAGGACCAGAGCGGCAATGTACCCTTTTAAGACTATAATAGAAGTGAACCGTCACTACAGTTGCAAATTGTTTTGGTTCTATAATAAAATTGTTTTAGAGATTAATGTTTACCTTTGCCAGCTAGGTATATCACAATAGTTATATCACAAAGGTTTTATCACAATGTTTCCTACCAGCTCCGGACAAATTCCACAGAAAAAATACAGTGAAAATTATGAAAAAATTAAGATCCAAGGTTGTTTTCTGTGGGGCATATCATCCTAAATGTACAGGAAAAAATGAGTTTCCCTTTAAGGGTTTGACCAATGTTTTCCTAAAAGGGTTTGCCAATGAGAGAGTGATCACCTCCACCATCAGCAGATAACACCAATGCAAGCAGGTGGCAAGTAACACCTTCCTTTATAGCCACACTGAAAATGAAATTAAATATAGCATGGTGCCCAAAGAAATCAATAGGATAATACATGAGTCATTCTTTATAGATGTTTTCTGCTCTGGCTGATGGCGATGGAGGTTAATAGACCCCCTTCTATCTTAACCAGACAGCTCATGTTGTTATTGCTGTCACACTGTCATCATTATTTTGGGTATGTAACCCTATGTGTTGCTGTCCAGCAGGGTGGAAAAGCGGAAGGTGACAGACCCTGTGGGGACATTGAAGGACAAGTATTTACGACCATCTCCTCTTCTTTTTCACCCCCAGGTAAATGATTTATTTCACAGTAACCCCCACTTCAATGTGTTAATATCTTATTTCTTTCCATTATGCCAAGATTTCATTGGTGGCAATTTGTGGCTATAAGCAAAACTCATTTCAAGGACTCAAGCCAAACTCCGTAGAGATGACCTGATATGGTATGCAAGTTCTCATTGGTCAAATTATCTGGTATTTTTCTAGAATAATATGGAAAATGGTGTCTTCATATTTATCCTCTGAGTATAACCCCCATCCTACAATAGATGTAGACTGCAAGGTTGAAAAGACAAACCTATGAAATAGGTTCATACATTTATTGGGGAATCATATTGCATCCCCTAAAGAAGTCACATTGTTGGTGGATCCAGTCAAAATTGGCAACATCTACAGCAGAAAACTAATCTAGTCTATGGCAGTGGTCTCCAAACTGAGGCACTCCAGCTGTTGTGAAATTACAACTCTCAGAATGCTCAGACAGTCCAGGCGGCCCTACATATTTATATGATGTCTTTTTAAAAAATGGAATAAGTCCATTAAGAGAATATCTTGAACATCTACCATTGATTATGAGGACATGTATGTAGCCATAAACTCAAGCGATCATTTATGAGTAAAATCTTTCTGGTGACTTCATTGCTTAGGAGACAAAGACAGTTGAAGCCATCATCTAAGAACACTGAATTTCTATTCTATTTCAACAATTATATTTTTTAAACAGGTCATTCTTCTACAGAAATCCACAGAATTTCCCACCTCACTGCTAAACATAGACCCATCATTGTTTTACATCCCTGCCAACTTATAGTTAATAACTTCCAGTGATTTTCCTTCTAGATGACTGGATAATGGCAGCGGGCCCGCCAGTAACATCCTGTGTTTGTCTGCTTTAAAATAGTGGAGAGATTTACTTGTAAAGGATCTGATATGACAGAGCAGTCAGTTTAATATGAGCAAAAAAAGCAAAGGAAGCAGTCAACAGTGGATATCAAACACATGAGCGCCACCTATAGGATGATAACGTGATGGCTATGGCGCAAAGTCCTCAGCACTAAAGTTTCATTAATTTATCACCCTCCCCCACAACCATTACGGCATGGAAAAGTTGCAGACCTGTGTTTGCAACTTTTCAAATGTCATTGTGCCTAAATGTAGGCGCAATTTGAGGAGGGGACCAGTGGGCACATTTATCTGGCATAAAAGAAGGATGAAATCTTCAGCAGGACAGAGCTGCCGTAGATTTCAGTATAGGCGCACGGACTGCCAGAGGATGCACCTAATTTATAAGGAGGCCTGCACATCCTTCTGCTGTGCAGGAGATATCAAACTCTCTGATAAATTCCCCCCATTGCATTTTAGCAGCATTTATTTGCATGCCAATAAATACTCAGGAAAGAATTATCAAGCTTCTACACCAGATGATTCTTCACCCTTGCCGCCTTTTCCAAAAAACAGGAGAGAGAACGTGGGCGCAGGCAGGACCTCTGTTACCCTAACCCATTTAACAATATGTGCATCAGAAAAGTGGCGCACATTACACCCCTTAACATATGTATGCCAACATTTGACTGTTGGCATGACACAAGACTCATGGTAGCGCTCATCTTTTCTTCTCTGGACAATCATTTACCAGCTGTCCCAAACAGTCTGAATCCTCTTTAGATACAAAAGAAAGATAAGCAGCACTCCAAGCCCCTTAGTGGCTTGATAAAGACCTCACGGTCGAAACGTCTTTATGTATGTTGCCTAACTACTAAATAAAACGCCACTGACTGAATTGGACAAATGCTGCGGATTTCTCTACATTGCTGAATCCTCTTTAGGAGACAGCCCTGGCACCAGCTGGACTTTCTTGGGCACCCTGAAGCCTTCTTCACATCAATTGAACCACTCTTTTTGAAGTACTTTATGATCCAATAAATAGTTGAATAGTTAAATGCCTATTGGTGCTCCACACCTAAATAATCTGGCCCCAAACAATAAAAAAAATTGTCACTCCCTTTTCCCCTTAGAACAGAGAAGCTCAGGCTACTGTTCTGTCATGACACAGTCGGGTACAATGATGTCACTGCACCGTGCCAGCCTGCATCACATTCTGAGAGCCTCATTGGCTACAGGCCTGATATGTTTTGCAACCTTCAAGAGTATATGGCAGAGCACAGAGCCAATAGCTCCCTGCTCCACCATAGCATTCAACTGTATGTGTATGCAGTCAAGGAAGATACTGTTTCGGCACTCCTTAGATATGGTGGAAAGAGACAGTAGAAAGATACAGTAGAATGACATGAGATGAATAGTTATGAGCTAGAATAGAAGGATGGATAGACGGAGAGATCTGAGATGGATACACCATCACAATCCACACACGTTGTGGATTGTACTATGGTATTTGATTAATTTGTAGAATGGGTGTAGTGTAAGGAATAATGACATCCTTAAAGGGATTGTCTCACTTTGGCAAATGCCATTTATCATGTAGAGAAAGTTAAGGCGCTTACTAATGTATTGTGATTGTCCATATTGCTTCCTTTGCTGGCTGGATTCATTTTTCCATCACATTATACACTGCTCATTTCCATGGTTACAAACACCCTGCAATCCATCAGTAGTGGCCGTGCTTGCACACTATAGGAAAAATCACCGGACTGTCTGGTAGCCGGGATTATGGGAACTCGTATAGGCTGATGCATTTTCCTATATTGTGCAAGCACGAACACCACTGATGGATTGCAGGGTGGTCATAACCATGGGAAGAGCAGTGTATAATGTGATGGAAAAATGAATGAAGCCAGCAAAGGAGGCAATATGGACAATCACAATACATTAGTAAGTGCCTTTTATTAACTTTCTCTACATGATAAATGCTATTTGCTGAAGTGAGACAACCCCTTTAAGATCTTCAATGATTTTTTTCTGCCGAGGTTAAAAAAATTATTTCCAAGCTGAGATTCATAAAAAAAATACTTTTCCCTTTAAGACCCCAGGGTTGACCTTACGAGACAATTTTATGAAGAAACATGAGATTTTACCGCCCCTGCTGGTCAATTAATACAGTGATATGGCTCATGTTCCTGCCTGTTACCATTAGTTACGTTCCCCCAACTAATTTTCTACCTCTCTCATTGCTCAGTAACTTAGAAATGGTCACCAGGGGCTAAACCGTACTTGAGGTTTAAGTTGGTCTTTTCAGCCTGTACGCATCGGGGGCATAAATCTATTGATTTAAACTGTTTATGGCTAATTACTGGTTTTAATAGTGTTCATGAATGGCTGCCAGCGTGCTACAATTTATATTTGTTAATTACAACAGCTTTTTAATAATGATATCTTTCTAGAACAATGTCTTGGCTGCAGTCTTCCCAAGAGTCTAGCTTAATGTATTGTAAACGTGCAAAAGGTCAGACCTTGTTGTACAATAGACCATCTAGTATTTGATGTATGGCTTCCTGCGATTTTCCGCTCCCTCACCGTCTTCTTTGCTTTTTCTTTGGCTTTGGTTCAAACTTGTATTTCATTTTCCCCTCAAAGCCATATAATCTGAAGAAGCTTCTTCAAGTTATAACTGTAAAAGCAAAGGTTATGTTCTCCAAGAAAACGCAGATTTATAATGACTATCAAGTTACAGAATTGCAGATTCTGAACGGATCGGCGTTCAGTTTCCTGGATAGATGCAGTGTAGCAAGGGGGAAGCCAATACATATCTCCTTCCGCAGACCTGAGTACAGTATTGTATAGGTTGTGATTAATCACTTAAAGGGCAATTCCCTTCCCAATAGTCACAATATGTGATAGAGGAGATATCACACCCATCATGCCTCAGAATGCACAGGTTTCATGTTCTACTGGGAGGAGCTTTATCCTATGTTCTTTGTTGCCCCCTGCTGAGTAATATAACTTACAGAGGCAGGGGTGAACTGTCCATAGATGCTACAGGAAAATTTCTCAGTGGGTTGATGCCCAGGGTGTCACATTAACCCTCCTCACAGTCAGGTACATAATGATTAGATGCCATCAGCATTAATTAACTTTAGGAACATCAACTACCTTGCTGGTGGTCACAGGTGCCCTCCTAAATTCAACTGTATTGCCATCCTCACAGTTGAATACTGCAGTGGGGGCACCAGTATTTTGTGTTGCACGGTGCTATTTGGTTCTGCTGGGGTGGTATTTTGTGCTGCACTATGGTATTTGGTTCTGGTGGGGCGGTATTGTCTGCTGCACTATGGTATTTCTGGCCTCGTCTACTTCTGTTGACTCTGCCTACATGTGTTGATATCTTCTACTTGTGTTGCCTGCATGTTGTCAATGTGGACCCACCTACAATACAACATGGAGTCAATTTTAGTTTTTTTCCAGAACCACTTTAAGTTCCCAGTCTGTCCCTGTACAGAGGTATATTTAGGGTTCACTTAGTGCACATTTACATGGAGCCATGTTCAGGGCAAAGATCAGGATTCAGAATCAAATTGTTCATATCAATTTTTCATTCTGCTGAATTTACTTGCAGATATCATCGTCATAGTGTGGGGATCACTCCTGCGATCATTCAATCCCATACAGATTCATTGGTTGTCAGTAGCGCATCTCTATCTACACAGGGCTATATGTTGCCCACAAATAATGATTTTAGGAGCTACATGAAAGATGCAATCACCCAATGATTGAATGTTTGCTTTACATGGGACACATCAGGAAAAAGGATTTGGATGAATATTGGTCCCTAATAATTTCCTGATCTTGACCTATTTAAAAGGACCCTCAGAGAGGTAGACTGTCCTTCAGCCAAGCCAAAGATTTAATATGTTTCTTTGTCCCTGTTTCTACATACCCTGGCCAAGGCAGAACTGCTTGATGGTGGTAATGAGTGTTTAACTGGACTAGAGAAAGAGAAGAGACAACTGTTGTGAGCATGAAATGATTTTCAAGGCCCTTCAGCGTATATGTATATATATATATATATATATATATATATATATATATATATAAAACGCTTCAGTTTTGTCCCCATTCATTGTCAATGGGGACAAAACTGAACTGAAGAGAATGGAATGCTACTAAAAGCATCCGCACCAAGACAGATCCGGAATGACCCCCAATGCAAGTCAATGGGGACGGATCCGTTCACAATAGTAAATGGATCCGTCCTCCATTGACTTTCAATGGAGTTCATGACGGATACGTCACCCAGCACTTACCTGTCCTCACAGCTCCCTCCTCCCTCCAGCAGGGGGCGCTGTGGGGAATATTTCCATTGTGCGCACCGCCCTCTGGAGCTGCAGGGAGAGGTCAGGAGCTGTGGGGACAGGTAAGTTTAACCCCCTCCTCCTCAAAATAGTGTATGGTGCAGGTGTGGGATCGGAGCGCGGTTCTGGCCCCACATGTGCACCTGCGGCAGCACGGATCCAGCGGGACCCTTCACCCGTCGGATCCGTGCTGCCGCTTGTGTGAAAGTGGCCTTACATAAGATACCTTCTGTATCTTACTTACAGTACCTAGGAACTTTTATCTTTAAGGTGTAGGAATGTCCTTGGCTTGTAAGGCACACCTACATGCACCTACTGTTCTTCACAAGCTTAGTTGGCTGAAAACTGAAATTGCAGAAAATATATACAAGAATGTTAACATGTTATGTCCTGATGGAAATCGCGGGTTTAAGTAACTGGTTATCGTGATTCCGAAATATTATTCTTGTTACCAGGTCTTCTGACATATTTTCAATTATTATCTGTAGATGTCAGCCATCGAAACCATGACTGAAAAGCTGGAAAGCTTTGCCAACTTGAAATCTGACACAGGAAGTTCTTTACCGTCCCTCCCGCACCATCCTTTCAACTTTCGCTCCCCACCCCCAACTTTGTCAGATTCAATCTTACGGAAAGGAAAAGAACGCTATACCTGCAGGTACATTATACATAATATAAAGCCATTCTGCTTATAATGTATCTACCATGTGAACATCCCATGAACGTTCTCCTGTACGGTTATGATAATACATAATTCTGATTATAATAAATGACTATAAGAAAAGCTAGTATCAATGCATATTTGGACCACCCTCATACTATGGGTTCCAAACAACCTCATTACAAGTTTTCTGATATGATTATGAATAAGAACTTGACTATTGACTTCAGCTTTGCTGCTAGAGTTTGGAATATCTTGCTGATATTCAATGACTCGTTGCATCTAGTCACCTATGTCTTCTCCACACTGGACATATATCACCAACATAGGTCAATATCTAGCCATTGACATAGAGTGATATATATATTTGTGTTTTGTCTCATTAACAGGTACTGTGGCAAAATCTTTCCAAGATCTGCAAATTTAACAAGACATCTCAGGACCCACACAGGAGAACAACCATACAGGTGAGACTTAGTAGCACTTGTCAAAAGATAATCACTTTGTATAAGTGCAGTCTCTAACCAAAGCACGGTCACTTCTGTTCTGTGCAAAAACATTTTTACCTTGGTTGAGCTCTACTTCACCAAGGTTGCATACCCCTACAGTAAAGCAATATGGGGAATCGGATGAGAAAATCTCATGAATTCACAACACACATTCTTCCAATAAATCAAAACTGTTTTAATGATGTCACAAATTCACAGACACTTGATTGGCTGCAGTCTCATGAGAACCTGCTCAGTCCCCCAAAATGGCTGCCTCCATGATAAATGCACTTCATATTCACGTCCAAGAGAAAGTGGTCCAACATAATCTTAGGAATAGCATTGATTTATTTCCCTTGGCTTGCCCAAGAAAAATGTAATATATGTATTTTGTGTAAGATGTCTGCTATAGACTGACTTCTGGTCGGAATAGTTCCCAGGGGATCTGGTGTTTTTAGAACAATTTAATTGTCATTGATTTCTTTTACTCTCTGACAACTGTGACTGTCAGCTTAATTGTTTTGAAAGTTTGTTTTGCCAATGTCTGTTCTATCCCATGAAAGTCCCACTCAGTGATGGCTTGGAAGTTGGAAGGAATTTACAAAAAATAACAATCATCATCACTTTTGCTTCAGTAGTTTCACCGTCATGTCTGCCAGCTCAGAAAGCTCAATTACGAACATATAAAATAAAAAAAAGGAATACAAGACAGTCATGTGCTGTGACGAATAGGACATACTATAAATCCTAGCTGGCACATACTGTTAAATGTTGTGTATGTTGGAATTGCCACATTTTGTCCTAATTTGGCTCTTGCATACTTCCCATTGGCTTTAAGGAAAGACTGGATTTAAGGAAAAACTGAATAGGATTGTGGGATTTGTCTGCAGGGCTGACCTATAGGGGTTTGCAACCTATATGGTCAAGGTTCATCACTTGTGACTACCAAAAAGCACTCAGAGATTGGACAGGATGTAGCCACACATCCTAGTTCATTCATGCTAGGAGATTAAAAAATCCTACTATAGCCTTGCATCCTCAGTTTTTAAGTGGGTGGAGGTAGAAGACACTGTAGCTAATAAGATGATTGACATAACAATGATAGCAGCGGGAGAGGAGTGTGTTGATTTTGTGAAGGACAGTGACCTGTACGCTTATAGGGTATGCGATTAGGGGCGGTGCCATCATCTACACTAAGGAAAGAGGAATTATGTCAATTACATATCATAGACTGATAGTGGAAGGAGCAAAGTCTCCACCAGCACAAGTGTTTCTGATCCTGTGGGTGGCATTGACCTGTTTAATCATGGGACCAGGGCATACACAGATCTCAAAGGGCCCCATAGCAAAACTTAATATGGGTCTCCCTGCCCCACCTGGTTTCCCCGTACACATGTGACAATCACTCCCAGGCAAAGTAGAATGCAAAGTGCACGGATTTATGATGAATTTACATTTTATTGATGTAAGGAGATGGGACAGTCTGGGAACTGAAAGTGACCCTGGAAAGAAACCTAAAAGTGACCCCAATCTTGTAAGTGGTGGAAATACAAATAGACCGGGCAAATAGAAGTTTTCCATACCATAGTGTAGCACAGAATACCATCCCAAATGACTAAATACCACAATGCAGCACAAAATACCTCTCCAGAAGATTGTCCCTCTGTGATGGCCATCAAATGCTGCTACATTCTGTCCTCCTCTTCTAAACATCTCTAATAAATATACAGAGCAGGGGACTTAGGCTACTTTCACACTAGTGGCAGGCCTGATCCGGCAGGTGAAGGGTGCTGCCGGATCAGGACTGCCGCAGCGACATGTGTGGAGCCGGAACTGCACTCCGGCCCCACACATGTCACACAGTACATACAAACACACAGACACACACACATATAGACAAACAAATACACATACATACTTACATGCTCCCGGCAGGTCTTTGGAGCGCCGGAGTAGCAGGACAGCTCGCACAGGTGACGATTCCCCACAGCGCCCTCTGCTGGGCGCCTGGTGGAATCGTCATCTGTGCGCGCCGACCTGTCCCTCCGGCGCTCTGAAGACCTGCCGGGGAGCATGTAAGTATATATGTGTATTTGTATGTGTATATGTCTGTGTATGTTTATGTGTATGTCTATGTCTGTATGTGTGTATGTGTATGTGTATATGTCTGTGTATGTTTATGTGTATGTCTATGTCTGTATGTGTGTATGTGTAGCCGGATCCGTCATGAACTCCATTGAAAGTCAATGGAGGGCGGATCCAGTTACCATTGTGGTCACACCAGACGGATCCGCCCCCATTGACTTGCATTGGGGGTCATTCCGGATCCGTCTTGGTGCGGATGCCTGAACCGGAGAGCAAACCGCAGCATACTGCCGTTTGTTTTCGCCGATCTAAAGAAGGAACGGAATGCTTTCAGGAGCATTCCGTTGTCTTCAGTTCAGTTTTGTCCCCATTGACAATGAATGGGGACAAAACTGAAGCGTTTTAAAATTCCGGTATTGAGCCCCTGTGACGGAACTCAATACCACAGCACCAAAGCAGCCCTACCTTTCCTATAGAGTCCGTGGGAAGTCTGCCCCCTGTAAGGAGAGCAATACAGAAAAGTGGAAAGTGCTAAAGATTGTAGAGGGAACAAAGTACCAGCAGCACAGAGTATTTCCGAAGAGTATGGTGCTGAACCTGTGGAAGGGCAGGACCTGGGATTATATTTGTGGGGTTATGACAGCATGTGATGCAGTAGTATCAAGCTGTAAGCAGAGGAATGTGTCACAGACTGATAATAGAAGGAGCACCCCCTGTATTGCAGAGTATTTCAGGAGAAGAGTATGCTGTTCTTGGGATTATGCAAGTGAGATCTAACCGAGTGATGTTAGGAGAGCAGTAAAGACCACAGTCAGGTAGATTGTGGAAGGAGTATATTGGGAGCAGGGTAGAGTGTTTCAGAAGATATTTTATGGTCTAGAACCTTCAACTACAAGCTACTTTAGCAATAGTCCGCTACTCATTACAGGAATGTCCTCTCATGTACATAGTCTGCACCTCTGTAGTCACAGACATTTACTCCATGCACAATCTGCATGCAATGGTGTAAAATATTACAGGACATCTAAATGGTCAAGGCCGTTTTTGTGTGTTATTGGGGGTCCAAGGCGTAAATTTATTAGGTGGCACATTGGCACCTCCAGCTGTCTCAGAGTAAAGTAGCTAAGATAAATTATCAGAACTGGCCAGGATTAATTTGTCTTAAGCATGATTTTAATCTGCCCGATAAACCAACACCTGTCAGCCTTATAAAACATTTACGCCTTTCTTGCCATTTAAACAAACAGAACAGTGGATGGTAACTTGCGAGCTGAATGACTTAAGTAAACGGACGGGAATTAATCATTATCCTCCCATTTTATGTGCTGGAATAAGTGCCATCTAAGTGTGAGGTAGCGGGGAGTAGCCCTCCCTACTTCATTAAAGAAAACATCAGGTTTTTGCCAGTTTTACTTGCCAAAAATGTTTTAATTTGTGACTGCACTTTAATTTTATTTATGTTACAGTCTGGAGGTTATTTTTACTTTTTGCCATTTTTTTCATCAATGGGGGAGGGGATAACTGAATATGGAGGGTGCGCTTCTCAGCTTGAGGCATGTCTGATGACCCACATCAATTTTTCACTTGTGCCAGGTGATGGTGCATTGAAATGGGGGATAAGTTACACGTACAGCAGGGGAACATAGTTCTGTACAAATTTGGGTAATACATTTAAACAACAGGCATATATGGTCCCAACATTAAAATTCCCCATTAACGTTTATCAATGAATTTATACAAAATGTAGGGAGGGGAAAATGAAATTGGGTTTTTCATGCCCAGCTCATCTGTCCACTGCCTTCAGCATACAACATAATCCCTAAATATATCTGGCCAATGGCTATTTTGCAAATGTTATGCTTCCATCTATGTTCCATCATACAGCTGCAATAACATCATAGTTGGCTAGACACCTCTAAATGTAATATCTGTACCTTCTATACCAAAGTGCCAGAAAACCTCTTCTAGCTAAGAGATTGTCCTGCCCCCTTCACTGGTTTAAGAAAGGAAGGAATTAGTGGTAAACCCAAAATGACTCCCAGTGTGCTGCTCTTGTGCTGAGCAGCCCTAGTATATTCAAAGGGGTTATTGACATGGAAGGTTTTGCAGTGGAATTTTGGCACAGACAACCTACAACCAAAACTTTGCCAAAAACCACCAGTGGCTGCATCCTTTCTGCCTCCCATTTATTTCAATGGGAGGCAGCAGTGAGGATCACAGAGCAGCCATGGCAAGTCTTACTGCTTAGTGATCCTCGGCACTGACTCCCGTTGAAATGAATGAAAGGCAGAAAGGACACGGGCATCATTGGGTTTTCAGTGATATTTCAACATGGCTGTCCACCCAAAATTTTCACAGTAAAAGGCTAAGGCTAGGATGTTGGCTGTTCGGCAGAAGAACTGGATGCCGGAGTTTATTGTATCCAGCATAATTAGAAAGGGTCGGAGCACCCTGACTATAATGGGACCTGGTGTGAATCCATCCTGTTTCCAGTATTAAAAAAACGGTGCTTGCTTCCTTTATACTCAATGGGCTCCGGTGAGTAAAGGCAGTATCCGGCAATGCTGGATACGATGAACACTGGAAGGCTGTTCCTCTGCCAGATGATTTTAATTAAACACCAAAAAAGGAAAAGCGCTTGATTCGGATAAAATCTGCGCAGTGGATACAAAAAATTAGTAAAACACCTATCAATAATAGTAACCACATATTGTGATATCAGAAAACTTTATTAGTAAAAAACATTACAATAATTGGCAGACAGTGGAATAATGTGAGAGGGAAAATGGAAAATGCAGGGGCGCCGTCCTGCAGGGACACCTCCAAACCGAAAAGCTCCACAACAAAGTAAATACTACCCACCAAAAAATTGGTAGGGAGAAACCTTATAGTTTGATATCTCGCCTATATGTGCCCAAAATGTAAAATCAGTGTAAATACAATCAAAAATAAATGCACAAAGGAAACAGCAATCAAAACAAAGGGGATAAATACCAAAGAAGAAAGCAGTGGAGCTGGTACGGAGGGTGACCTGCAGGAAGGCGTCCTTTCCCAACGCCGTTTCGCCCTGAGGCTTCTTCTGGGGAATAAGATGATTTTAATGCTAGCGTGAAGCTAGGATAAATATTCAGCATTAGAGATGAGTGAACCGTTAGTTTCATCCCCTACAACACATCAACGCGACCCCCAATGTGGTTGCGGGCGGCAGTCATTACCATTGAGTTCTAGCCTGAACGCTAGTGGTGTTACTATAACAAACCCGTTGCTCAGCCTCTCTGCTGAGGCTTTACTCATTTGCTGTAAATATAAGTTTATGAGGAATATATACTGTCCATCAGTACTAAATGGATTAACATGTATTGTGGTACAGAATATAACCATTTTATAACCAAATTAAAAGGAAACAGAAATTTTGAATACCCTTATTTTCTTTCTGGTTTGTCTGTTTTTACAGATGTAAATATTGTGACCGGTCTTTTAGCATTTCCTCCAACCTCCAGCGGCACGTACGGAACATACATAACAAAGAGAAGCCTTTCAAATGCCACTTGTGCAACAGATGCTTCGGCCAGCAGACAAACTTGGATCGACACCTTAAGAAACATGAACATGAGAATGTTCCAGGTATTCAGTAGTCATCGGTAATGCACTAAAAGCCCTAATGAGATTTTGACGATGTAAAGAGGTGATCAGTGTTGGGAAAAATTTGCTCAACCCTAGTGTGTCTTTGAGAATTGTGTTTTCTATTGCTGAAAATGGTGGCCATTTCTTTTTCTCTCAAAGCTATTCACTGAGGCATCCTAGACCCTAATGCAGAATCGGTAACAGGATACTCATCTACCATGCCATTTATAATACTAGCCATGTCTTATCTAGCAGAAGAGTCTTTGGACTTCCCTCAGGCATCAGAAACAAAGTCTGCCTATATATCCCCTATAACTACATCCCTATGGGCGTATCTATAGGGGGTGCAGAGGTAGCAGTCGCTACCGGGCCCAGGAGCCTAAAGGGGCCCAAAGACACTTGTGCCGCATAAGAAAACGCACTAAGCACTGATGGGGGCCCAAGCTGAACTCTTGCACCAGGGCCCATGAGCCTTTAGCTACGCCCCTGTACCTCCCTGATTATCCAACTGGCTCTCCTGAGTGTGGTCAGAAATTGGCCTTTCTCACTGCCTATAAAAATACTACCTTGGCGATATTCAACAATGGCTGGTGGACTTCCCTAGACCTTGCCAAACCTTCAATTGTTTTCATACAGGCAGGTAAAATAAGCTACATTTCTGACAACCTATGCTCTGGTAATGCAGGCTGGACAGTCACTAGGCCTAAAAGGCCATAATAAAACCAAAGCATTGAATTCAAGCTTGTTCTAGTCTGGGAAAGTTTTGGAATTAATCATTCCTCCTGAGAGAGTGTATGAAAAGTAATAACTAACTTCACTATCCCAAAATGATGCAGAGTAATTGAAACCTCACACCTACATACCATTACAGTGGGGTGGTCCATCAGTGGATATTTTTGGATGACATATGACTGTAAAATATTTAACACTTTTCCTTCAGAAGATTTTATACTAGTTTGGTTGTGTTAACAATTCACAACTTTCTCCCTGTCCAGTGAGTCAGCACTCAGGAGTAATTGGAAACCACCATGGAACTAGCGTCTCATCCCCCAATTCCGAATCCGAAAACCATGCACTTTTAGATGAGAAAGAAGATTCCTATTTCTCAGAAATTCGAAACTTTATTGCAAATAGCGAGTTGAATCAAACTTCAAGTCTAGGAGAAAAAAGGTATGAAAAAAGTATAAAACATAAATATTCTATTTTGTTGCTGGCTGTACATGAGTCTGAAGCCTTGGTTCTTTCATACTTACATAATTTCAGTAATTTAAAGCATTCTAGCCCACCAACTGTGAGTAAATAATGAAACGTTATAAGAAGATTGTATTATGTTACTGTATCTCATTTGGGGTGGGGGTCATTCAATCAGGCGGCATGCGTATAAAATGTAATGTCCACTGATAAGTTCATTGAAAGCTGGCCCCACTTTTATAGCCAGCTGCAATGAAGAACTTTGCCAGTTCTACACAATCCTTCCTTAGGATGAAATTTGGAAGAAGACTGACCACCAGGTGCAGCCTATAAATCAAATTCTAGAATTTAGACAGTCTTAAAAATGATTAATAGTCAGTGAAACATTGTGATTTTCTCAATTGAAAGCTCAGAATTCTTGTCTTTTCTGTGTTAATACTTGCCTGTTAAATCCACTTGAGATTATAATTTGGCCCAAGGTCATCTGTGGTTTTACACAGAACATCTAGGAAACCAAAGTTATCTTTATTGAACAATATTGATGTCTAGAATCATAGGGGGATATTTATCAAACTGGTGAAGGAAAAATGAAAGGTGGAATCTGATTGGTTGCTATGGGCAACTAAGCCAGTTTTACTTTACACCAATTTGATAAATCTCCCCTATAGTCAATAGACAACTTACTGCTGCTCCTGACTCCTCTTGACCTGACACAAGGACTTGATTTGTGCACTAGTGTGTAGAGTTTCAGTTTTTATGATGTAAGCTTGATGTAGACAAAGGATATCTGCTGAATGATCTTTGGCTGGCAATTATCTATAGTGATTAACATGAGCGTACATGTTATTTCAGTAAAGCATTTGAGATAGGCTGTTGACAAGCACCATTGGTAGTGTTTATTTTCTTAAAGCAAAGATATGGGACAGGGATAGTCATAAAAATGGCAGCTATCATCAGTGGAATGCCAGGCCCCATACACACTATTAGGAGGCAGCTTACAAAAATTTCAAAAGCATAATATCTATGTCAAGATTAAGATTGTGAGTCGCCCCGATTATGCATACAGACTGTAAAACAGATAATTCTTTTAAAGGGGAATTCGACCTTGTGTTTTCTTCTGACATATCTGAGCATAACTTTATTGGAAATTCATTACTTGGGACCTTCATGAATTCCAGAACAGGTTTTTTTAGATTCCTCATGAGTTGGTTGGAGATTTCTATAACTTGGAAGCCAGTCACTGGACTTCTACAGAAGCACCATTTAGATCACTAGTACCTTTTTGAAAATGGGCTTCTGAAGTCTAAAAGGCTTCGTCCAAAGATTTTACATTCAGGCAATTAGGAAGTTGTTGGGTTAAAGGCTGTGGGCTCAGTAATATTAGCTGAAAACCTATCACATTATGTCATGAATTCCAAATTAAAGGGGGGCTCAGAGGGCCTGAATCTGTTATGTGCACATAAATTGGAAATTACCATCCCTTATATCATGGCAGAGGGAGTCCCAGCAGCACTGTGCACTATTAATCACTGGCAGATGTTCTGCTATAGCTGACAATTCCTCTCACCACTGTGTTATATCTACTCCTGGCCTGCTCTGTGCCTGTGAAGATATTGCACCAAAAGCATACGATTCTGTTTGATGTATGCCAAAATCATTAAAAGTACATTAGATGGGAACGTATATGTGTATGT
Source organism: Rhinella marina (assembly GCA_900303285.1). Lineage (NCBI taxonomy): Eukaryota > Metazoa > Chordata > Amphibia > Anura > Bufonidae > Rhinella > Rhinella marina. Next base: position 3,575 of record ONZH01021005.1, on the reverse strand, counting down.
GATATATGCACATGGGTTTAAATAGATACACTAATAGGATATATTTGTGAGATGTTCTGTCTATTGTGAAGTGGTCACATCACATGGTTAATACAATCTAGTGGTGTGTTTTCCCCGTTTCTGGCCATTACTCAAACTGTTATCAAAGCCTCTGATTGTTTGACAGATCAATAAGAAACTGGCTCAGCAAAATGCTCCTTATTAGCACGACACCAGGCACCTATATCCAGATGTAAATGAATGCAGTATGCTGCTCCTCTTGGGTCTATTTGGGGCCAGAGCCTGCTGGACAAATGTCACCTGCTGAGGATTTATGGTGCGGTCACCTTTCCAGATTTTGTGACTTCCAGATATAATACATGAATATAAAAATACTGGCATTGTGTACTTTGTGGATATTATTACTGTGCAAGCAATTCTGTGAACACAGAAATAAATCAACAGTCATCCCATGAACAGATGTGTAAATGACCCATAATATATAGCCAACAGTGAATCTAGCAGACTCGTTATCCAAAAATATAATAGTCTTCTTTAGTATTGGTAAATAGTAGAAGAGCCTCAGCAATGTATCATGGTATGTGGGCACTACATGGAAGTATTATTGATAAAGTCTATGGTACTGTTATCTGCTCACTATATTGAAGTGCTATATAAAGTAATAATGAGAACGCAGTATGCACTTGTCTTGGTGAATAAACCTGAATAGTTATTGAAGGAAGACATGGAGTGCTGAGGTACCCTTTTCTTCATGCTGTCTACAAAATGGTCATGGACTAGAGCCTAAAACTGTTGGCACTGCCAATTTCTGAACTGTACAACATATTTTTTGAAACCGTTAGTGTTGCTCCATCTATTCATTTGGGAATATTATGTGGACAATGTTTTTTAGTCTTGTTTTTTAGTCTAAAATCCAAAAATCAAGTGTGCCTCTGTCAATCTGCACTCCCCATCTCCAAGTGAACTGTGAACAGAATTTGACATTTTTTCAAATTTATTAGACTCTTGACTCATGAAATTGGGGGCCTCCTATTTTTCTTGATCATCTTTGAGATGTTTCTACACCTTGAATGGAGTCCACTTATGGTAAATTCAGTTGATTGGACATGATTTGGAAAGTGGAGGAAATAAATGCCTATATAGCTCAGAGACAGGATTGTATGGAGGCACAGATCTGGAGAAGGGTACAAAAAATTTCGGCAGTACTGGAAGATCCCAAAAGCACAGTAGCCTCCATATTTCTTAAATGATAGAAGCTTGGAACAACCAGAACTCCCCACCAAACTAAGTAATCAGGGTAGAAGGGCCTTGGTAAGAAAGCTGACCAAGAATCCAATGGTTTCTCTGACTGAGCTACAAAGATCCTATAGGCAGATGGAAGAAATTCCAGTTCAACCATCACTGCAGTACTCCACCAATCTTGGCTTAATGGCAGCGTTGTCATACAAAGGCTATCCTCTGTAAAAGACATATTAAAGCCCTCATAGAGTTCATTAAAAAAAACAACTAAAGGAGTCTCAGATTGTGGGAAGCAAGATTCTCTGGTCTGATGAGACTAAGATTCAACTTTCTGTCCTAAATTCTAAGCATTATGTCTCAAGGAAACCAGGCACTAATCATCACCTGCCCAGCACCATCCCTACAGTGAAGCATGATGGTGGCAGCATCATGCTGTGGGTGTGCTTTTCAGCAGCTGGGCCAGGGAGACTGGTCAGCATTAAGGAAATGCTGAATGGAGCAAAGTGCAGAGAGATTCTTAATAAAAACCTGATCCAGAGTACTAAGGACCTCAGATTGGGTTGTAGGTTCACCTTCCAACAAGACAGTGACCCTAAGCACACAGCCAAGACAACACAGGAGTGGCTTAGGGAGTGAATGTCCTTGAGTGGCCCAGCCAGGGCCCTGGCTTAATCCCAATTGACCCTCTCTGGAGAGCTTAGGAGGATTCCCAAATCCAGGTGTGCAAACCTTGTGGCATCATACTCAAGAGAACTGGAGGCTGTAATTGCTGCCAAAGATGCTTCAACTATGTCCAGAGTAAAGGGTCTGAATAGTTATGTCAATTGTTTGTAGGACTAGAAAGACTAAGAAAGGAGGGCGACTTCTCAACTTATTTTTCTCAAAGTGGAGTTGTGCCTTGGTCACATACAGTATGCACACATGTATAAACTCACTCCCACTTCCACCAAGAGGTTACCCATTACAAATAAATTGTCTTATTTGTAGTAGGCTGAATAATCCGTTTACAAAATGGCTGCATTCACTGCAATTAGGTTGTTTTACATTTACATGTTCTTTTTGGGTTTCACTTAGAACACGCTCACCTGTACACTGAAAATTGAAATATTAAAAAATAACTGACTAATATAAACATAATTCATAAGAATGGTTAATGAACAAAAGCTTTAATGAAGCATCTGTGCCGATTTCGCAGGTTATTCCCCTATGAGTCTCATTAGCGCGTTGTGTAAACAAACGGGGTGTAGTTCATTTCAGATTCCCACACAGGCTGCAAATGTCGCCAGGAGAGCTGAGAATAGAGCCTATCAAAATGAGGTTTGTTTTCTGTCTGTCTGGGTGGGTGATAAATGGCATTCGGAGATGCTGACAGAAAGAGCCATGTAATCGCCAACCAAATTTTTTTCCCCCCGAGCTTGCATTGTTTATTCAACATAGCAGATGGGAATTTTAACCATCTGCAGTCTGGAGGCCTTGAGCTACATTGTCATGACTTGAACTCTTTTGCAGTGTTCAAGATACTATATGATTATGTTCTTTGTTCAGTGCCAATATTTTTTTAATGTTTTATCAACCCATAAATAAGATGATCTTAGGGAAATTCTGCATGTCAAGCAGGACATGCATTCATGGATGTGATTGTTGTCAAAGTGTTTTTGTTATGTAGGTGGTGGATATATTGTTGACTGAGAAAAGTGATTTGCAGCTTAAGAATTTATTATGTACCACTAATCTAATTTAGAGGCTACTTTATGTGGTCATGGACAATGTTTAAGAAAAAGTTGCTCAAGCCATGTTGATAATATCTATAGTCAGTGATATCAAGTCAAGATAGCAATGAAGTGTTTCAGTCCAAAAATGACCACCATATAAGACAGCAATCCAATACAGTTGTGATACTAGTTCAATAGCCCTTTCATCAGCCTTCTGCACTTGATACAGTTTCTGCTGGTACCATAATTGACATAATTATGCTCACCATGTGGTTATCACCTTCCACATCGTTCAATATTTCAAAATGCTTCTATCATCATGTATGGGGAGAGTATAATTGAATGATGCAGTTATGATTAGAACTTTCATGTACTGAAGGTTGAGAAAGCAGGAATTTACTATAGCTATGAAAAAATGTAGGAAGCCTTCAGGTCCCCTTTGGGACATGGAGCTATAATTATTCTATTCCTTCTTCCATCAACTGTGACAGCTATCCTCTTTAGCATGAAAAGACTGGGAGGTTACCAGAGCCCTGCCCCTTTCCATATCACTGATAAAATTCAAACAATAACTTGAACCCAGGACCCTATTGAGGGCTCATCATGGAGAAAAAGAAGGAATAT